>CM017194.1:24743170-24893170 GCA_004837865.1 Musa balbisiana | reverse complement strand
GTGAGGTCACCTTAAAACACACAGTCAGATTCTAATTTGTGTTTGGCTCTGCTTTATTGCCAAAGCCCCCATTACATCTCTCTGGGTGAGCATTTTTTACGTGACACTGTGGTTTAGCATTTATTTTGTATGTTCAATCTTATATCATATCCTCTCAGCTAATTGTGCAACTCGTTCTTATTTGTTTTGATCATTTAAGTCTGACATGTAAAATTGTTTTTTTCGTTTATATTTCTCATTCTAGGATCTGTGAGATTTGTGGCTCGACTGCACTGAATGTGGTCGGTGTGAGCGACACCGAGCCCATAGAGCAGTGGAGTGAGGCTAACACTTCCACAGCACCACCTGCCGTGCCGCCATCTGAAACCCGGAGCTTTTGGCAGGGGCACCGTTTACTTAAATTCCTCGTTGCATGTTTGGTGCTTGCCTTTGTTGTTTCCTGGCTCTTCCACTTCAATGCTCCAGGCTGAACAATGGACAGGTTTGTGGGTATTAATGAAACAAGGGTAAAGCAGTTCTCTCTTTTGCTCTCTCTCTCTCTCTTGCTGCCCAAAAACCATCAGCAACACCATTAAAACCACCAAAACAATGAGCTTGTTTTGCATTGAAGGGAAAATGATCAAGCATACTGGATTGATGAGGCACATAAGAAGTTATAGATGTATCATCAAGTTTGTAGCGAAACCAAAGCCAACTTTCCACCGTACTTTATTGCCCCTTGTTGTATGGTTCTGCCATTTTGTAATCGTCTCTCTTTTGTTCACCATTCTACCATCATTATCCAGTGTTCTTTTATCTTAATAACACATTCTTGCTGTAGCTTATATGATGTCTTGGAAGTCACATTTTCATGATGCCATACTAAAATGTTTCAGATGTATGAAGCATGTTATGGGTCAGTTTTGCAGTGCATGTCAAATATGAACTCCCAAGAACGATACTAGCTTGGCTGTGAGCCCCAAACATCGGTTAGCTTCTTCTGTCTCTGTATCATCTGAGGTGTTACGTCTGGCCAACCCGTTCGGACACCGAGATCCAAAAGATCTCTTGCTGGCACATCAATCATCTGGTTGCATCATAATTTAGCATCCATGTTGCACCAAACAGTTGTGTATTATAATGCTATCACCCGACCTCGCTTGATTGGATGATGAGATGTTGATATATTAATTTTATTTATATTTAGATTAACAATATTACACTCATCTCATCAGATCTTCGTAGGCTTGTTACAAACTTTGACATCCTCTTCACAGCCTACGGACATGAAACCTTACATATTTCTGACTTTATTCATAAATAACTCCTTCCTATTCAAGCGTCCTTTTGATACCAAATGCCATTGTCATGACAATTGACATGACTCACCTAATGAGATAATTAATCTATTACCTTGGTGAAACCTGAATCATTAACTTAAAACACTTAAATCTAAATTAACGATAATACGTTCACCAGGCTTTTGTCTTTCTTGTCCAAACTGGGATATGCTACAAATGCCGTTAACGACATAAAATGTCACCTGACTTACAAATTTTGAAGCACAGAAGAACCGATAGTTCTCTGGAATCCTTACATTGCAAAGACAACAAAAACAACTTTCCATAATCTGCTTACTATGCTTTCATTATACTACTAAAGAAAACATTACAAAGCTACCCTGCGTCCTCACTACAGTAAAGTTGGGAGGCGGAGACCTGAGACAGTTTCCTGCATATATATCTCTGTAACTCGAAGACAAACTACCTACCCGAGTTCAAAAACAGCAGCAGCAGTTACATAACTAGACACGGAGTCTGCTCTTTCACTGGTAATATGAACAGTTTACTACAGACTAAGATTACATAGTAGAATATAGACAGTTACGCTTCCTGGGCTGGTCACATTGTGTATCACTTGGATAGTCATCAACTTTCTTAGCTTCCTGGACCTGTCATAGCACCGTTAAAATTGATAGTTTACAAATAGTTGGAGGCAGTAAAAACGTCACATTATTGATATTTAAAACATCTTAAATCACAAAAGGAAAGCAAGCAGGCAGGCAGAGCGGCAAATTCATTTAGCTTTTGCTAAAGAAAGTAGTAGTAGACATTAGTATTAAGACGGTGACAAACCAGGCCCAAATATTTCCACCTAATTCCATAGTCTGCGTGAGCCTAGATGAACCGAATTACTTAGTCCTGGAAACAAAATTATCAAGATCACTCGGTAATTTAGTCACCTAAATAAAATTATCAAGATTTCCTGGGTAATTTATTCACCTATATTATTATGCCTACTGTTCCTACCAAGGCAGTGATAGTATGAAGATTACATGCCAGAACACCTACCTAAGAAAGCAATTCCTTGTTGCAAATCTAATAAACCAGAACTAGAATAGACCATCACACACGAAATAGTGGCCGTAGTAAACAAGAAGGATGAAATTTTGAAAATGAAGATTTAATCTACATCTATCAGACATTAATGATCAGATCAGAAAAATCTGCAAAACTGCTGGCAAACAAAAACAAAATTATTTTGAAAGCTACATGATAAAAATTATCCATCCTAACCTAACCTTGTGTCTCCACTAAGCAAACAGTCAAACACTTACAAGCAGACAGCATAATAATATATTACAACAACATTCCCCTCCCCTTTTCCTTTCTTCACTTGGTATTTATCTGTGGGTACTATAGCCGTTGTTAAACTCACATGTAATGCAAACAATTAAGAAAGAACCGTAAGGTCTATTGTCAAACGATTCTTATTGCCTCGATGATCCAAGACAGTTGACATCTAGGCACAGATAAAGAATGCAATATGGGAACTAGCTCAAAGCTTACGGCTTTAGTGTACCTTTTCTATATAAAAGAAGAGCATAATGATCTCGAATCTTCAATAGTAAAGTGAACCTGAATGAGTAAAGTTGGAGAAAATAAAAGGTTTATCTTTCACTTTAAGCCATGAATATCACAAGAAACTCTTTCTAGAATGTTACTGTACCTTGCCACCATTCACCTCTGTCAGCAGCATGTGGATTGCCCAGGTGTTCTCCAGCATTATTTATATACTGGTAGCATTTCAAACATGGCGAGAGTAATAAGTAATATAAATTGTGAAATCTCAAAATGTGAAGCACAAGAGGAAAAAGAGAATCTTATAATGGCCAAGCACAGAAAAAAGAAAATTCCATGCTGTCGGCAACATACATTTGTTGAACTTTCAGTGGTCTGATTAGATGAAGAGCTCGTGTAGAAATCTCTGGCACCATAATTCACAGATGAGCCAAAATAGGGTGCCTCTGTCGACTCATTGGGATATACCGGTTTCCCATCTTTGTTCTGTGTGATTGGTTTTTTGCCTGGACTGCCTTGAGACCTGCCAGCTGGAATTTCACAAGAATTGTATCAGACCGACTGGATATTTATGAACAAAGGATCAAGTTCGAACTAGAAATTGATATAGTTGCATTTCTGTTGAAGCATAGCTAGCCAGCAAATGAAGGTTTCTGACAAAAAGGCAATCGAACTTTCAGTAAGACAAATAAAAGAGATTGCATCTCCCTCTTGTTTGAAGCAAGGATCCATGATCAAGACATAAGGATCATTATTTCTCTTTATCACTAATTTTAGAAGAATATATTAGGCTCTAGAAACATGGTTGATTTCTCTTCAGGGAAAAAAAGATCACAGTGAAGTACCTTTCAACATAACATGAAGGTGGAGCACCCTTACACAGCTATTGTTCAGTCATCGAAGACTCGTAATTTTAGACCAAGATCCGCAGCAATTTGATCCAACAAAGTCTAACCTGCATGTGCCTACAATAATCTTGGACTCTTTCAAGTCTAGTAAAGAATGAATGGTCTTTTCTCCACTGTACAAGCTTTGATGTACGATGAACTGGACACAATGTCCGCATATGCATTCTGATCACTAATACATATCCTCACGAGTACAGAAAAGATGTGTCCTATATTCATGTTCAATGCTTTTATATTCTATAGAAGTCTCATCGTTTTAAGTTAAAGAACTTAAATATCTGAGAAACCAGGCATCTATATCTTTCTGTCATTTTGGTGAGGGTGTGTGTGCTGGAGGAAGGGGATCAGGGGACTCTTGTGAGCGTCCGTGTTGTGCAGATGCGGGCAGATAGGAAAGAAGAAAGAATGAGGAATGAGGTCGAGTACCTGCATTCGTGCAGCGAGCACTCGCAATGCGACCTTCGACTCTCTGCTTGTTCAAAGTCCAGCACAGATCGGAATGCGATAAATCTTTCGCAATCACCTGCCACCAAGCAAAGAGAACGATAAGGAACCCCATCGTGATGTGCACATAGGGAAAACCTCGACTCTACCCAATGGGTTTAGGGCCGGGGGGCGGGGAACCGGAAAGAACGAAAACCCCTTCAATTCCACACCCCCAATCAGTGCACAGAGAACAAGAAAAAGGCGATCGTACCGCAGAAGCGGGAGGAATGACGGTGCTGAAATAGCCCTGGTAGGAGGATGAGGACCTCGCCAAGGGATCCGCATCCTTCCGTCCGAAGCTCTCATCCGCAAGCGACGTGAACGACCGGCAAGAAGAAGAAGATGGAGGAGAAGAGTTGTTCTTGCCTTCCATCAGCCCTGTTAGCCTTCTCTCTCTCTCTCTCTCTCTCTCTCTCTCTCTCTCTCTCTCTCTCTCTCTCTCTCTCCCTCCCTCTCTCCCTCCCAACCCCAACACGATCACCACCACCAACTGCTCTGTGAGGCCTTGGGACGAAGCAAGGGGGTATATATAAGAGGACAAGAGAGGGGGGCAGATGGACACGTGAAGGGCGAAGACGGCATACAAGGCGGCGTCTCCTACTCGGCTCCTACGTTGCTGGCCTCGCTTGCTCCCTCCCGTATCGCGCCTCCTCGACAAATCGACGATGATGATGATGGTGATGGTGGTGGTGGTGGAAAGCCCAGCAGAGTAAATCCTCGAGAATTCCAATGGAATATGTGCTTCCTCCTTCGATCCACAACCTCCTCCACCCTTTCTCTCAAATTCCTTTCTCCTCCTCTCTCTCGAATCGAGATCCCAATTCCAATTCCAATTCTCCCTCCCCTCATCTGCTCCCAAATCTTCTGATCCAATTTTATTCATGTATTATTTATTTATTATTATTATTGCCTCTCCTTAAATTATCGGTCAACAAAGGATAAGGCACCCAGTGGGGCCCTCGTATCCGTCAAGGCAGTCGCTGCGTGCCGTGCTGACACGTATGCGAGCGAACAAACAACGGCCCCAACTCCCATCTCAGGCTCCCGCCAGCCGCCTTCCCAGAAAAGCAAGCCCCTCCCACTGGCTGCCACTCGGGGTCCCACTGATTCCGGCCAGTGACAAGCGCCTATCTCGTGGTCGGTACCTCAGGGCCGGCAGGCGCGCCTCACCCCACCCCCTCAGTCTCCCGTTCGCGTGTCAGCGTCACCTGCTCCCACGCTCCCTCGCTGTCTTTTGGGCCGCAAGCGACGCTGATAACTACGGTCAAACTGGGCACCGTAGTGACTGGTCAACCGCCTCTCATCACGGTTCTTTTTATGTCATTTTCTCTACATTTATAATGCATCCACTGTCGTATTTTATTTGCTCACTGCAATCTAACATTTAACTCACCAGGCGGAATCAGCCGTAACGTGGCACGACGACACAGCACATGAGAGGGCCTCGCCAAAACGGAGCGCATTCCTTCCCCTTGTCCCTCCCTTATCAAGTGGATACACACCGCATCCACGGAGCGGTGGTTATCCACCGACAGAGCGGCCCCCCCCCCAGCCTCCACTGTACTTCGTCGCCTTTGGAATCCTTAAATGCTGCGGATAAGCATCAGGCGGGCGCCCACCCCCTCACTCACCTTCCTTTCCCCGCACATGACGACCCGACGCCCTCTCAGGAATGATGAGTCGATACTAATTGGTACATCGAGAAGAGCAATAAAAGTGCAGCACTTCGTTCTTATCCATCGATTTCATGGGGGGTGGGCGGGATGGGGTGAGGGTGGAGGAATACATGTCCTCTTCGCGTTGGAACCTTGAGGGATATGGAACTCATCCACCTCACAAGATGGCGATGCACTCACTCCATGGTCAAACGTGGCCGCCTTGCGTTCCCATGTGCCAAGAAGATGGAGATGGACGTATCCCCGCCCGGAATAAGTTCCGGTCTGTAACATGGCGTGGGAGACTCGCCGACTGAGGCATGGCCTCGGTATGGTGGGTACTCCTCTACGCCGCCACCTGGCCAGAGCAGTTGACCGTGCTTAGACGGATGCGGTATGGACAGCCTCTGTCGTCGTCATCGACTTGTCGGCCCGCGAGAGAGAGAGAGAGAGATGATGGATAAGATAAACGTCGCGTCGCACTCCGTGCTATCCACATGGCAACAGAGACAGCTCAGAGACTCGGTGAGGTCTCCGGTTCTTGGGGATTACGAGTCAAGAATCGAGATGACGTGTATTAATTTACTGAATATTGTGCGGGTTTTCTTATATTAATTTTCGAAAAATAATATTTGGCCCGGCCCAATAGAGTTATGGGCTTGATAAGGATTGATGAAGCCCAGTTGGCAGAGACAGGTCCATCTCCTGTAGCACATCAGTTTCTCCATTTGGAACCATTTAAGATACGACCCAGTTGCCGATAGAGGTATGTGTGCATGTGGCGGTGCCACATCATTTCGCTAACGCCACGACTTCCAATACGCTATCAAGATGAAAGGCCACGTCGTATATACCGTCACGAATTAAGTAACGAAATCAAGCATGAGGCTTCGTATCACGGTCTCCGATTTGAGCAAGGGATATATCCGAAGAGCCTTCTTCCGTGTATTCTGAATGACGTGACGGAGATGAAAGCAAAAGATGTTATGGATGGGTCGTCGTCAAGGTTGGGATGCCATGGAATGCCACAGAACCAAAAAAAGAAAAGCAAGGAATTCTGTGAGATGCGCCTGTTAAATACTGCTGATATCTTTTCCTTTTCTGCAATCTTGCTCGTAAAGCTCGGCCGCTTAAGCTTCTCCAGATCGCTTCCGGACTCGTGGCCGTATCTGCATTATGGCGACAGTCACATGATGAGTCGTGGTGGATAAGCATCTTATTTTCTAGCTTTGGTTTTGGTCTTCACTTTGCGTTATGCTGATTCCCTTACTTTTTGATGGATTTCATGTTTCGTGTGTATCCTCTCGGAGAACAACATACTGTAAAACCAGCGAATAAAGTAGAGCATCTGTGTCGCCATTTCAGTTGAAGAAGAAGTGATGAAAGCAAGGAAGCATAGTCCGATGAACTGCAACACTTGCGCAGGAATCACAAGGTTACAGAGCTCAGTTGCCATGGCGGCTCGTGAGTGCTTCGAAATAATGGCGTTTGTGTGGCTCAGAAGAGCTAAAACCGAGGAAGAGCGCAATGATGGAAGGTCCGGAAGCAATGGCTTGAACAAAGAACAGTAGCAGCCACTTTCGGGTGCTCAAGATAAGAAATCTTCGACAGAACTTATCGGATTAGACACCCTTGGAAGTGGGTTCTCCACTTTGTCTATGCAAGATTTGTGACCAAGATTAGAAGACAGATTACTTGCTCTCTCCCAAAAGCAGTAAGCAATCTAAGTCGGCTTCTAATGATACCACCACTGTAGCAAGTCGTTTGTGCAAGTCAAATGGAGGAGCTGATGCTTATCTTGTTTGCCACTACCAGAGAATAGTAGTGCTAGCTGCTGATATCATGCATCTTTGACCTTCCTACATTCGATTGATCACCCGTATCCTTCGAGGTTTGGTCACTGTAAAGCCTGCTGCTGAGATTGCTGATGATTGAAATGACTTAAACCTATGCAGAATTCCAATACTCTTCACAGTATTCTCTGCTTTCTACTCTTGCTTTTGTTCTTCTTCATTTACTACAGACTGTAGGAGTTAAAGTAGATGAACTCAGTGAATTGCATTGGCTCAGATAAAAACATTGCAAGGGATCAGTTCATGCATGACAGAGGAGGAGAAGGACTAGCCAGGGAACCTGATCATGCTTCTCATGTGCACAAGATGAAATGGGAGGCATCACCAAAGGACACCACACATTGTGCCGGCGACTCCGATGCTTCTTCGTATGTTTCCACCATCACTCTTGGATGTAACTAGTGCGATTTTGATTGAGGGAAACATTGTTTTGTCGCCATGAAATCTCTGCACTACCTAACTCTCAAGAAACCCTAAAACGTACGTGCTTAATAAGAGAACAATGAAGCGTCATCACGTTGTCATGTTTGGTGACATTCATCCTAGCAGTGCAAAAGGTCATCCCCTTCAATCTTTTTCCTGCCATGAAGGTTAAATGGGCGACTGCACCTTATGAATGCTGTGGTCCAACCAAAGCTTTCACATTCTTCTTTGTTCGAAGGATCGAGTTCCTGTTTTTCGAACCAGAAAAAGACGGGTGAAGTGGTCCGCCTCTTCTGAAATGATAGCCCAGAAGAAGATTGGGATGAGTGAGAGTGCGTGAGGTCGAAGGAATGTTATATAAGGAGGGAACGTCGAGCTGCTCTTTCCACTCCCACCATCTGTAGTAGAGTTTCTTATTCTGTTCCAGCATTCTTCTGCTCAGCAGCTCCAATATTAGCCATGGAGACGTCACCAGATGCCGAGAAGAGTGGGGTGTGTGACTCCTCTGTGGATTACAAGGGAAGGGTTCCTCTCAGATCCTCCACTGGATGTTGGAAGGCGTCCCTTTTCATTATAGGTGAGGAACTGAACTGCCAAAACCTATCCATCGACTGCATGGCAATCTACTTCTGTACGTTTTTGAGGTTGCGGGAGCACTCTCGATCGAGTTATGCTGAATTCTTGCGCATCTTTTGGTTGTGCAGCCATGGAGTTCGGCGAGAGGCTGAGCTACTTCGGACTGGCCACCAACCTCATCATCTACCTGACGAAGGTGCTGCACCAGGAGGTGAAGACGGCAGCCAAGAACGTCAACTACTGGAATGGCGTCACCACCGTGATGCCCCTCCTCGGCGGCTTCATCGCCGACGCATACTTGGGGAGGTTCATCACTGTTCTCGCCTCCTCCCTCATCTACATCGTGGTAAACTCCTCCTCTTAAGATAACATCAGTAGCATTTCCTCCTTCATAATTGTCTCTCTCAAGACAACCATAAGAAATGATGATATCCATTTCAATCCAACCAAACATAGTGAGTGTGGAGGACAAATTCCATGAAATAAGAAAGAAAAGCTACTTTCGATAGGTATTGTCTGAAAAGAATTGGTTCCCTACAATAATGGGAGAAGATGGTGACCTGCAGAAGCTGCAAGTGGCTGGCTATATATCGATCTAAAAAGTACACTGCGGAGGAATCCACCAACGGAGCTCTCAAACACTCCTTAGACACCACCTAATATGCATATGTGAGATTGATGGTTTCGATCATTGTGTGTCCTCTTTTGGGTTGTGTCGTGAGTGTGAGAGCCATTTCAAGATAAGCGCTGACTTTTGGCATGAGAGAAAGGTACTTTTGGTGCAAACTGGTCCACACACAATGGTTCCGCAGTTTGGATTAACTCTGTATTGTGGTCTTTTTGGTGGGTGTAGAGTCAACGAGCGATGTGTGCTACCGCTGTACATTGGTGCATGCATGTGTCTCTTCGCCTGATGAACATGATGATGACTACTACAGACTCAACTGGTGTTCTGCGAACGTCTCTGCAGGGTCTCGTCCTCTTGACGATGTCACAACTGGTCCCGCGGCTGAAACCGTGCGACCCGAGTAGCTGCGGCAGATCACTGCGCCCCCACGAGGTGTTCTTCTACTTGGCAATGTACCTGATCTCTGTCGGCACAGGTGGCCACAAACCCTCGCTCGAGAGCTTCGGCGCTGACCAGTTCGACGACAACGACGCGGGGGAGCGGAAGAAGAAGATGTCCTTTTTCAACTGGTGGAACTTCGCCGTGTGCACCGCGCTGTCGGTTGCCGTCACCGTAATCGTTTACGTCCAGGAGACCGTCAGCTGGTGGCTGGCCGATGTGGCGCTCGCCGCCGTCATGTGTTTCAGCCTCATGGTGTTCGTCGGTGGCAGGCCATTCTACCGCTACCGAGAGCCGGAGGGAAGCCCTTTGACGCCCATGCTACAGGTTGTGGGGGCGGCCATGGCCAAAAGACATCTTCCTCTTCCTTCGGATGCTGGAGAACTCTATGAGATCCCGAAAACGCGGCAGACGGATAAGAGGCTCCTCTACCATACTAGTAAGCTAAGGTAACGAACGCATCGCCACAGTCGATCGATGGAACTCACGGGAAATATGAAGCTTAGTAGTTCTTCATGTACCTTATCTCAGATTTCTTGACAAAGCTGCCATTATCGAGCACAAATACGATGAAGCTGCCTTCGCCGCTGAGAAGCTGAATTCATGGCGGCTGGCCACCGTGACGCAAGTGGAGGAACTGAAGCTAATTCTATCCATGGTGCCCATATGGCTCACTGCACTGCCGTTCAGCATCTGCGTCGTACAAGCTAATACCTTCTTCATCAAGCAAGGGAGCATCATGAACAGAGAGGTCGTGAACGGGTTCAAGATTCCCGCGGCCTCCATCTTCGCCCTCGGCGCCGTTGGCATCATCATCTCAGTCGCCATCTACGACAAAGTCCTGGTGCCCTTTCTGAGGAGAGCCACCGGCAGCGAGAGGGGCATCAGCATCCTCAAAAGGATTGGGATCGGCATGGTGTTCTCCACCATGGGCATGGTCACCGCTGCCCTGGTGGAAAGGAGGAGACTCAGGGTGGCCGAGGTGGAGCAAACCAGTGTGGTCTCCATGAGTGTGTTCTTGCTGGTGCCTCAGTTCATGATGCTGGGAATAGGCGATGGGTTCGCGCTGGTTGGCTTGCAGGAGTACTTCTACGATCAAGTCCCCGACGGCATGAGGAGCTTGGGCATCGCCTTCTACTTGAGCGCACTGGGGGTGGCCAGCTTCCTTAGCAGCCTCTTGATCACCGCAGTCGATCACGTGACCTCGAAGGAAGCCAGGGGAAGTTGGTTTGCTAAGGACTTGAACAAGAGCCGCTTGGATCTCTACTACTGGTTGGTAGCCGCCATAAGCGCAGTGAATCTGTGCGGCTACGTGTTTCTAGCAAGCAGATACTCTTACAAGAGAGTGCAAACAGAGGCGGTGGGAGTTGCAAGCTCCCCCGAAGCTGACGCTTAGACCGCCACTCCTTGCCATATGCAGGTAGCTATGTACGTTGCTTGTGTCTCAAGTTGCAGTGCAAGCAATTAATATCAGCTTGGATAATATGAAGTTGGTCCGGCCTGTTCCGGGCCCAGAAATCGTGGTGTGAAGCCCACCATCTCTAACCCCAGAGAGAGAGAGAGAGAGAGAGAGAGAGAGAGAGAGAGAGAGAGAGCGGTTTTAAATGTGAGGGGCGGTGTGGCACAGGGCAGGACCAGGTGGACCGAGGGCGGGCCTCGGTATCCGCTAGTCGACGGGAAACCCGGGCGCTCCCCCCTCGAACAACAGTCTCCCACGGGCAAGCCAAGCAAAAGATATCGCTGTGCTATGCCTTGACTCCTGCGCTCGAAAAGAAAGCCAGCAAAGAGAGATAAAGAGAAAGAGGAGCCCCCAAAAGAAAGAAAAGCGATTAAAGAAGCGCCGATTGAAAACCAGCGCCAGTCGCTGCTGCTGCAGCAGCAGTGGCAGTACGCGCTCGCTGTGCCGCCTCGGTTCAGAGGGGTGGGGAACAACGGGCGGCGACGTCACCCGCACCTCCGTAACAGCCGCGTCACAACCCCCACACGCGACTCGTATGCATGCCTTCCCCTCTCCTGCACTGCACACCAACCCCGTTTCTTCACTACACCCAACGCAGGGGAGGTGACAATAATGGTTTCCCAGCGGCTCTGTACGGCCTGCTCGTCTCCCCGCTCGACACCTAACTGGCGGATAGGCTTAATTAATGCAATCTTTCCCATATTTTGGACACCAACTTGGCCATCATCATCCACCCCGCCACAGCTATCAACAACAAGTACGTACTCACTCTCTCTCTCTCTCTCTCTCTCTCACATGCACTAGCGCTGACACGGCGCTCTCCTAGTGGTCGGGTTCCCGTCCCGAAAGGCCCGCCGGGATGGGCCCCGTGACAGCTCATGGTGGATGGAACGTCTCTCTCGCGGTGGGGGCCCCGTCGACTGTGGCATACGTGCGGAAGGGAGGCCTCCTGCCACGTGCGTGCCATCCCTAATTAAACTCCCAGTCGCTCTCGCTCTCCTTCCCGTTCTCTCGGCGCAATCAAGGCGAGCAATGGACACGTTAAGAAGGGCGAACGTGTTTACCGCGTTCCCCAGCTTTTTCTGGCCCACTGTTCTCAGAAAGGACGACATAATGGAGAAGGCATATGAATTGAATTCTGCCTTCTCTAATTTATTGTAGATTAATGAGGAATAGTTGGGATGTGTGGATAAAATCGAGCAACAGTGGCAGTTGTATCTCTCACTGCACTCCGGTTCTCATCATCTCTGCACACACACATTCTTCTCACTCCCTTCGCTTTCACTGATCACTGTTCACTGACTCGCTTGCGCTCTCTCTCTCTCTCTCTCTCCCTCCTATCTTTTTTTGTCACTTGCTGTGTGGAAAGCAAGAGACCAAACAAAAAGCTGTGAGCTTCTCCACCCTTACCTTCTCCAGGGTTTGGCCAAGAGAAGAAGAAGAAGAGCAGCTGGCACGAGCGGAAAGAGAGGGAGATGACTTCTTCAGCGGCGGATCGGTTCATGGGAGGAGGCGAAGGAGGAGGAGGGGAGGAGCAGCTGCTACTGCACCACCCCCAGATGTACTACCACGTGCCGCAGCACAGCCGGAGGGAGAAGCTGCGGTTCCCGGCGGAAGAGTCCACGCCGGCCACCTCCCTCCTGCTCCTCTATGGTCCCAACAACGCCCCGCCGCTCTACCCGGCAAATTCTTTGACGGCCTTCCACCCCTCCTTTTCCTCCTCCTCCTCCTCGTCCTCCTCTTCCCCCAGCTACTCTCACAACCCTGCCCTTACCTACGGTGTCGCACAATTCGACGGCCACGGGCCGCTCCCGATCCCCGCGCAGAACCACCACCAGATCTCCAGCCAAGGCTTCTCCCTCTCCCTCTCCTCCTCCTCGCCCCAAGCCCCGGCTTCACGGCACCACCTCGCGTCCCGGCCTGCCCCCTTGGGCCCGTTCACCGGCTACGCAGCCGTCCTCAACCGCTCCAGGTTCCTGGAACCGGCGAGGAAGCTCCTAGAGGAAGTGTGCCATGTGGGGCACCAAGCGGCAGGGGAAGGCGGCAGCAGCCGGGAGATGCTCATGGACGCGGATCCGCCGAGGGACTCGCTGGTGGACCACGGCGGAGACGGGCTGCCCGACCATGGCATGAAGGAGGACGACCGCCCCATCACGGGCACGGAGCAGCAGTGGAAGAAGACCATGCTCATCTCCATGCTCGACGAGGTGAGCGGCTTGAACTGCCAACTGCTTTGAGAGGACTTCATCTATTTGTTCTCTCTCTCTCTCTCTCTCTCTCTCTCTCTCTCTCTCTCTCTCTCTCTCTCTCTTGCTCGCTCGCTCTCTTTGGATCCTCCTGCTCGTGCAAGTCTCTCGAGGTGTTCACTGTGTTGAAGGGTTTCGTGTTCTTTCATGTCAAAGATCTCGTAGCAGCTGGTGCGATCTTATCACTGTGTGCGGCCATCGACTTGATTGGTCGTGATTCTGCCATGGCAGGAATCCCTTTGTGTGTGATGATATGACAGGTTTTAATCTTTGTTATGTAGGATTTGCTGCAAATTTATTCCCTTTGACGTGAAACATCAGTGATCTTTTAGATGGAAGCAGCAAATCTTTATCTTGTGGATGAGAAGAAGAGAGGAGAATGATATGTTTGCCTTTGATGGTAGAGAATAGCATTTGCAGGTGCCTCATGTAGTCCATTATCCGATTTGCATGTCATAGAAGAAGATTTGAGCTTCATGCATTACTTGTGTAGTGGTTTTTGCTAACTATACAATGATGTGGAATTGTGAAGGTAGCATACAATAGATAGTTAGTGATGAACTTAATGTTATGATTCATAATAGAACCGCCAGGAGTTAGGATTACTTGAGCTAAATTAGGTGCATGTTGAACAATTCAGTTTGCGAATTATTCGTAGATCGAGTAGTTTAGGTTTAGTTTCGGTGTGATGCCAGTCGAGGAACCATTGAAATAGTGTGTGCTATAACTTCAAAATTATGTTTCTGTGTACATCTGTGTATGATTTTTTGTGCATCAGTAAATGGGGTATTTAGTGGCCATTTACTGCAAGAATAGTAAACCAAATTTTCTAAGCCAAAGAATGTCTATATATATATATATATATATGGGGAGAGAGAGAGAAAGGAAATATATGCATGCTCAAAAAGAGTAACTTGTACTTTTCTCCTTAGCTGAGCTTCTAATTGTTACTAATTACCTTCAAATTAGTGATCTCAGGTTACTGTTAAAATAGGTTTGTGACTCACAAACAAAAAGTATTTATAAGATTTATACATCAATTACGTTCGCTACAAGTCATATTCCATATGAAGCTTCAACAAGGACGAAGAAAACTTATAGTAGTAAGTCTGAACACTAAATTATATTTCTAGGTTTCTCATAAGAACTCTTAGGTGACTTTTAGTGTTGTTTATGATAATCATGAAACGTTTCAGATTAGAATTTGCTTAATTTCTTTTTAGGATTCATCTTCTCTCTCTCTCTCTCTCTCTCTCTCTCTCTCTCTCTCTCTCTCTCTCTCTCTCTCTCTCTCTCTCTCTCTCTCTCTCTCTCTCTCTCTCTCTCTCTCTCTCTCTCTCTCTCTCTCTCTCTCTCTCTCTCTCTCTCTCTCTCTCTCTCTCTCTCTCTCTCTCTCTCTCTCTCTCTCTCTCTCTCTCTCTCTCTCTCTCTCTCTCTCTCTCTCTCTCTCTCTCTCTCTCTCTCTCTCTCTCTCTCTCTCTCTCTCTCTCTCTCTCTCTCTCTCTCTCTCTCTCTCTCTCTCTCTCTCTCTCTCTCTCTCTCTCTCTCTCTCTCTCTCTCTCTCTCTCTCTCTCTCTCTCTCTCTCTCTCTCTCTCTCTCTCTCTCTCTCTCTCTCTCTCTCTCTCTCTCTCTCTCTCTCTCTCTCTCTCTCTCTCTCTCTCTCTCTCTCTCTCTCTCTCTCTCTCTCTCTCTCTCTCTCTCTCTCTCTCTCTCTCTCTCTCTCTCTCTCTCTCTCTCTCTCTCTCTCTCTCTCTCTCTCTCTCTCTCTCTCTCTCTCTCTCTCTCTCTCTCTCTCTCTCTCTCTCTCTCTCTCTCTCTCTCTCTCTCTCTCTCTCTCTCTCTCTCTCTCTCTCTCTCTCTCTCTCTCTCTCTCTCTCTCTCTCTCTCTCTCTCTCTCTCTCTCTCTCTCTCTCTCTCTCTCTCTCTCTCTCTCTCTCTCTCTCTCTCTCTCTCTCTCTCTCTCTCTCTCTCTCTCTCTCTCTCTCTCTCTCTCTCTCTCTCTCTCTCTCTCTCTCTCTCTCTCTCTCTCTCTCTCTCTCTCTCTCTCTCTCTCTCTCTCTCTCTCTCTCTCTCTCTCTCTCTCTCTCTCTCTCTCTCTCTCTCTCTCTCTCTCTCTCTCTCTCTCTCTCTCTCTCTCTCTCTCTCTCTCTCTCTCTCTCTCTCTCTCTCTCTCTCTCTCTCTCTCTCTCTCTCTCTCTCTCTCTCTCTCTCTCTCTCTCTCTCTCTCTCTCTCTCTCTCTCTCTCTCTCTCTCTCTCTCTCTCTCTCTCTCTCTCTCTCTCTCTCTCTCTCTCTCTCTCTCTCTCTCTCTCTCTCTCTCTCTCTCTCTCTCTCTCTCTCTCTCTCTCTCTCTCTCTCTCTCTCTCTCTCTCTCTCTCTCTCTCTCTCTCTTGCTCGCTCTCTTTGGATCCTCCTGCTCGTGCAAGTCTCTCGAGGTGTTCACTGTGTTGAAGGGTTTCGTGTTCTTTCATGTCAAAGATCTCGTAGCAGCTGGTGCGATCTTATCACTGTGTGCGGCCATCGACTTGATTGGTCGTGATTCTGCCATGGCAGGAATCCCTTTTGTGTGTGATGATATGACAGGTTTTAATCTTTGTTATGTAGGATTTGCTGCAAATTTATTCCCTTTGACGTGAAACATCAGTGATCTTTTAGATGGAAGCAGCAAATCTTTATCTTGTGGATGAGAAGAAGAGAGGAGAATGATATGTTTGCCTTTGATGGTAGAGAATAGCATTTGCAGGTGCCTCATGTAGTCCATTATCCGATTTGCATGTCATAGAAGAAGATTTGAGCTTCATGCATTACTTGTGTAGTGGTTTTTGCTAACTATACAATGATGTGGAATTGTGAAGGTAGCATACAATAGATAGTTAGTGATGAACTTAATGTTATGATTTCATAATAGAACCGCCAGGAGTTAGGATTACTTGAGCTAAATTAGGTGCATGTTGAACAATTCAGTTTGCGAATTATTCGTAGATCGAGTAGTTTAGGTTTAGTTTCGGTGTGATGCCAGTCGAGGAACCATTGAAATAGTGTGTGCTATAACTTCAAAATTATGTTTCTGTGTACATCTGTGTATGATTTTTTGTGCATCAGTAAATGGGGTATTTAGTGGCCATTTACTGCAAGAATAGTAAACCAAATTTTCTAAGCCAAAGAATGTCTATATATATATATATATATATATGGGGAGAGAGAGAGAAAGGAAATATATGCATGCTCAAAAAGAGTAACTTGTACTTTTCTCCTTAGCTGAGCTTCTAATTGTTACTAATTACCTTCAAATTAGTGATCTCAGGTTACTGTTAAAATAGGTTTGTGACTCACAAACAAAAAGTATTTATAAGATTTATACATCAATTACGTTCGCTACAAGTCATATTCCATATGAAGCTTCAACAAGGACGAAGAAAACTTATAGTAGTAAGTCTGAACACTAAATTATATTTCTAGGTTTCTCATAAGAACTCTTAGGTGACTTTTAGTGTTGTTTATGATAATCATGAAACGTTTCAGATTAGAATTTGCTTAATTTCTTTTTAGGATTCATCTTATTCAGTAGAAGTTATTTGAGTGTTTGGAGTCATATCAGTTGTCTTTTTGTCTGGTCAACAAGCCTCCTTTTGGTGTCATAAGACAATGATTTGTCGAAAGCAGTATGGATATATTAGAAGTGATGATTAATTTCTGTTTAAACATTTGAAACTGCAAGATTATTATGAATCTTAAAGAGTAATTTAAACAGGTTTTCAGATATGTTTTTGATCTGCTTTCTTTATATTGTTTTATGTAGATTCTTCGGAACAGTGTTGTAGCAGTTAGATTCTTCAAAGCATTTATATACCACCATGACTGTCGACATTGTTTAGATTCAAAGGACTTCCTCAATAATAGTGTTGGCCATTTGGTATGTTTTAAGTAATAGAAACCCGAAGAAGATAATAATAAACATGTGACAAATGGCAGGTCGACATCAGCTGTGCCTCCGAAGATAATTTACATGAGAAGCAACGTTGGCAGGAGTAGCTGCTGCAATGAAATTGAACGTGCTGATGTATGTCATAGGACTTTTGGACAGTCAAAATGAAATTAGAGATCGACAAGATTATGTAAAGGATGTTTGTCTGTGATACAACCGACTTAGTACTTTTAAGGTGCACATAAGTTACTACAGTAGATGATCGTATTAGGCTATCAGTAGTATATCTCTGCTCAATATGTTTTCACATGACTTGTTTACTAGCAATCCTAAAAAATGTATATGGCTATTTGTCAGTCTGTTGCATGTTTATTTTTGTTTGGTGATGAGAATTGCCTGCGGTATTTTGCTAACCGGATAAATTGTCGTGTGCGTAACATGAAATTGATGTCCTTTCATAGCTTTAGTTCTCTGCTATCAATGATAAACCTTGTCGCATTGATCTGAAATCTCTTCTTCTTTGTTCAAATGACACTTTTCTAGGTGTACAGAAGATACAAACAATACTACCAGCAGGTGCAAGCTGTTATTACATCATTCGAGTCGGTTGCGGGATTGAGTACTGCTGCTCCATACGCCTCGATGGCCCTCAAGGCCATGTCCAAACACTTCAGAAGCCTCAAGAATATAATATCTGACCAACTTCGTCAGACAAACAAGGGTCTCAGAAACGAAGGCATCGGTCGAGAAGAGATGTCGAACTTTGGGCTTCTAGATGGCAGCGGTTATCTCCATAGAACAACAAATAGCACTAACACATTTGCTCAACCACATGTGTGGAGACCTCAGAGAGGGCTTCCTGAACGTGCAGTGTCTGTGCTTCGATCGTGGCTTTTCGAACACTTCTTGCATCCGTAAGTATCCTTAACTTACGGATCGAACTGTACAGAACTTGCAGGTTGTTTCTAGATGGTGAAGAATACTTAATCAGCTACTCTTTGTTAAGATTCATGGTGCCCGATGCATGCATTATAACCAAGCACAGAATACCCATCATTAACATGCATATGTTTTTTATACAAATCATCATAATGACTATCTGCGACGGCTTACATGGTTTTATTCAAAGTACAAAATCGGTGTTCTACATTCTTAACATGATAGTGCTTTGTCTCACTATCTCTTTCCATATATGTCGTCGATACCATGCTTTTTTTCTCTCATAGATATGAAAATTTGAGCCACTTCAGCACGCTGGGCAATGATACCTAATAATTAGGTAGTGTTTTAGTCATTTAGCAGTGGTAGAATCCTTATTGCATAGAGATTGATGGGCACAACATTTTAATGAAGCTATTTATCTGATCATTTCTTATGATTTCCAGGTATCCTACTGATGTGGACAAGCAGAACTTGGCGAAACAAACAGGCCTTACAAGAAACCAGGTAAAGTGTGATACCATCAAATGGTTAATTCTCATGTTCTACATATGCAAGAAATGGGTAGTATGTTAGTAAGAGAAAATTTCTGTTTAGTTTCGGAATCCATCTGCTTTATGCTTCAAAACTACTCCCTCATTGGCATATGCTTCGGTATAGCACATTTTTGAGATAGGTTCTTGAGTTCACACGGAAACAGTCTCTTTTAAGTATATATTAGGATAAGATTGCGTGAGTTTCGTCCACTGTATACACTTGTAAGATGATGTTTGTGTTTACTCCAATTACATTCTTGGTTTGAGCAGGTCTCTAACTGGTTTATTAATGCGAGAGTAAGGCTTTGGAAGCCAATGGTGGAGGAAATACACTCTCTAGAGATGCGTCAGAAGAACAAAATGTCTGCAAGTGACTGTCACGAGCGACAACCTCCGCGGCCATCATCTTCCAAGACAAATGCCTTTGATCCACAGCCGCTCCAGATTTTGAGCACCCAAAGCAATCAGTACTCGATGTCCAAAGGCATTCAAGAAGAGCTAACGCCAATGCCCAACCACATCCCGGAGCCGGTTAACTTCGACACATCGGACCACCACATCGGCGGTGGAGTCGGCGTGGCCGCCGGAGGAAGTGGTGTGTCCCTCACCCTCGGCCTCCACCAGAACAACGGGGTGTGCTTCTCCGAACCGCTGCCGCTGGACGTCGCCCGCCGGTTCGGATTGGACGAGTGCAGTGACACGTATCTGGTGGGTGCATTCGGAGACCAAGAGAGGCAGTTTGGAAAGGACGTGGGCAGTCGTCTGCTTCATGATTTTGTGGGGTGAAGGATGGTTGTAGCAGCCTCAGCTTGTTGTAAGATGAACATATATGATTGAACATGCTCGGTAACGCCAATTGTTGCATACAAGCATCAGATCTCCTGCCATGGGTTTTCAGCATTGGTGGTCGTATAATCAATCATGTTTTACTTCAGTAATGGAGGAAGTCCATGTATTCCAAGTAGCGGACACTGTGATGTCGTGTGTATTCGTTGGGAGGCAAGTTTTGCTGCCTAGGGATGAGAGAGAGGTGAAGGTTGCGAGCTCTCCAATGGCGGTGATGGTGATCGGATCCGGTTCGTGCTTCCATGGATGTCGATGGGTATGCGTGCGTGTCGTTGCCAGGGTTTAGGGATGGATGAAGAAGTGGGGTCGAGCGGCCACGTTGGGACACTGTGTTCTTGGAAATGACATGTACTGTGGTGATGGGTTACAAATAAGTGCTGGTCTCGGAAATGACACGCCAGCTTTACAGGTGCCACCGACCGAGGCGGTGGGCAATGATACGGCCACTGCTCGTTCTTTTTACAGGACACGGGTCGCCGTTCACTGCGTCGTCGATGGTGGTGCCGCCTGTGCCCGGTCTGACAGCGAAGCCAAAAGGTGGGCTCCAATAATTCCTCTAGGTCGCAGGGGAAGAGCTGCGTTGGCTAGGACCGATTCGCCCCTGAAAATTTTGCTGTGGGACCGGGAGAGTGGGTCCCGCTCAAAGTAGTGAACCGTCGGTCAGACCTGTGGAGTCCACCTTTGATAAGATAGATAGAACCGAAGCACTGGGAAAGAGATATCATCCTACACCAACAATCAATTGCGCGAATCATCTGACAACAATGAGTTGCACATCAAGAACAAACACGTTTGCCTGTCCTTGTTACAGCTTAAATATGGCTCAGTATTTATTCGACTCTGCTCCGTTATCAGGCAAGAAAAACAATAGCTCAAATTGCAGAGAACTTTCAACGAAAAGTTTGGAACACTTTGGTTTTAATAAAACCAGCAGGGATGGACGTTTGATTGCTCATTCTGATTGCACTTTGGTCATTGATGATCCCTGCAAGTATTTGAACGGCAGAATCAGCAAAAGCCTTTGGGGTAGGACTCGGAGAACAAAGAAACAAGACTCCCATCACTGAACTTGGACCAGCATGCCTATCTAATCGAGGCAATCAAGGGAATAACAAATGGTACGTACAAAACACATTGCCTTACTGGACGCCGCTCCACCTGGCCCAATCAACAAATTGCATTCCCCCGTAAATATTGTTGGCGAACCGAACACCGACTGTGAAAGCCATTGCGATGGGTGGGCTTTGCTTCGCTAAAGATGAAGCCTCAACCAGGCGTTCTAGGCCATTTATGATCTGGTAGCGAGTATTCGAAGAAACCGCAAGGAACACACCTGTCGATCAGAAAGCAGCCTATTAAGCTAACTAAGCTTGATCCAAGGGAAAAAAATCTCTGATAAAAGCTGTAAGTATCGATGACAGATAAAATACACTACTAAGCCATATTAGTTGACCAGACAGAATGAGATGCATGACTACCGGGTAAAGATGCATGCTAAACCAATTAGTCATAGAATAAAAACGAATTGTTTGATGCTGATATCCCTTGACTAGGCAATCCATCAAATCATGAAACCATTACAGAACTTTTGAAATGAAACCTGTTAATTAGATGAGTATTTTTTTGTTAATGAATTGTGGATGCCACATTACTCATGGTCCTAAGCCTCCGGAAGAAAAGGGTTTTGCTTATAGCCAGTAGTTCATACTGGAAAAGTCTTATAGAGTCTCACACTAATTGCCAGGTTGCAGCTTTATGGCACAGATCAAATGTGCAAAAAAATCTAGAAGCCCTAAAGAGATCTAAAGATTCCAAAGGGCTATGGATTTATTCAAGCAATTATGACCAGATGCAACTGACAGCATCTCTTAAAACTTAATGGCGAATGTGAAGCTTACATAAATACCACAAGCGGTCTTTCTAATGATCCGGATGCATATGTCAGATGCAGAGGCATTTTCCAAATTTCCAGTATCTTCTATTGAACAGATGAAAATGAGATAGGGGAATAAATAGGACACAGGTAGATAGATACACATGGGACTTGTGTTTCACTTGTGGGTATGTGATACGTCATAGTATATAAAAAAGAAGTCATGAAAACCAAAATTGTCGAGTTGGATGGTATCACCTCAGTTGGTGTTTAACATCCATAATATATATACTATGTACATGCATGACCAGCAGATACATATCTAAAATGAGAGAGAAATGTCCAAAACGATTTGTGCAGGGTGGATACGAGAGTTCAAGTAAATCTGAAACAAAATCACTTTCTTTGTCACACATATGTTGGATGCATATAAAGACCTCGCTGCATGGAAACAAAATCACTTTTTTTGTCACACTTAATATATATACTATGTACTGTACATGCATGACCAGCAGATACATATCTAAAATGAGAGAGAAATGTCCAAAACGATTTGTGCAGGGTGGATACGAGAGTTCAAGTAAATCTGAAACAAAATCACTTTCTTTGTCACACATATGTTGGATGCATATAAAGACCTCGCTGCATGGAAACAAAATCACTTTTTTGTCACACTTAATCTTGGATGCATATGTGGACCTCACTACTCGTAGCAGAAAGATTTGCAAAGTTCAAGATTAACATTATATAGTAATTTTGTCGAAGCCATACCCCAGAGTGCAGCACTTTCAATCAGGGGTGGAACTGGAATATCTTCTTCTGTTTTCTTTACAGTCCTGTACACAATAAAAAACAAAACCTGTTGTGAACCGAAGGTTTGAGATACCATACAAGGTTACTGGATTCAGACAACAATTATGCACCACAAATCTGCAGCACGCAAGTGATGTAGAATACTTGCAATGTTGCATTTATGGTTCAAATTTTGTGATATACCATACATTTCCTCAAACCAGCCTATAAAAATAGATTTCAAAGAATTTTCTTTTGTGGGAAGCTCCATCCTAACAAGTAAGAAGCTCCATAATATGTTCACTACACCAATTGAAAGAAGATCTAGCTCATGTTGCAAGATAAAATTGACATATTGGAATATTTTTTTTTATTCCTGTACCTCTCCATTTCTATGAGTTAGGAATATATGCTAGATAATCCAAATAGCTCCATAAAATCACCACATTTTCACATACACCATTGTCAAGGCATATACCTCTTACCTTTAGCACAGTGGCATCATGATCCTCCAAAAGCATGAAATTAGAATAAACAAAAGAGTGACATTTAAAGGATAAGATAAATAACAGCCTTTTTGCAGAAACGAAACATAAGATAAACAGGAAAAAGCAGCTGACCTTTTTGCAGTCATAATGAAGTTTGCAATTCCTTGCCCTATGAGGCCACATGCAAATCCAACTGAACCATATAATAAGCCCTGCATCCAATACATGTAAGAATCACTGTATAACAAGTAACAGCAAGGAAACTGTGCCACCAAGCCATCTAATAATCAATCAATACAAAATGAAAATAAAAGTATGAGAATGTTGGAAACAGTCATCATCAATACCTTATAAAAATAAGTCGCAACTCGCTGTTTGACTGAAAATTTGCATCCTGGTCTTTCAGCTTCAAATACACTACATTGAATGTTCAAGTTGCTTAACAACAAACTTTGGTCATTTGTCTCAGAAGCAACAAGCTTAAATACAAAGTTACAAGAGACACACAGCAACATGATAAGCAAACTGATTACTAAGAAGTTGATCTAAACATAACAAAAAGATTGAGCCCTTAGTGTGGACAAATGATATAAAACTTCTGGCTTTCAGGTAATAATTTATTTAAGTTCCCATAAGATAAATTCCAACCAGATGATCATTCATGTTATTTGCATTTCATAACATATATGATAAGTCAGTCTAAGCAGATCTAACAATTCAAATGTCACATTACCATGATGTCATTGTTAAAAATACCACAGAAATTCATCTTCTCATGACATTTTATATGATGGACGAAAGATAGCTTCCCTTCTTTGGTTACTCAGTCCAACAAAACTCTAGCCTAAACTAATGGCTTGTTACTATTAGCAAACAGTTCTACCTTTGCATTGAAAAAAAACAGAAGAAAAAAACCAGAACCTAATTACCTAGGGATGGTTATATAAATTCCTCCCACCACAGAACTCAGTTGAGGGTAACATCACTAAATAACTTAGGGACAATATGTAACCTCTCTTATTGCTCCTCTCTAGCCTTCAACTGCGTCTTCTAAAATCATTGATCTCAAATTAACTCTACATTACCAATGTGTTTATTGACTTTGTCGGATATGTCCATAAAGGATTTGAACTTTTCGTGAATCATTCTTATTCTATAAGATTGAATAGTATGAAACATCCATCTCGTCATTCTCATTTTGATTGCACCAACTTTCTGGACAACTGGTTTTCTAAATGTGCCAAATGTTGACAAAACGTCTGCATTAAGAAAAACACTCTAAACGCCCTTCTGAATCATACTTAGTAATATCTTCTTCATTCCTTTTTTAAGTTTCTGAAACTCCGACTTTGTCTATCCATATTTTATTTACACAAAAAAGTTGCACTCTGTGCATTTGGTCTTACTCTTAATTAATCTAACACCTATTTGATAATGATGGTTATTTCCAAAAAAGTTATAATGTTTGTTTCCGTGGTCTTAGTTGGAGATTTTTGCTATTATATACCATGAACCAAACCAATGGTGCTGACAAATCATATACATATATTATGAGTGTCAACCTCTAGTATCCATAGAATAGTAATGCCTCCATCATATATATCACTATAGATGACTCAAAAATATTATCAGAATAGATTTCTTAAAACAGATACATATTAAAGATTATAAAGAGCTTACTTGCATTTCAGAAATAAAATTCACATTGTTTGCTAGATTGACAAACATGAATGCCAAAGTCATACCTGCTAGGAAGAGCTCCATAAGCACGTGCAACACGACCCAGTAAACTGTTTGAAGTAGATGTCTGTCCAAATCGCACATATGGTGCTAACATACCCACTAAAGCTACATTAACAACTACACCTACCAAAAGATCTGCAGCATACAACTCAAATTCTGCCCAGAAATCTTTGCCCCTCTTTTGGACTTCCGCAAAAGTTGCACAGCACGAGTCAATAATTATCTGTGTCATTCAAGAAAGCAAGAACATCAAGATTATATGCATGATACCAACTAACGATGACAGGACAAAATTAAGCAGACCTCAGTTCCAACTTTAAAGAGGAAAGATGGGTCAGCAAGCATCCGGTTGCGGAAGATTGCACACGACTTCATTGCAACACCAATAGGCCAAGCTGATGCCTTCCATTTTGTCACAAAAAAGGTTAAATAACTTTAACATGGAAATGTTGTTGTTAGACATGAACTCACAATTGAGAAATACCTGTAAATCCAAGTATCTGTATAGGAGGAGTTTCTGTATCCCACTTGCTTTTGCAGCCTCTAACATGTCAGAAGGAAGACATGCACCACGAGCCTCTACTTCTTTAATCACCTCCTCGTACTTCAGCAATGGCCCAAACTCTTCTTCTTTGTAGTCATCACTATTGTCGCCATCGTCGCCTCCACCTCCTCCAGGTGGAAATTTCCCGTTACCACCGGATCCATTGGGGAAATCCATACTGCCACTTCCATGATCAAGGTCTACACGATCGTCCGACTCGATGTTCCCGGAAACCTTTTGGACAGATACATCACCGCACTCTTTTAAACTACTGAGATCCAAATGCCCAGAGTTTACTTCAGCGGAAGGCTGCAACTCAGATCTGATCCCAGCGTTAAGCTTCCTCTTCCCACAGCAAAGGTTACCTTTTCCAGCTCTAAAAGCAGTGACCAAGACAGTGACTTTCGAGAATAAACAGCGCTCAGGTGTGGGTCTGAGATTAAATCTCAATCCCTTAGCCTCGTAATCCACATTTCTGCTCCGGCAACTGATAAGATTGGTTCCAAGGTAGCCTTCACCGGATGAACAACACAGCGCCATCCCTCGCTTTATATGTTCTGAATCACTTCACCTAACCCACTCTTGCTCAGGAGAAAACCTAATCTGCTCCAAGAAAAAGAAAGAGATAAAATGCTACTAGAATCGGCTCAAAAAATTCTAAGAATTACAAGAAAACAGATACAGATTGGTTAAGCATAAGAGTGAGTCGGAATTTTAACCAAAAAAAGAACAGAAAAAACTAATAAGAATCGGAATGAACAATCAGGCCAATGAAATGAGAAGCCAAGCAGGGAAAGAAGAGAACCGATCGGAACTATAAACAAAAATTGCTGAAGTTAAAAACAATATTAACGATGATATGATGATGAGTTGGTAGTTTGGATTACCGAGAAGAGGGTTAGGGAAGAGAGGCGGTAAGCGGGAGGGAGGCGCGGGGCGTGAGGCGGCGAGGGAGGAAGAAGTGATTGGCCTCCAACGCAATCTTCCTCAAGAGAGCCGCCTCTGGCGTGGTTCCAGTGAAAGAAGTGGGGCTTCAAGCCATGGACGGTCGAGATGGAAGAACTCCAACTTGCATGATGATCCTTGCAGGATATCGTTACCACGCGAAGCGTTGTTCTGTAGGAGATTGATCGAACGGCTCTCCCGGGGTTAAGATATGCTTTAAGATGGAGAAAATAAATTCGACAAATTTCGTTCCAGCCGAAGTTTACCTTACGACGTGTGAAATAACGATATTAACCAAAACCTAACAAAGTAAGAGGCTAGTTATTAGTGACACTTAAAAGGCAACTAAATTTTAAGATTAAGTGTTGGGCAGGGGCCGCGCGTGCGCGTACCCCCTCTACCACAAATTATGACGTCCACTCTCCCTCTTGGGGAGATGGTAAGCCAGTGCTCCTCCGAAGTGCAATGGAGGCCACTGACCTAGGCCACGAGCCTTCTTGTTCGCCCGTCGACCCCGTCCAGGTAAGTATGGTTCAACTGAGGCGGAGACCCGTACTTAAACACCGGCTCTTGCTCCCCTCTGCCGAACGTTGCCGATGTGGGACTAAGACTCCTACTCGGATCATCAATCCCACTAAAGCTTCATGCGTTGATCGCAGTAGGTACACAAGCGGAGAATCCTTATAAGAGGCCCAAATAGCAATTGCTGAAGCCGAACTTGGGCATTTATGGCGAGCCCATGGAGACGGCTCGTCCAATTGACGCCACGAATTCTCAATCGTCGTTAGCCAAATCGATGTTACTAGCTTCCGTTTCGACTCGGACTCCGAAACCGGCCGGGGTTAGCCGTGAGTGCAAGCGGCCGGAGAGAAAGACCGCTTGCGTGCTTGGAGAGACCGGTGATGGCGGTGGACATGGGGAAGCTGCGGTGGGGGGAGCTGGAGGACGACGCGGAGGACCTCGACTTCCTGCTGCCGCCGGGGGTGGTAGTCGGGCCCGACGAGAACGGGGTGAAGAACGTGACCGAGTACCGGTTCGACGACGAGGGCAACAAGGTCCGGGTCACCACCACCACCCGCGTCCGCAAGCTCACCCGTGCCCGCCTTAGCAAGCGCGCCCTCGAGCGCCGCTCCTGGCCCAAGTTTGGCGACGCCGTCCACGAGGACGCCGGCGCCCGCCTCACCATGGTCTCCACCGAGGAGATCCTCCTCGAGCGCCCCCGCGCTCCCGGTTCGACCCTTTCCCACCCTCCTCTTTTCTTCTTCTTCTTAATCGCCTTGTGATCGCTCTTTTGTTAGGGTTTTGCATGATTCTTTCGATTCGATTTCATAGGTTATATTTCGGCAGATGCCATCCATAATCTTTAGGGTGCAGGGGCCATCCATAATCGTTAGGGTGCCGAGTGCGATTTAGGGGGATTAGCTTCAAACTGCGTCCTTAGCGTTTGTTTCCCATTGAATAAGACTGATTAGAGTCGAAAAGAAAATCACATGATCATGCTTCTATTCTAGTATCTGATATGTTTTTGGATAGGACATAAACAGAGTGCTTCTTGATGCTTTTGTATGTCTTACTTTTTAATCATCAAGGATAATATTGCTTAAAATGCATGCCTTGCATGTAGAAAGTCTTGATGCCATCCATAATCTTTAGGGTGCCGAGTGCGATTTAGGGGGGATTAGCTTCAAACTGCGTCCTTAGCGTTTGTTTCCCATTGAATAAGACTGGATTAGAGTCGAAAAGCAATATCACATGACATGATCATGCTTATAGTATCTGATATGTTTTTGGATAGGACATAAACAGAGTGCTTCTTGATGCTTTTGTATGTCTTACTTTTTAATCATCAAGGATAATATTGCTTAAAATGCATGCCTTGCATGTAGAAAGTCTTGATCTGGGAGAGAATAAACTGGGGATTTTTTTTATTACATTTAGATTGTCCTCCTATTCCTTAGTCTGAAACTAAGAGAATGACTTCCACTTTGTATCCTTTCTCTTAGGCTATTCGTTTTTATCTATATATTTATGATTGCCATACTTTTTTATGAACATGGACATCAATTGTTTTGATTGATACTTAAATACTGTTTTGAAAGTCCATATCTAATATTGGAAACAAATCTATTGAAGAGATAACTGTGAAGCATCTTGTGTATTTGAAGATTCAAGGTATAGTAGCTATGGTGAAGATACGGTACCTTCATAATGCATTGAACCTGGTAATTTTTTGTAGAGTACATGAAAATTTTAATACAGTTATTTTACTAATTTAATCAGGTAAAACAGCATATATCGCTGATTCCTCAGGTACATGCGATGATCGAAAGCATATATGTTCTGATTTAACCTTTGGTTGAGGGGTAGATTCTTTATCTGTCTATGACAGACTCTCTTTCAGAGTAGGCAAGGTGTGTGGGTGTCTTGACACCATATATGATCTCCATCTCTGTTAGGGCAAATCATCATTGTGCTGTTTTTAGCTTCAATTTTCTTTACATACCCATTTAATCGTTTTAGCATCTCAGAGGGAAATTATGGGTACTTGGAGCATTTGGGGCTGGTGTTTTAGGCATCAAAAGCTCCACATATTACATCCTTTGCAAGGGTACCATTAATAAATGGGACCATTTTGGTATTTCTTTAGAAAAAAGAGTCTTTGTTTAATTAATCATTAGGAATAAACTGAAGTTTTTTGTATGCCTAAGTAAAAAAAAAATTAATTTGATTTTTGTTATATTTTTAACATTTAATTAGCAAAGAAAACAAGTGTTCTTAAAATAAATCTAAAATGCTTGCTTTCCTTGTAATCATCTCTTATTTTTTTGATGTTGATTGGTCCTATCCTTAATAGGCAGCAAAGCAGAAGAACCAAAGGTTGCAGGGGATCCATTGGCTGCCATGGGCAAAGCCGGTGCTGTCCTCATGGTGTGCAGGACTTGTGGTAAGAAGGGTGACCACTGGACGTCGAAGTGCCCCTACAAGGATCTCGTCGACAAGCCCCCAGGTGCTGAAGGTGCAGCTTCATCTGCGAGCACCGGCAAGGGTGCCTACGTGCCCCCAAGCATGAGAGCCGGTGCAGAGAGGAGTGGCACTGAGATGAGGCGTCGGAATGATGAGAACTCGGTTCGTGTAACCAATCTCTCGGAAGACACCCGTGAGCCTGACCTGTTGGAGCTCTTTCGGACATTTGGCCCTGTGACTCGTGTCTATGTTGCTGTGGACCAGAAGACTGGAGTTAGTCGAGGATTTGGTTTTATCAACTTCGTCAATAGGGAAGATGCGGAGCGAGCCATCAACAAACTTAATGGCTATGGCTATGACAACCTTATCCTACGGGTTGAGTGGGCGACTCCAAGGCCAAATTGAGGTGCTGCAATCTGCAAGTTTTTTAGCATATTATTACATGTTCTTAAGACAGCTTCAGTCGCTTCATAATTTTGACCTAAAAGTATGTTTGAATCTTTCATAATTCGAACAGGACGGCAATGCATTTATGTTAAGCTCAGGTTTTGAATTTACAAGTGATTCATATCATGTTGCGACTGAAATGAAATAGAAATGATGTCTTTGGAGCCTGATGGAAACATGCGAAACCAGAAATCGAGACTTGAGAGGGGACTGGAACTCAGCTACTTCAGTTAAATTGGAAGATGATCCATCGGACGTTCTTTCGTTGGGCCCTTGGTTCGTTGGGAGTCAAGCTCTCACTTCCTTGCGAACATGGGCAAGATATATATAGGAGCTTCTTCTGAAATGACTCCTCCAATCAAGCTCATTTGCTAGTGACAACGTCACTAGCTCCGAGGATATGAGGGGTGGGTTGGCCATCCGAGATTTTGAACTTGTCAATAAAAACATCAGTGCCAAAAGTATTCTCTCGCTTCTCAACTGGGAGGATAAGCTATGGGCCAACATCCTTATTGCTAAATATGAAGATTTCAACTCTTGAGATGATCGTAAAACTTCCAAAATATCTCATGTTAGGAGAGGCCTTGTCTGAGGTGACTAACAACAAAGTTTACCTTCAGCTGGTTCAACACATCAACTCTTTGACCAAAGCCCACTATCTCATTTGAACATTCAATCACTTGTTTTTCGATTAAATGTGATTAACTTCAACATTTTTTTTTATATAAAACCCTGGAGTATGAACATGTCAATTTTTTGGGGTTCTTCTTATCTGAGTATCTTCGGATGTTTTAACCTTCCAAATTAATATAGGTCGTTCCTATGTTTTTGTTAGAAAAAAGAAAAAAAAACCAGAAATGGATCTTAAAGAAGACTTGAGGGACCTCTCTGTCTGTAATCCCGATCCTGCAAACTTGATCCTCCGACCGTCAATCAGACCACCCCTTTGTATCTCGAGTTCATGATGAAGTTGAGGAACACTAGGCATCGAAAGGAGCGTGGTTTCTTGGCGTCCCATCAAATCATGAGTCCACTCTTTGACGTTCGAAACCTGTCCTCAAGTGTAAACACGAATCAAGCTCGAATTAGAGTTGTAGAATACAAATATCTCTTAAAGATGGGCGTTTTGAGGCTTTCCATGAGAGAGGAATGCAAGTCCATCTTCCTTTCTTCAGTTACCTACCGCAGACCGGGGGAGAGAAAGACAAGTTCGTCTTGAACACAGGCATTCAGAGGAATCCAACAAACATGTTAGGTACCACGCTACGTCACCATGCCAGCCCAACTCCACCTCGTCTGGTACGGCAGCCGAAAGCGAACGCCACTGCCCGCATGTGGTGCTGCACGCTATTGACAATGCGAGGGAGATGGATGTGGACGGGGACGAGCCAGGTCTTGTGGAGGCTTGGACAAGCAGTCCGTGCTCGCAGAAGAAAGTACCGAACAGTACTATCGGTGCTTGATCTACCAGAGCGAGGACGAGAATTATAAATATGGGCTCTTGTCTCTGGCGTCTTCTTGCTGGGAAATGCTGCTTGTTTCAGGCTCATCTGAGTTTAATTACTCTCTCTCCTGGAAAGAAGAAGAGCATGGATATTAATTACGTTAACGGGATCATAAACAGCGCCGAAGGATGGTAGAAGACTGCAAAAGAGAGTAAGAAGCAGACAGAGAGAGAGAGAGAGAGAGAGAGAGAGAGAGTCCTGTCTCTATATCTGCTGGAAGAGTAGCAAGGGTCTGAGAGAGCTGGCAAAAGAGCGGTAGGCCGGGAGTGCGGTGATGGGAGGAGTCGACACCACCACCCCCTTCGCCCCTTCCTTCCATCTCCTCAACCCCAAATCCCATCTCAGCCTCCTCCATGATCAAGTTGACGACAACAAGAAGAAGAGGAACCACTCCGAAGACGATGCTAACGGCGACGACCACTCCTCCAGCGCCGACGACTTCGTTGAAGCCGGCTCCGGCGGCTGCAGCTCCGGGCGGCGCCCACGTGGCCGGCCGCGCGGGTCCAAGAACAAGCCGAAGCCGCCCGTCATCGTCACGCGCGAGAGCCCCAATGCGCTCAGCTCCCACGTCTTCGAGGTCGGCAACGGGGCCGGCATCATGGACACGATCGCCACCTTCGCCCTCCGGCGCCGGCGCGGGGTCGCGATCCTCGGCGCCAAGGGCGCCGTCACCGACGTGAAGCTCCGACAGCCGGACGCGCCGCCGGGGTCCGTGGTGGCGCTACCTGGCAGGTTCGAGATCCTCTCTCTTTCGGGGGCATTCCTCCCGGCACCAGCACCGTCGGGCGCCACCAGACTGTCAGCGTACCTGGCCAGGGGGCAGGGCCGGGTGGTGGGCGGGAGCGTGGTGGGGGAGTTGGTGGCCTCGGGACCGGTGGTGATAATAGCAGCCACGTTCGCAAACGTTATCTACGAGCGGCTGCCTCTCCCTGACGACGAGCAGCCGGTAGGGACAGTGCAAAGTAAAGGAGGCAACGGCGCGGGCGATGACAGTTTCTCAGCTGCGGATCCGTCGTCCATGTCGCTGCCAACCGATCTGCTGCGCCATGGCAATCAAGATGTGTTCGGCGCATGGGCTTTGGCGAGTTCTCGTCCGCCACTCTCCTATTGGTAGAACTCTTCGGCCGACACTACGCCGCCCGAGAAGTGGAATGAGAACTCAGCGCCTGTTTCATCTCTTCTGCAGGATCGGATCTCACGAACTTTGATGTACACTATTGCATGTAATCGAATGTTTTCGTTTCATCTGCGCGCTTTTTCATCCTCGAGGCACCGAACTCGAGCTTTAGTCACCACCACCGTTCTATTGCAAACCATGCAGTCAAAGTCAAACTAGCTCCGGTCAGCGGATTCGAGTCAAAATCTTTCCGTAAATATTGTTGCCTCGACCAATCTCGACGTCGATCCCACGGGCTTTCTAAGTGGACTGGCCCACGAGTAGGCCATTTGATTTGGATAATACGGGTTGGACCATTTCAAGGCAAAGACCCGTTTCTGGCCCATTACAGAAGAGCCTGATGTTTCGACCGAGCCATGTCAACCGACATCTCCCTTTGACCTCCCTGGTCAACGTTTCCAGTCCAAAGCAGACGCAGTAAACAACTGAAACGGGCCGGACGTACACTGAGCGTTTAGATACCGACGACCCAACGCACACGTTACTTTCTGAAAGGGCGCAGCTTCGTCCCAACCTCTGCTCCTGCCTGCGTTGGCTCAGCGATGTCACCGAGCGTTTAGACGCCGACGACCCAACGCACACGTTACTTTCTCGAAGGCCGCAGCTTCGTCCCAACCTCTGTTCCTGCCTGCGTTGCCTCGGCCATGTCGAGGTGTGGAATCGCCCTTGGAATGAACAGCTACCGAATCTGTTGACCAAGCATACTTTAACGCCTCCATCATCACCTAATAAGGTGTTAATCTTCTTCCCAAAAAAGCCTTCCCATGAGAAATGACTCGGTGCGTGCTTGACGTACGGCGCAATTCACGGACAGAGGACACATCTGAGGAAGGCAAAAGGGTAAGGTTGGGGAAGGGTGCACTTTTGGATGCATGCTACTGTTGTACGCGTTGGCCTCACCCAGCGCCTTCTCCGCCGTCGTCTCCCTCCATGACTTGGACGTGATTGATTGATGTCATTATATTTTATGCGTTTCCATCGCTGCGATTCCGTCTGATATCGCGCAACCGCGTCCGCGAGGAGAGAAAGTCCTTGGAAGTCGGAAATGGCCATATCCATCCCCTCGCCACCTTCCTCCCTCATATATTGAGACACTGCCATCAATTGATTCAATCCAACTCGTCGTTAGAGGCATTCTTTTGAGAGTCGAACAGCAGCAAAGCAGTCCGCCTGGTGTTGTGGTTTTGCTTCTTCCATTCCTTTCTCTGCTACATGGGTGTTCCGAAGGTGCTCGCGGATCTCCGGGCCCGAGTGGGCAGCATCGACCCCGAGCGGCCCGTCGTCGGGATCCTCGCTTTCGAGGTGGCGGCCGTCATGTCGCGCTTCGTCTCCCTGCACCGCTCCCTCGCCGAGGACGAGGTCCGCCGGCTCCGCACCGATATGCGGTCCCAGGGCGTCGCTTATCTAACTTCCAAGGACCAGCCCTTCCTCCTCCGCCTCGCCTGCGCCGAGCTGGTGGCCGAGCTCGACAAGGCCGCCGCCGCCGTTTCCCGACTTGCTGCCAAGTGCCAAGATCCCCTCCTCCGGGGCTTTGATCGCATATACGATGGCCTCAAGGCCGGCGTGGCCTGCCCCGTTCTCAGGGGTGGCCGCGTCGCCGAATTGGAGAGGTTCGGGTTGGGCTCCACCGCGAAGGGGGTCGAGAAGCGAGTCAAGAGGATGGAGAGGTACGTGGCGGCGACCTCCCTGCTGTACGCGGAGATGGAGGCGCTGAACGCGCTGGAGGCGTCGGAGCGGCGTATGGAGCAGCAGCGGCGGCGGAACAGCGGCCCGATCCCGGTGCAGAAGCCGGGCGTGTCGCCCGCACCTTCCCCCATCCAGCTCGAGCTCCGGTCCCAGCGTCACAAGGTCCGGCGGCTCACGAAGATATCCCTTTGGAACAAGACCTTCGATGAGGCGGTGGATTTCATGGTCCGCGCGGTGATCACTGTCTTCGCCAGGATCTCCGCTGTCTTCGGTCCCTGCGTCCTCGGCTTGCCTCCTCTACCGGACAGAAGCCGTCCGACTCTGATGCTCCGGGGCAGCCCAGATTTCCCCGGCAAACACTCGTCGGGGCCCCTGGAGCTACGGTCGAAGATGGATGTGCCCGTCTTGAGGAATTCAGCTCCCATGTTCATGACCAACGAATCGCTGGCAAAGCCATTCGAGAGTTTGAGCAGTTTGTTGCAAGCAGGTCCGAGCACCGTCGGCGGCTCGGGATTGGTGTCGCGGTACGCCAATGTGATCGTGGCCACAGAGAAGATACTCATAACGAGGTCGGTCGAGGGCCACGCGGCACAAAACGACGAGGAGGTGGAGGAGGACGCGGCGGCGAGGGAGGAGCTGTACCACATGATGCCGTCGGCGATGCGGGCCTCGGTGCGGGCCAAGCTGAGCGAGTGCTGGAGGAGGGAGGGCGGGACGGTGGACGGGTCGCTGGCGGAGGGGTGGAAGGAAGCGGTAGGGAGGATCCTGTCCTGGCTGGGGCCGGTGGCGCACGACACGCTACGGTGGCAGGAGGAGCGCAACATCGAGCGGCATCATCGGTTCCACACCCGGCCGAGGGCGCTGCTGCTGCAGACTTTGCACTTCTCGGACAGGGAGAAGACCGAGGCCGCCATCGTCGAGGTGCTCGTCGGGTTGAGCTGCATGTGCTGGTACGACGACCGGGGTCGTGAGCTTCTAAGGTTTTAAGCTCCATCAAGAAGATACACAAGTTACAGATGCAAACACCTACGATTCTTTTGTTGGATCGAGTTCTTTATGAACAGCTTCGCGGGAATTCGTATGTTCATTCCTGAACTCGAGAAGTTCCAACCAGCGGAGTGCGCTTGCGAATTCCCCTTGTCATCCTTTAGATTACGTTTGTGAATGCTATCCATACCATCCTTTGTTCTTTGTGGACTTGTTCGACGCGATTCTGCACATGGTCAAAGAAACCACAGACATCGCTTTGTCTTGTTCTTATGGTACGTTATTCTCTTAGATCTGCGATATTGGAGCAAAATCATCCTTTATTAATATGTCGTACTAAGTTGATGACATTGCAAATCCATCTTCAATTCTGCATGTGGACACATTAATCTGCTTAATTCTAGTAGTAAATTTCATCGAAATTTCCCATTAAAACGCAAGATTTGGCTCGATTGGTTTGATCTAGCGCAGTTAAATTCGATTTGATCTGACCTGACGCACTCGCCAAGACGGCCCAAGCCGATCGCGTTGGTTTTACTCCGTCGCTGCCCGTGGCCTCTCCCATCAACGCAACGCGCCTCAGATACCGACACGTGGCGGTGCTACTCCTTTCCGGATCCAAACCTATTTATATTCTTCGTTTAATTCCCAGCTTTGCCGTCCGAGATCGAACCTTCTCTGCGCTCTCCCTTCCACTGTTCGCTGAGCTCTCGGGACGAGAGCACCGCCGACCGCACACCACGAGTCCGCTCTAAGCGCCCCCATATCCCGCCTCTGCTATTCGATTCCTTGCAGGGATCCCCACGCGGCTGTCTAGGGCGATCGATCGCTGGGAATGACGACCAACGTCTCCGCCGTCTACCTACATGTGGTGGACGACGTCATCAGCAAGGTTCGCGAGGAGTTCGTAAACTACGGCGCTGGGGAGAGCGTGCTGAACGAGCTTCAAGCGGTAATTTCTTCGTCTCCCGTTTCTTGGTTCGAGATTTCCCCATAAAGTTTTCGATCTTTCTTGAGTCTGCTCCATTTCTAGGGTTTCCGTCACTTTTTGGGAAGTCGGTGACGGTTAGTTTAGTATTATTGGCTTATTGTGATTTTTTTGGAACGAACCCAGCTGTGGGAGATGAAGATGATGCAGTGCGGCGCGATCAGCGACGTCGAGCGGTCTTCCCTGCGGAAGAATGCGGCCCCGATCACTCCGGTTCATGATCTGAACGTTCCGTACGAGGGACCGGCTGAGGAGTATGAGACCCCCACCGCGGAGATGCTCTTTCCACCTGTGAGGGCACCGCTTTGTTTGTTTGCATAGGATTGTGTTGTAGTGTTCCCATTTGTGTGTACTTGCTATTCTCGCAGACTCCCTTGCAAACTCCCATCCAGACTCCTCTGCCTGGAACGGCTGATACTGCGATGTACAACATACCCACAGGCGCCTCAGATTACGCGCCGTCTCCGATAAGTGATATCAGAAATAGCATCGATTTGAAAGCTGGAAGGCCAAGTCCGTACATGGTACGACAACATAACTTGTTAAATGGGCGATCTTAGTTAGTTTTCCTATAATATATCTCGTTTACTTAGTGTGGTAAGTCATGCGCTGGTTATGGACATAAATTGCATATGAATTGAAATCACATTGACTTATATTACCTCATTGTTACAGCAACCACCTTCTCCTTGGATGAGCCAAAGACCTCTTGGAGTTGACGTTAATGTAGGTAAGTATAAAGGAGTTACCAATATCAAGCATGGTCCTGGTGCTAATTGTCACTATATATCATAGAGTGCATGTTGGACTAGTAGTGGTAATTACTACTAAGCTTTATTGACTGTGGTTGGACTAAGTGGTCTCCTTTGTTATTGTGGTCAGCTTATGTTGAAGGGCGTGAAGAAGCTGGAGACTCTTCGCATCAATCCATGACTCAGGTACTTCTGTTCCTTGCATGTCATTTTATTGCCAGTTTTCAGGGTTTATAGAAATTAGTTGTAGAAATTACTTTCTGAGGAAACACTCATTGGCTATATGTTACTTGTAGTACTAAACTTGTCATCTTACCCTGGTTCATTATATTAGTTTTGAAGCTGCTGTTTCTGTGAGAGCAGGACTTTTTTGTGAATTCCACTGGAAAACGTAAAAGGGATGACTATGCTTCTCGCTTAAATTCAGGAGGTTATGTACCACAGCAAGATGGAAGTGGAGATGTGACAGTAGAGCTTTCTCTGCCGCAGGTAACTGCATTGTCGAATTGCCAAACAGTTAATTTACTGTCTGCCTCTGATGCCACTGACCACAAAATGTTATGCTACTGTGTTAATGTTCACAAAAGATGTATTTATGTCACAAGGTATCAAACTTAAATGGTTGATTCCTTGATATGTTATGGGATTGGTTACAAACATCTTCCATAGTCTATATTGTCTTCATCCAATCTTTGATAACTAAAAAGCCTAATGAAGGGGAGAAAGTTCTGCACATGATTCTTATTAACCCATAAAATTTATGTAGTCTCTGAAATATAATGTGATGAATTTTAGAAAAAAGAAACATGGGTTCTTATAACTGTATTAATGCATATAAGATATGTATGATAGAACAACAAGTGAAATGACAACAACATGTGAGACAAATGAGTCTGTGACCCACTATAAGTTGCACCAAGGTCAACTAAATCTTAAATCTTAACACCTTTCTATTTCTTAAAGCTTACCGATCTGATAGACAATGGGACACGGTGAACATGTGCAACAGTCACATGACTGAGTAAAAAAACAGAGATTGTAGTGATATAATAGCAAGGTGTTATCCTGTATCACGTGCACCAGAACCTAATAATTATATAATATAGATCCTTTCAGTTAATTCTCTATATTCATTTTGCTGCTAGCATGTTGATATCTGATCTCTCTTTTTGTGGTTACAGAATGCGGTAACCCAAGGTCAGAAGTCATCAGTTAGGGATGGGCAAGGAACTGCAAATTTCAAGTTCTATTTCGATAAGGATGCAAAACCAACTCCAGTGCTTCCTCAGCATGATGGAATACATGATGACTATGATGATGTACTCAATAAAACTTTTGATGAGTTTTAATTTAAAAATGCCCATTTCCCTCTATTTTTACTTTCTTTTTTTTTAAATTTTGGTGAAGATATTTCAATTCCAAGGAGTTGCCAGTGAAGACTACAATACACCTGGAGATCATGGTAATTCTATAGTGTCAAATGTAGAAGATATACGGATAGTATTCGGGCTTTTCCCCAACTCTTTCTTTTTTGCATCATTTTTTTTTTCAGTTGAACTACGCGCTGCTACCCCATCTGTTGGCACACCAAAACCAGGTAAAAATGAAGCAGCGGAAGATGATGAACCTTCTCTTAATGAAGATGATGATGATGATATTGGATGATCTTGACCAAGAAGAGGATGAGCCTAATACCCAACATTTGGTTCTAGCCTTGTTTGACAAGGTATTTGCTCTAATATGTAGCCCTTTTCACAGTAGTAACATGAAAAGAAATTGAAGTTTTTCTTTTTCACTTGATTGTTGCCTCCGGATTAGGTGACTCGGACAAAAAGCAGATGGAAATGCACCCTCAAGGATGGAATAATGCATCTCAACAATAGGGATATTCTTTTTAACAAGGTACCATACCCTGGATATTAAGCTGATGAAATTGGAAATTTGTCATGATCCTTTTGTTTGCAATCGATTATAGTGTTGTATAAATTGATCGGTAAGCTACAGTGTCCAGAAAGTAGTTTTCTTTGGTGATTTTATCATGATGCTCGGTAAAAAGCTTGTGATTAAAATTGTCTCATGACTCAGGAGGATGTATATTTCTTGGTGTTAATGATTCTTGTATGCTTGAATTTTCATTAAATTGGGATGTGGTAGCTGGATTTAGCATTCATAAGCAATTTTGATGTTTCAAGGCTGGATTGTTTATTTCAAGTTTGAGAATGTTTAAGATCTTGTTATATCACTGCAAGATGCAGTTTGAACATCGTGACCTGGAAAGTCATCCCACATCCCACATCTGTGTGATGTAATATATGTAGCAAAAGTGCTTTTGTGGAGACAGTGGCTTTAGGAGAAAAGAGATCCCTTCTCATTTACTGGCATAGTATATCTTTTCTAAAGTTACTAGGCAGTAAATGTAGCTAGTGTGATGTGGATTTGTAGAAATATTAGTCTAATTATGCTGATTACAGAGAACAAATCCATGAAATTGGAAATTTGTCATGATCCTTTTGTTTGCAATCGATTATAGTGTTGTATAAATTGATCGGTAAGCTACAGTGTCCAGAAAGTAGTTTTCTTTGGTGATTTTATCATGATGCTCGGTAAAAAGCTTGTGATTAAATTGTCTCATGACTCAGGAGGATGTATATTTCTTGGTGTTAATGATTCTTGTATGCTTGAATTTTCATTAAATTGGGATGTGGTAGCTGGATTTAGCATTCATAAGCAATTTTGATGTTTCAAGGCTGGATTGTTTATTTCAAGTTTGAGAATGTTTAAGATCTTGTTATATCACTGCAAGATGGCAGTTTGAACATCGTGACCTGGAAGTCATCCCACATCCCACATCTGTGTGATGTAATATATGTAGCAAAAGTGCTTTTGTGGGAGACAGTGGCTTTTTTGTGCTGATAATTGCTTTCTTTTTCTTTTCCTTTTTTTAGGCCAAGTCAGATCTACTATATTCTAATGAAGCTAGTATTATGGTGTACTTTATAGAAGTATGATGAATAATTTCTTAGTGTTGCTATCAGAAGGTAATTAATAGATTTTATCTTTAGGTATTTGGCTCACTTGGGTGTTAACATCCATAAATGATTCATATCTTTAGGTATTTGTCAGTATCGATTTATTTAAAGCACTAAACGTCAAGGAGAAAAGAGATCCCTTCTCATTTACTGGCATAGTATATCTTTTCTAAAGTTACTAGGCAGTAAATGTAGCTAGTGTGATGTGGATTTGTAGAAATATTAGTCTAATTATGCTGATTACAGAGAACAAATCCATGAAATTGGAAAGAACATTCAGACAAAGGTTGTCGGAAAATTTGGAAATATTATTATGGCTTTATATCGTTGCATCACTAGTTTTCCTTAGCTGTAAATATAATGTGCCAAATGAAACTGTAATATTTGAAAATGTTTAGAAGAAATTATTTCAACATATGTTGTTATGTGCATTTAATTGCATTGGAAACGGCAAGTTAAAAAATGATGTCTGCTTTGATGAGTAAAGTGGCAAAACTGGGGAGTGAGTAGATGTAGGGTGGTTGTAGTAAGATTTTAGTTTTTGAGTGCCATTACTTCCTAATTTGGTTTTGGCGACTATCAAACTTTTTAGGTCAGATTTCACCTTTTGTCCTGAAGTAATGCTTATTGGTATGGAATTAGCAAAGCTCCTTTTGCATTCAATATTGCTTAAGACCTAGTTTGGTTTTTACAAGCTGATGACCAACAACAATTCAGAGAGTGATGTCCTAAGTCAGTCTGTCATGCTCCCTTTGGACTTGCATGAAGTTTGGTTTTAAGGAGTGTTAATCATAATATCTATGTGATGCAAACATTTTGTTGTTTTTTTTCTCTGCTAGTACTCCATGGGAACATCTCAACTATCATTTTTATTATTAGTTCTTTCTCTTGAATTCACTCTTTGTTTTTTTTGTTCTGCTATTTTCATGCATGATGCAAGCTAAATAGATGTTTTCCTTTAAAAAAAAAAATCTCTCATATATAGAAAATCAATACTGCTCATTATACAAGACATTTTGTTGGTGTTTTTTCTTTGAGCTGTAGTCTTGTGAGTTCCTGATCTGGTAAACTCTACCTTGCTTTGCAGGCCACCGGGGAGTTTGATTTTTGATTTTTCTTAACGACGAGCCCCAAATGGAAGCTTGGGCTGAGTTTTTATTGCTGGAGCTGTGATTCTGGGACGTGACATTTTCACTGGGAGACTCGATGTCAAGGAAAATTCGAACCCCGCTGTCAGTTGCTGTTTCTTTCCTTTGTAAAGATGCGCTAAATCAATCTGAACGTTTGTAAATTTGTTTCTTCCTCTGGAGGAATGGTGGGACAAATCGACAGATGTTAGATCTCAGAATTTGACCGTTGCATTGAACTGCATGGTTTATCGTACTGTACTATTCAGTACAGGTGGTATATACTGATTTGATAATATATCGATATTTTTTTTTATCGTATATTGGTATATTTATTTATATAATTTGGTACAACTTGGAAGATATCGTATTAATAGTTAATCGGTTATTGATACGGTATAATATTTTAAAATTTATATGAGAAAAAAAATATTTATTTATTTATTTTTTAGGATTCCCAAGAGTTAGATTTTCATTTTTAAATCAGCGAGTCTAAAAATGAGATGGATTTGTGGTGCAACCGTGGTGCACTAACAGGAATGTTTGACCGCATGAGAACCGAAGAGGAATATGGGTTGTTTATGCGGTGACACATGTTGGATCGTGATAGTTGTTTAAACACAAGTTTTTAAGGATAAAGGAAAAACTAGTCATTCTTTAAGCACAAGTTTTTTTAACTCTCTTCTTTCTTTTTTATTTTTTAAGATAACGAAAATAATCCTAAACTTTCTTATCTCTTTTTTATGATAAGAAAAGATATCATAAATTTTCTTTCCATCGTTTGAGGTATAAAAATACATTCTAATTTTCTTTCCATCGTTTGAGGTATAAAAACACATTCTAAATAAAAAAATGAAAAAAAAATATTCTTGAACTATTCGAATTTATAATTGGGAATATCATATTATTAAATTAAGTGTTGGATGGATCGAGTCAAGAAATCTCTCTTAACCTTGGTCTTAGTCCATGTGGTATCTCGGGAGCTCGACACTTTGAATCCATCTCAAAGTCACTTTGGAGCCATCTTGGATCTACTTCAGATTCACTTCGGAGCCATTTCAAATCCATCTCGAATCTACCTCAGAGACATCTCGAATTCACCTCGAAAGCATGATATTTTCACCTTGGAGGCATCTCAGACATTCTTACGCACATGAGTTTAAACCACATTAGGTTAACCAAGACGTCAATGACATTTTCCCCTAACAGTTTAAGCTAGAATGAGGGCCCAATGTCGTAAGAACATCTGTCTACCAACCTTCTCAACAAACACTCCAGCGAGGAGGCCCAATCTCCAATCCATAACATTTTTGCTCATGGGACAATTATCGTCCTTCCCATATGTTGATACATCAACCTCGGCACAGACGTTGATGGGGCACTAGTGTTTGTTTAATGATCCAGACCCCTCACCCTCAAGGACAAACTCGAGCCACCTGCTCGTTCTCATCGAGGTGTTCTTGAACCTCGCCCATTAGATGTAGATGCTTATGGGCATGTTCCAAGTTGTTGCCTCGCTTCTACCTTAGCTAACCCAACAAACGGTGTCATTATCTTAACCATGGATAACACCTCAATCGCCATTGACATCAGCACTCGTTGGAATCCTCCTAACTAAGCGATGTCAGCATCTCATGATTGCCTAAGTCCACAGAACTGTCACTCGAAAAAGCACCTTGCTCCTTAATGGTGAAGTTCAGCACACCACTGCTCTACTCCACCTCAATCCAAGATCTGATCGATGGATTTAATAGATGATTCCATAAAGTGGACCAACACCTAGATGAGATGCAGTGAGTGTTTTAATAGTACAAGAGGGAGAATCCAATCGATCCCAACTTGGATCGATTCTCATTCATCCAAAATATCTAAGAGGAACCAATCCCAACCAACTTTTGCCTTCTATCATTGGAAGCCTTTGGCAGCAGCACCAACCCGATTCAACACATTGTCGCCTTTGACAACAATACCAACTCTACTTCTTCGAGAATGTACGCTCGAGGCTATTAGCAGTAATTTTGCTTGGACTCAAGCAAAGGGAGGAAGAGATACTTTCCAACTTGGTTGATTGGTTCACCAACGAAATTTGAGATGTGCAAAAATCCCATTAATCACTCATGAGTCAAGCCTTCATGATGAGGCTAAGGCCTTCTCTTGTTTTATGGTCTTTGGTAGAGAGGTTGTCGGTGACTATATTCGAGGTCCTCCAAAGGTCCAACCAATACATAGTTACTGAGGCAATAATCTCAAATAAGCACGAGAAGATACACAAAAGGCTGAGACAAGAGTGAGTACCGTCATCCCGACCCTGAGGTCACCACAACGAAGAAAAAAATGACCGACCTGGTGAAGAACATGAGATGAAGAAGAAATAGCTAACTCGAGCTGCCTTGCCCGAGGTTTGAGTATACTCCCTTGTACATGACTAAAATCGAAATCTTTTTATAAATGAACGAAAAAAGAATTCTTGAAATACCCTCAACTGATGAAGACAACGTTAAAGAGATAGAACAAATCCTAGTACTACCACATCTATTACGATTATGACCATGACAGAGAGACGTCTGAAATCCACCATGACGGAGGGAGAATTTGAAAACTCACCATAGTGAGAGGACCCAAAATTTACCATAGCAGAGAGCGGTCCTGAAATCCACCATAACGGAGGGAGAATTTGAAGATCCGCCACAACGAGAGGACCCAAAATCTACTACAGTAGAGGGAGGTCCTAAAATCCACCATAATGAAGGGAGAATTTGAAGACCCACCATGGTAGATGGAGGTCTCGAAATCCGCCATAATGGGAAGACTTGAGGTTTGCTATGGTAGAGAAGGGACATGAAATCCATCACGACGGAAAGAGAGTGAAAGAAGATTTGAAGCCTATCACAACGGGAAAACCTGAGATCCACTACAATGGAAAAAAGAATATAAAATCTATCATATCAAAAAGAAGATTTGAAGCCTTTCACGGTAAGAAGACTCGAAATCCACTCCGGTGGAGAAGGGATATAAAATCCACTATGGCGGAAAGAAGATTTGAAGCCCACCATGATAGGAAGACCTGAGATCTACTATGGTAGAGAACGTACATAAAATCTACTATAGTGGAAAGAAGATTTGAAGCCCACCACACCATGATGGAAAGACTCGAGATCTGCTATGATGGAGGCACAAGGCTGAATGTGCCTGAAACGCGTGAGTCAAGAAACCTTATTAACATCAAAATAAATTTGCTACAGTGAAAACACAAAGCCAAAAATGCTCGAGACACATAAGTCGAGAAAACTTGATCGATATAGAAATAAATCCACTACTACGGAGGCATAAAGTTGAATGCACCCGAGACGCATAAGTCGAGAAAACTTGACCGGCATCGAAATAAATCCGCTATGATGGAGGCACAAGGCTGAATGTGCCTGAAACGCGTGAGTCAAGAAAACTCGATCGACACCGAAATAAATCTGCTACGGTGGAGGAATAAGGTTGAATACACTCGAGATGTGTGAGTCAAGAAAAACTGATCGACAATGAAATAAATATGTTACAACAGAGACATAAGATCGAATGTACCAAAGACGTGTGAATTAGGAAACCCGACTAATCTGCCTAGACAAAGGCATAGGACAAATGAAAACTTGATCGATATAGAAATAAATCCACTACTACGGAGGCATAAAGTTGAATGCACCCGAGACGCATAAGTCGAGAAAACTTGACCGGCATCGAAATAAATCCGCTATGATGGAGGCACAAGGCTGAATGTGCCTGAAACGCGTGAGTCAAGAAAACTCGATCGACACCGAAATAAATCTGCTACGTGGAGGAATAAGGTTGAATACACTCGAGATGTGTGAGTCAAGAAAAACTGATCGACAATGAAATAATATGTTACAACACAACAGAGACATAAGATCGAATGTACCAAAGACGTGTGAATTAGGAAACCCGACTAATCTGCCTAGACAAAGGCATAGGACAAATGCATCCGAAGTGTGCAAATCGAGAAACTCAATCATTGCCAAGGAAAAATCACTACGATAAAAGTATGAGCCCAATGATCCCGAGACACATAAATCGAGAAAACTTGACCTGTAAAATGAAATCCCCAAACATTCGCACGATGGAAAAAATCAAACAACATACTTCAAATTCCTCTTACAAGAGCCTCGAAGCTTGCCTTCGCCATGTGTCATCCAAGTCATCCTTTATCTACCCATGTATACAAAGATTCAAAGGAAAAAAATATAAACTTCTTTCTATGATTTCTTTATTATAATCCTAAACTTCCTTCTCTCTCTTTATGACAAGGTAATCCTAAACTCACTTATATTCTTTTATGAAAAGAAAATTAATCTTAAAATTCATTCTTTTCTTTTATGACAAGGAATGATATCACAAAAAACTTCCTTCCCTTCGTTCAAGATATAAAATACATTTTAAAATGAGGAGAAGACTCACTCCTTTTGAACTACTCGAATCCACATTTTGGGATCTCGGATTACTAACTTAAGTGTCAGAGAAATTGAGTCGAGAAACCTCTCTCGACCTTGGTCTTAGTATAGGTGGTGCCTTGGGAGTTTGACATCTCAAAACTATCTCGGATCTACCTCGAATCCACCTTAGAGCTTATCTCGAATCTATCATAAAGTCACATCGGATCAATCTCGGAGTCATCTCGGATCCACCTCGGAAGCATGATATTTTCATCTTAAAAACACCTAAAACATTCCTACACACGTATGATTGATCAAGACATCATCAACATTTTTTCCTTGTTATTCCACTTATTCAACATTATCATCTCTGTACCAGGAAAACTTCGTGTTCAAAGAATCTCCCTAAATATGTTGATGGGCTATCTCCATTGAGATAGCGTCGTTAAAATACAACATAGTAAATATGTTGATGGAGATAGCGTCGTTAAAATACAACATAGTAAATATGTTGATGGGCTATCTCCATTGAGATAGCGTCGTTAAAATACATTGCTACTCTCTTTCACGGGATCGTGACTGACCCTTTCATCACCTGACTCGTGGCTGGAAGACCATGCTACTTTCGTTCGCAGCAGCGGACTTGCTTTCTTTCTTTCCATCGTCACCGGATCTTGATCCCCCTGTTTGTTGCTGCTTTGCTGGCCAGGCACGAAACAGCAGCTGGAAGATTTTGCCTGCCAGCCACATCAGGCCTACACCCCTGGAAGCACCATAAGATCCCTTCTCTGGGAACGATGATGGTTGGTCCGTAACGTGGTCTCCTTAACGTGTGCTCCATAAGGAGCCCACGAGTTGCCGCTCCTCCCCGGCAACTCCGAGATCTTCAGCCACTGATACCCTCGATACGTCGCTGAAGGACTTCCTTCAGTTTGTCTTCTTCGGCTAGGACAGTGCTGCCACCGAACGACCTGTCCCCAGCAAACTCTAGATGACACCGTACAGCTGCTTCTCGCACATGAGCCGAGGAAACCACAATGCTGCAATCTGAATTTTTCTCCGGAAGCTGCAGGTATTGCACCAAGTTAAGCACCCTCCTGGAAGATGACAGGCAAAAAAGGCTCATCACTTGAAGGTTAATAGAGCACAAAGATGTCATCCACACACACCCAGCATTGTAATTAATCATAGAAGAGTTGGACTAGCAATCACGGTTGGACCACAGCAAAGCGAGGTTGAAATGTCAAAACTCTTAATGATCATCAACGCAACATTACTCTAGCAGGCAAGACAACAGATGAGAGATTCAGAAAAGAGACCATAACTCTCTCTGAACACAATGCATCTCCGAGCACCGCATAACCATTCACTAGATCGAATGCAGCAATTCCTGCCTGGTTATTCTGAATCAAAGCTGCATTAGTAGGCACAAAAGGATCATTTCAAATTATCAAGACAGATCAAGCAGAGAAATATCAGCCTCAGAGAAAGGATACTCACAGGATATCACACCAAGAGATTCTGTGTGAACTGTTAAATCAGGATGTGATGTAAAATTTGACAGGAGAGGTTCCATTACAAGTTGCTGACTTCGAGGATTGTTCTGCACAATGGTAGTTACAACATCTGCATCCTTTGCTCCAATATCAGCATGGGAGTTTTTCAGGTAACCAAGCAGAGGGACTAAGCCGCCGATTGAGTGCAAGTCTGGCATATTCAAACAAAATGAATGACAAGTCCTCCACAAGAAATACATGCCTTTGCTACCAAACCAAAAGAAAATTAAAAAAAATTTGAGGCTGCGACTAAATCTCATGGAAAATCACATATAAGTTTATCTAAAAGTGATAGGACAGAAAAACTGATGTATCGCATGACAAGGGGACTTGTCGATAAGAGCACAAAAAACAAATTAATATGTAATCATGAGTTAGTTTAGTCAAAAGAAAAAATAAGTACTATAGACAAATTTAGATTTTTTTTTATTTTTTCATGCTCAAAAGCTGTTTTATATGGATTGTGTTCAATGAGCAGCAACATGGCCAAAACCAATATTTTAAAAAGGTGCACGGGCACTCGCCTAAGAGCTCAGGTAAGGCGAGGCTAGGCCTGAGCGCCTCACACAGTTATCGGGCAAGGTGAGGCTAGGCCCGAGCGCCTAGCACAGTTGTTGGGCAATGCGCTTCAGTGAAGTGCCGCCTAGGCACTTGCTTCAGTCCAGGCGCCAGGCACCTTAGACGAGCACTCGGTTGAAGGTGAGCAATCAAACCAAATGGTCAACTCTGTTTCGATTGAATAGTAACTTGGTTCAATCGAACCAACTAAGCACAATAAATAGTAACAGTAAACGATCCCTCGTGCGACCCCCAACCCATCAACACTAGGTACTTTGCCGCTTTAGTCCCATCGCTACCTTCGTCGCTGATGCACAGGTCCAATGATTCCTCTACCGCCAACAGATGAGTCCGAAGCTCTCGCTATTATAGCTTTCATGTGCAATTCCCTCCGCAGTCATTGCTTCTATGCACAGCTCCTTCCGTCATCGAGGGATAGGACCGTAACTTCCTCGATCACTGATAGACACATGACGTCACAATCCACAGATTCCTTTGCCGCCACTATTGCCGTCCTATCACGGACTTAGCTGGAATTGCCTAAGTCGTGAGGCAACTTTACGGCAAAGCCATGGACTTAGCTGGAGTTGCCTAAGTCGTAAAGTACCCTTGCGCCAACTCCTCGGACTTAGCTGGGATTGCCTAAGTCATGAGGCGCCCTTGCGACATATGCATTCGCAAAGGGTCAACCTAGTTGCAACCTCGCACAAGTCCCGAAGGACCTGTAAAACAGAAAGTTGATTAGATTGAAAACGAGCGACGGACAAGTCCCGACGTCTCGCGAAGAGGGAAGAGCTTTACAAGCAATTCAACAAGCACCTTGAGTGTAAGAGAGAAAAGAGAGAAAGGAGAAAACAAGGACTTTAAAAGGTTGAACGAACAATTGCAAGTCCGTAAACAACTGCTCACCGGGTGCCGGGCACGAAGGCAAGTTCCCGTCAAATTAACGTGCGAACTTATGAAGATTGTTCAACGCTTGACATTACCTCGAAGCCCCATCCCCCCTGGTGCCACTCGGGGGGTTCCAGGGTACTGAGATTACTGATGTTTCGCGTGAGACTACGGTCTGCAGAAAACAGGCTGTGGCACGTGAAAATAGAACCATTTTGGGGTAGTTTGGCCTGGCGCTGCGAGCGATCGCACTGCAGTGTTGCAAACTATCGTTGCTTGCATTTTTCAACCAAAAACACATAAAACCAAGGCAAAACATGCTGTCATGTCTCTATACAAGCATGCAAAAGCGACGAACGGTTCGTTGAATGAAGTTGTTGCAGGTGCGCGATGATCGTTCGTGACATTCTCCCCCACTTAAGCTGTCAACGCCCTCATTGATGCATGCTAGAAGGCTTTGATGGCTGCTTTTTCATGTTGTAGGGCATCTTCAAGCTCCCAACTGGCTTCAGTTCGAGTAAGCTTTCACCACTTCACCAAGTATTTCATATGCTCAGCTCCGTTGGGTAGCTTCGTCTTGCGATCATCTAAAATGATTTCAAGTCACTTCTCGTAGGAGGCTCTGGTTGGGGGTAACCAAGTTAGGACACTTCGGGAAGCATCTTGCGAATCTGAGTAGTAGGCTTTCAAGTTGCTGGCGTGGAAAACATTGTAAATTTTAAGCCACGCCGACAAATGCAACTTGTAGGAGACGTTGCGCACCTTAATGATAGTTGGGAATGACCCTTCATACTTGTGCACCAATCCTTTGTGTACTTTGTGCCTAAAGAATTGGAGTGATGCTGGTTAGAACTTCACCAACACTAAATCGCTGACTTTGAACTCCTACGGTCGCCTTCCCAAGTCTGCCAACTTCTTCATCTTTTTGGTCGCCTTCTCTAAGTAAGCCCGCGTAATATTTATATTTCGGTGCCATTCTTTTGCAAAGTGATATACTGACAAACTACTCCCTGTAAGGAGTAGTTAATAGCCAAGGTGTGAGGAGTCGACAGTTGTTGTCCTGTAATGATCTCGAAGGGGCTCTTGTTGGACGCAGAGCTCCGCTGCAAGTTATAGGAGAATTGGGCTATGTCCAACAACTTCACCCAATCTCGTTGGTTGACACTCACATAGTGCCAAAGATATTGCTTAAGGAGCGAGTTTATCCTTTCAGTTTGACTATCCGTCTAGGGGGTGGAGGCTTATGGAGAAGTATAACTTAGACCCCAACAATTTGAATAGCTCGGTCCAGAATCGTCCCAGTAACCGAGCATCTCGATCACTGATGATATTGTGTGGGACTCCCCAATACTTCACCACATTTTTCATCATCAGCTTGGCCGCCTCCTCTGCTGAACAATGTAGGGGTGCAGCAACGAAAGTTATATACTTTGAAAATCGATCGACCACCACGAGTATTAATCCGAGTCCCCTTACCGCCGGTAAGCTTGATATGAAGTCCAAGGAAATGCTCTCCCATGACCTTTCTGATACGGGAAATGACTCCAAAAGTCCCACCGGCTTCCGCTGCTCCACCTTATCTTGTTGGTAAGTAAGGCACGTTCGAACATATTCCTCCACATCAGTCCCCATCTTCGGCCAGTAGAAGGCCCTCTCCACAAGATCCAATGTTCGGTGAATACCTGGATGTCCTGCCCAAAGGGAATCGTGACACCCTCTTATGAGTTCACGCCTCAAATTGTCTACTCAATAAACATAAACCCTATTCCCTTTTGTGTAGACGAGTCCCTCCTAGACCTAAAATTGTCATGTCTTGCCTTCTTTGATTAGTTGCATCAGGGTTACTGCTTGGGGATCACTATACAGTCAATCCCTGATCCTGGAAAGGAATTTGGAGTGTAGCTAACTTGCTTAGCCTCCGCCCTCCAGCTGCATGACATTCACCCGCTCTTTTTCGGCTCAACGCATCGGCCACAACATTTGCTCTTCCGGACTTGTACTTCGTTGCCATATCAAACTCGGCCAAGAAGTCCCGTCATCGTGCTTACTTTGGGGAGAGTTTCTTTTGAGTTTGGAAGTAACTCAAAGCGATGTTATCCGTTCTTAGCACAAATCGCGATCCGAGTAGTGTCGCCAAACTCGTAGACAGTGGACCACCACTGTCATCTCCTTCTCGTGCACTGAATATCGCCGCTCGGTCTCGTTAAGCTTGCGGCTCTCGTAGGCCACCGGGTGACCCTCCTGTATGAGTACTCCCCCAATAGCGAAGTTTGAAGCATCTGTAACGACTTCGAAAGGCTCCCCATAATTCGAAAATTTGAGCACTGGTTCTTCCAACACAACTGCCTTTAGATTTTGGAATGTAGCTTCACATTTGTCAGACCATCTCCAAGGCTGCTCCTTCTTCAGCAACTCCGTCAGTGGAGTTATGCGCTTCGAGTACCCAGTTATGAAGCACCGATAGTAGTTGAGGAAACCAAGGAAGGATCTCGACTCCGATACCTTCTTTGGAGTTCGTCATTCTGCAACAGCTTGCACCTTTGATTTATCCATTCGAATGGAACCATCACCTATTCCATGTCCCAAGAATAAGATCTCCGTTTGAGCAAAGTAGCACTTCTCCCTTTTCACGAACAAAGTGTTCTCCCTTAGAACCTTGAAAATTGCCTGAATGTGCTCAACATGCTCCTCGAGCGTTTGGCTGTAGACGACGATATCATCTAAGTAAACGACCACAAACTTATCCAAATACTCCTTAAATAGTTGGTTCACAAGAGTGCAGAATGTGACCGGAGCATTAGTTAAGCCGAAAGGCATCACCAATAACTTAAATGCTACGTACCTGGTCACGCATATAGCCTTCGCTTCATCGCCTTCAACAATATGTACCTGCCAATATCCCGACCGGAGGTCGAGTTTGGAGAAATACTTTGCTTTGCCCAGTTGGTCGAACAAGTCCGTGTTGAGCGGGATGGGATACTTGTTCTTCACCGTCACCTTGTTGACGGCTCGATAGTTGACGTATAGTCGGAGGCTCCCATCTTGCTTCTTTTGGAAGAGGATTGGAGCTTCGAAAGGTGCTTTGGAACTGCGGATGAGACCACCGCTTAGCAGTTGATCTAGCGGCTTTCTGAGCTCTACCAACTATGGAGGGGACATGCAGTATGATGGTCTCACTGGAGGCTTCACTCCCGGCTCCAGCTCGATATGATAATCCACATCTTTGCGTGACGGTAGAGCTTTCAACAACTCGAGTGGCATAACGTCTGTGAACTCCTTCAAAATATTTGCCACCACAACAGATTCATGAATGGCCTCCCCGTCAAGTGGCTCAAGTTTCACAGTAGCCACGAAGGTTAATTCTCCTTTTTCGTACCCCTTTCTTCAGTTATAATGTCGATATTTGTTGGGGGTCCTTGGTTCCTCTTCGAGAGACAGGAACCACGCAGGGGTTGTCATCTCCCATCAGACATAGGGAGTTCAGGAACGACATTGGCACCAACTTCGCCGCGTGCATGAACTCCATTCCGAGAATCACTTGGAAGTCATCTAGTGGCACTGTTATCATGTTTGTGCTCCTGCTCTATGTTTCGATCTTGATGGGGACTCCCTTTGCCAACTCGGAGATCCACTTGGCCTCCGAGTTCTCCACCTTCATCCAACTTGGGTTCTTCTCCAAGATCAACCCAAGTCGCTTTGCTTCTCGATCGACAATAAAGTTGTGGGTAGCGCCCGTGTCCACCATTGCATGGGTTGTTTGGCCATTGAGCTTGATGTCCACGTACATCAGCTCGTTGCTCCTTGCTTTATGTGGCTTTATCTTCGTGTTCTCCCCCACTTGACCCTGCAAAACATTAAACAAACGCATTGCTCCCATCAGGGGTCTTTGCGAACTACTCGAACTAAGAGCAACAGCCTTGCCCTTGTCCGATTTGGGGGGGTGGATTGAAGCTGTTAAGGCATCAAGTGCTTGTTTCTGTGGGCATTCCCTCACCATGTGCAATCCTCCGCACAAGAAGCATCTACTAGGTTTTGGGGCCTTGCCTTTTGAGCTTGGCCCTTTGTAGGAACTCTTCTTCCTTTGCTTGCCCCCGAGCTCCTTCCCTCGAGAATATTTTATAGGGCGATTTTCTAAAGATTGTTTCCTTTTCCCTAAGTTCTCTAAAGAAACAAAGTCGATGAGTCTTTCTGCGGTCGCAATTGCCCCAATCACTTCAGTGACATTCCTTCGATGCAGTTCTTGTTGAGCCAATGACTTCAGGCCATCGAGGAAGCTGAACAACTTATCCTTCTCGGACATGTCCTAAATGTCCAGCATTAGTGCAAAAAATTGTTTTGCATAGTCTCGAATGGAAACACTTTGGTGGAGTTATCTCAGCTTCCAATTGCGATGAACTCTGTGTTCTCGGGTAGAAACTGATGTCTCAACTCCCACTTTAAGTCCTCCCATATGTCAACTCAACACTGACCTTGTTGGATCTCCTCCCAACGGGTTCGCCACCAAAGTTTTGCATCCCCATTCGGATACATGGTTGCTATTGAAACTTTGGTATCTTTAGAATCAGGCCTTATAGCTCGAAAGTATTGTTCCATGTCAAACAAGAAATTCTCGAGCTCCTTTGTGTCCCTAGCCCCTCTATAGCAATGAGGCTTAAGTGCCCTCAAGTTTTGTGGCAGTGCAACGCGGGTGTTGCTCCCTCCCGCATTTAGTGCCCTGTGAGCGCTGTCACTCTGGAAGTGAGTTCCGCCACGACTTCGTGTAAATATTGCACGGAGTCTTTGATATCGTCCGTTAGTCGATAGACTAGGGCCTCAACCTTGTTTAATCGAGATTTAGCTTCTTCTTGTGAGCTCTCTACCCCAAGAAGCCTTCGTTGGCCTTGGTAGACTTCCTTCAAGCTCGCTTCAAGAACATCCAGGTGGGTTTCCGCCGTTGTGAGTCTCTCCTTATGACTCTTTTTCTCGGTTGGCACTCCAGATTGCGCCTCTTCCGCTCGCGGAGAGTAGCCAACTTCTCGCTCATCATGTTCGCTACCACGCTCCTCCAAAACGGCTCCACCAGTATGAGAGCGAGTTTGCACTTGCAACCCACTTGCAGCTACTTGGGGTAATGGTCCGGCTTGCCCCGTCTTGCGTGATTCACCATGATGCTTTGCCATAACGAGATTGCGAAGTTTCTTCGCTGCTTGCTCGAATTGCTTGCCTGCTTTAATACCACAATGTCACGGGCTTAGCTGGAATTGCCTAAGTCGTGAGGCACCCTTGCGGCAAAGTAACGGACTTAGCAGGAGTCGCCTAAGTCGTGAAGCACCCTTGCCAACTCCTCAAACTTAGCTAGGATTGCTCGAGTCATGAGGCGCCCTTGCGACATATGCGTCCGCAAAGGGTCAGCCTAGTTACAACCTCGTACAGGTCCCGAAGGACCTGTTAAACAAAAAGTTGAACGAAAGGAGAAACGTTTGTTTAGCAAACAACTGCAAGAGAGAAAAAGAGTTGCAAAGACCTGTTAAGCAATTCAGCAAGCACCTTGAATACAAGAGAGAAAGGAGAAAACAAGGACTTTAGAATGTTGAACGAATAGTTGCAAGTTCGCAAACAACTGCTCACAGGGTGTCGGGCGCGAAGGCAAATTCCCGTCAAGTTAACGTGTAAACTTGTGAAGATTGTTCAACACCCGATGCTACCCCGAAGCCCCATCCCCCTTAGTGCCACTCGGGGGGTTCTTGTTGGGAAATCTTACGGGTACAATCACATGCGCAACGAAAGAACATAAAAAAAAACAAAATCCCCAATTCTCAAATATGTGTTCATCGTCGTGCGAAGATTGGTGCGCAAAATCCGCGAAATAGAAAATTGCGTATATTAAAGATTGTGTTACCTAGGGAGATCGTATATCTCCGAATCCCTATAAATCTCTATGAGAGGGTGAAGGAGATCGAGCGCCCTCCTCTCTAGCGATGATCCATACAGCAGGGCTGCAACGACGCTCCTCAAAACTTCAGGCCTGCTCTAAAGAGGAGAAAGGGAGGAGAATAGGAGAGGTAAAACCAAAAAGCTCTGGCTTATAAACCACTGGTTCCCTCCTATTTATAGAGGTCCACAGTCAACTTAACCCTAATCCTGCCCTATTGGGTATTGGATCACCATTCAACTACCCAAGCCTCTTAGATTAGTGGATCTCTATCCAATAATCTCTCATTGGCTCTTATTGGATCTCATCCATAGGATCCAATAATTCAGGGGCATATTGGATATCCAATAAGATAGGGGCTCCGACGGATATCTCATATTCGAACCTCTACTCATCGCAACGCCTATCATATATGTGTGACCCTCTAGGCCCAATATCAAGCTGGCCGTGAGTCATACCTGTCAGAACTCCTTCTGACTCAATAAATTATTATCTACATAATAATTCACTCGACTCATCGACTGTGGACGTACTAGGCCACTATGCCACAATCCCCAAACGATATAGGAGAATCCAATCCATTGGACCTGTCTGTCCTTAGTTACCGTATATCTATAGTCCCTCATCTATCTAATATCCCAGAGACTGTATACCGAGCATGGTGCTGTTAGACCCATACAATTTCTAATCGAGTCTCGCTCTAATTGGATTCTCCCGGAGAACTCTTTCTCTCAATTCGAATTACCCTGGCCAAGGATTTGTATGAGCAAGAATACATAGGATATTCCTCTCATGACACCGAGAGTAGATGATCCTCTATCGACACTCAATAGTCCTCGTAAGGTTGGCTACCACTCCCGATAACCGGCTATACTAGATCTGGAACCTCCAGACTTATAAGTATGGTATCAAATAATGGAGTACTCATACAAGATATCCTTGGTGTCTCAAGTCTAAGGACTAGATATACCACTGGGACTACAAAATCGTTGTCTGACAATAAAGCATCATCAACCATCCAGCATTCAGTAAGCGGATCAATCGGTGAACTCATTCTCCAATGAGCACCTGTACTGTATCTCTAGTGTCCCCACACGAGTAGTTATGAGACCAGCTACATCCATCATATGGACGGGTATACAACACATCAGTCTATTCGGTTATCTCGATGTCCCTCTTGAGTAACCAATGATTGGGATTATTTAGGATCTGTGTTTAAAGGCGAATCGGTCTCATTATCGTAGTATCATTATAATCCAATTCCTGTTGCATAGATCCATGGACATCACAATATATTCAAGCAACAGACAATATAAAATGACAAAATACCAAATAATAATAATAAGCAAAAAGACTGCATGTTAAGTCACACGTGTCATCACTCATATAATTGGCTTGCAGGGCACCTATGACTAGCAGTTCCAAGGTGTTGAGATAGCTGACGTTTCGCGTGAGGCTGCGGTCAATAAAAAACAGGCCGTGGCACGCGAAAATAGAGCTATTTTAGGATAGTTTAGCCCGGTGCGACGAGCGATCACACTACAGCGCTGCAAACTATCGTTGCTTACATTTTTTAAGAAAAAAAACATAAAACCAAGGCAAAACATACTGTCATGTCTCTATACAAGCATGCAAAAGCAACGAATGGTTCGTTGAACGAAGTTGTTGCGAGTACTCGATGATTGTTCATGACAGTCCGTAGCTTTCTCTGTCACTACCGCCACCATCCATAGTTTCCTCCGCCGCCACTGTCGTAGTTTAAAGGTTCCTCCACCATTGCTGCCCTCTCCTTCCCTGTGTTCAACAACCAGTGACTCCTTTTTTACTGTTATGAATACTATTATCAATGGATTAATGGTTTTAACACTAGATTAGTAATCCTTCTTTAATTGATATTAAAACTATTGTTATTATATAATAAACTATAACTAATATTAATTCTTAGAACTATTGACCTATTTAGAATTACTAATGCTTATTTAGCACTGTCAATCACTGTTTAGAATTGTTATTAGTCCTTATTTAGCACTGTTAATCTCCATTTATTTAGAACTGTTATTAGGGTCTCAGGATTAATGACAAGTGTACAAAGCAATACAGAAGATTCATCAACAAAATTAATTTAATATTATATTTTTTATTTATATAATCATATTTATCAATTGTATTATATGTTTTTTATATTTTAATATTCTAATGCGTCTTGCTTCGCTCAAGTAGGTGCCTAGGCAAGTGCCCAGCGTTTTTAAAAACACTAGCTAAAACAGGCTCCCGGAGCAACAAAGGTCAAAGCAAAAATGAGTTGTTGTAAAATCAGAGTTGATTCAAGTTCAAGCTTACCAAAAAGAAAACAGCCATTTGGTGTCAATGTTTAAGATTTCACAAATTATGAAATTTCTTTTAGCCACCAAATGGAGTGTACATTCTAAATCAAGGGACGCAAGTTCCAGGTTCAGTATTTCAAATGTTTCTTTCTCACCAACAAGGGATGTAAACATCACAAAATATTTTTTTGCAGTAAAAGAACATTTATATTATAAGAAAATCACAGTCTATCCACATGTTCCTAAAAACTCATTTGAACACAGTTGAACTAAATGTTAGAACACCACAAACTATTGAAATTCATGCATTTACAAATGCAGAGACCAACAAGGGTGATATAGCTTATATACGCCTACAAGAAGCACCCTTTGGAAACTATCGTCTCCAGTGATTATTCTATAAATTTTCCAAATCAGACAGCAGACTGTGAGGCTGTTTAGAGAGATTAAAAATTGTTGGATCCATGACAGGCAATCATCAAACCAGCCACATATCTAGGACTCCTCTCAAGTGCTACATCAGATGCATTTAATGTACATTTAAACAAGAAAAGCATGGAAATGCACATCATCAAAGAATATCCTCAGACAAACCAACAAAGTGATAAGCGTATCATCTTTTGATAGCCAGCACTTCTGATCCTCTTCAATGGAACCAATCAATGAGAAACTACTTAAAATCCGACTGAGAGCAACTGATGTGCGTGATTAGACATATATACAGGTGAACAGGTTCAAGATGCATGACACTGGAAACATTAGAAGCCAAACTAAAACAGATTGACTGAAAATATATTAGATTTCCAACTATTATGAAGTGCATGCTCGAGAAGAATATGAAATAAATAAATTTGTTCAACCGAATGTGTGAAACACCAAGCCGAGAGAAAGCAAATGCAAAGTCATTTACACTTATCATTTGTCATATCAATAGACTCAACATGCTCTCCAAGCTCATCCAACATTTCTTTAGGGTTAAAAAGATGTTGCAAGAAATCAATACACCAATGAGAATATGAAACTGGATGACATTTACAGTTACAACCTAAAATGGCAAAAGGAAATTCAGCAGTCTAAGATCTACCAAGATTTAGCTATAGCTTGGTCAAGAGATCAATCTTCATAAACAAATGAGTTATTATACCCTTGAACAGAAAAATGGTTCACTAGTCTTTAATATAGACCATACCTTTAAAGAATAAAAGTTCAATGTTTCGAGTTCATCTTGCTATCTATCAGCAGGAAAAATAACTTATTTGACAAACTAACTGAAAGCCTACATCCATTTCTCTTTCTAAAAACACTAACATAAAGGTTTCGAAGATAGAACACTGAATTTTAGGGTCTTGTGAATAGAAATCAGTAGAGAAATTGCTTTATTCTAGAAGAAGTTAATTGCCTTAATCCTCAGCCTATTTTTTAACTTCTCGACGTATATAGATAGCAACGCAGAACTTTAAAGGTTTCATTAAGTTATGACTCACTAAGTTAACTTAAAAAGAGTCCTATAAGCTGAGTCTTCTGAACAATTGGCCTTCTCATAATCAACCCACCTGACATAGTAAATTGGGCCTGGTGGGACTCCAAATTCATAAAGTTCCAAATAACTCCACAACCATGATTTCCAGTTCTAGACTCTTTGAGATCATACTTTCACTAGAATTAACTCACAACTAGATCATGCAAGAGGTCAGGAAAGCTAAAAAGACTTTAGTCACCAGATTCAAGATACCCAAAATCAAGATGAAAATAATCAATTTAAAGCATGTCTCAGCTCAGCAATTATCACGGTTCAATTCAGACGGGACAATCAATGATGACCACTACTATGGCTAATCTAAAATCAAGTTAATACTTGTAAGCAACAAGCTCTAGCAATACTACCCAAGTCCAAATGACCTACTGATAGCTCGAACAAGACACATTACCTACGACATCCGCCGACTCGATCCCTTGCAGCTCCAGAACATCCTCCTTCATCCGCTTGCATCGCTTCCACGAGCCATTTCCTATCCTCCTCACTGACCTACAACGAAGCAAGAACATCAACCCCAACATCGATTAGCCGCAACAACCAAACATGAATTCATCAGCAAGAAACAAATTATTCGAGCGGAAGCTCTTCACATAAAGATTATCTGTAGCTAAAGCCATCAAGAACCTCGGAAAATGGGAACTTCGATCCCAACCCTGCAAATCTCAATCAACTGGAAGAAGAACGACCAACCGTAAGCAAAGGGTCCGACGCAATATCTCAATATCCGAGCAGGGCGAGTCCCATCGGCGTGGGAGAGGCTCCACTTGAGCAATCGGTCCCACTTCAACCCATTGCCCGCCATGAATCCTTCTCCTTTCTCCCGGAACCAGAACCAAAGAACCCTTACCAGAAGAGAGGCGATGGTGGGGAGGGGACGATGGCGATTTGGGTCGTCGCGGGCCGGACCGGGTTCGGGTTTGATCTAATCAAGTGCTGAAGTCGAACCCATCCTTTCTAATTGGGCTTCCATTTCTCGGCCCAATTTTGATTTGGGTAAAAGATGGATTGAAAATTAATGTCTACCATTAAATGAATGATTAATTTTGAGATCTATGAAGAGGGATTAAACTTCCCAATTCCTTTAATTTCTAATTAAATTTAAGCATATTTGTATTTGTGTGTTTGAAGAACACCAAATGTTGGAATAGTATATTGAATTTATTTGATATTTTATTAGAATTGGTGTTATAAATTGATTAAAAGTATTGTTGAGATTCAAAGTCCTAATTTCAAGGTATGATGTTTTTATAGATGGATTATAGGTATACAATGGCGATGAACAAATTTTAGCTAAATTGTAATACTTTCACAAGTCACTTAAAAAAACAGTTTGCCTGACGAGTAGATTAAGCATTTTAGATCAGTAGTTTAGGCACATTAATAAGTAAATTATCCTATCATGATCGATTGTGATGAATGATATCACCGTCAGTCAGATATTTGGTATGGTGATTACCATATAGAGTCACCACTGTATCATCTTTATAAGTCAACACAAGATTAAAAAAAGGGTTGTTCTCAAAGTAAATAGACCACCAACTCATTTGATAGATCAAACGTTTTCTTGGCAAGAAGTTTAGGTGCTATCATTCCTCTAAGCACGGCATCAGCGAAGTTTCTCGGAGAATGTCAGGTAAGAGAGAGAGAGAGAGAGAGAGAAGTTTCCGTCACTTGACTCTTCATGGCACAATGACTTCATTTGTATATGGATCAATTCCAAATGGTTTATCCGATCGTTCGAGGAATCAAAGATGGTGTGTGGTAGACTCTTATGAGATTGACCTGTCCACAGTCTTAGCCATTAAGAAAGCTTAGCTCAATACTTTGGCATCTTCATCTTAACTCATAGGCATAAATAATACCTCTTGCTATATGCCTCATTTATTCTTATGTTGGAATTGACTTTCTATTAGGCCTATATTTATTCTTATATCAACTCATTTTATGGTAGGTGAGATAAGACTTACTATTTTTAACTGTTGTTGTCGATGCTTTCAAAGGTATAAAGCTAAGGTTTCATCAACATATCACTAACCTTTTTCTTATTTTATGATTATTGATCGGTCTGATTCAATTATTGAATTGTATTTGTTAAAAAATTGAAATGAATCGTTTTAATATAACTTTTTAAAATTTTTCTTAATATTTTTTTATATAATATAATAATTTAAAAAATTATTTAATATATTTTTAATAAACATATGATCAATTATTTCCAGATTCGATTCTAATAACTATGGTTCTAATATTTCTTATCACTTTCATGGGTCAAAAATTAATTTATGCCAATGAAAGACTAAGAGATAGGTATTAACACCCGAATAATCATAACTCAACTCATTTACTCATTTGATCCAATCTAATAACTATTAAATTTTGATTCAAGATACTCATGTCAATCTAGAACTATTGTCAAAACATCATTAGTTTCCCCATCAACGTATTACTATCACATCAAAATATAAAATATGCGCTATCAAAATGAAAAATGATCAAAGTCAATTATGAGTTTATCACAATCGAGAGAGATATCGTGTCAAGGATTCAAAGAATAATTCTATAAAGCCTACATTGGGCATATATCCATTGCCAAAGACCTCTCAGATACTTAAAATAGTAGAGCATTTGGTAGAATATTAGGAAGCTATTTTATAGCACGTTGAAGAAACCATTAAGTTGAGACTACAATAAATATTATGCGAGTTGTCCGACTATTAATAAATTGTGATATCGGTCATTGAATCATTAGACTATCTATGATCATAAGGTAATGACACGTCTTGAACTCGCGACCACAAATGTATCAATCAAATAAGTGTGACGTATCTTCAAACTGTTACGTGTGATGTGATGTTGCTTCACGAAAGAATTCTCTAGAACCTCACAGGTAAATAAAATATTTACCCAATCCTAATCTGCCAGCTTGCTGACTTCATCAGCAATTTATTTTCCTTCTTCTCTATAATAAAAATAAAATATTTTTGGAACATAGGAAGATGATTTTTCTGTAGCAATAACACAATGCAAGATCTTACAATCAACATGCATAAAAGAATGGGGGCCACTTGAATCAGGTACTTATCCATTAGAGCAACACCCAATCCAGTGCTTCAGTTTGTAGATCACATTACTTGGTGCTCAGTCTCCTTCTAGAAGAGAGCCAAATCCATATCAACTTCTCAACTCTATCTACCAACTTCACAAAACCAATACAAATATCTATTATCTGTACAAGCAACCAAGTTTAGAGATACCTGGTTTCATCATGGCAGAGGATGACCAGGAAATAAAGAACATGTGGAGAGTATGTGATGGACCTCAGTGTGACAGCAGGATGGCAGCTGATCGCTGAAGGGAACTTGCCATCAACCTATTTTAATCATTTGGAGGATACTTCTCCTTCAAGAACTCTCAGTCAAAGACTTCAGGAACTGTGGAAGGTGAACACTCTTGTCCTGCTGTCAAAATGCTGATGTGAATCAACAACACTTTCAGCTCTGAGATGTCAGGATGTTGTTGCTTAGGGGCAATTCTGAGGTGAAGGCAAGTAGCAGATTTATAATTGCTGTTGCTTAGTTCATTGATCAAGACGCTTTGGATATTGAGTTCCCCAGCAACTTGTCCCATTGCTAAGAATCATTCTTACTCCTATGAGGGATCAATACTTTGCTTAATGAGATTTGTTTATGGGAATAAACTTGAGCCATCAGCTGGCATTCCACCGTTGAGTCTCGAGTCATGCGCGATTCGGACCACAAATTGCACGATCCACAGGAAAAGGTCATAAAAGCGGCACTACAGAACAGGTTTTGGGCATGCCAATGCTGTGCTACCCTTTTGCTCTTGGCAATTTGCTTTCGTCTTGCTTATTCTAATGGGGCTTGTGCGAGGACAAACGGATGATGGAGAAGATGACAAGCTCACACTTCAACGAAAAGATCTCTGGCACCAAACTGGTGGCCCTGAATCGAACAGAAGTCTCTCAGCCCATTGTTTTGCTCTCGGTAGTGGGCTGCAGCGGCGACAGCAGAGGAGGATAAGAAACAGTGTACCGAGGAGCATTTTTGGCACACGTGGCAACAGGAATGGCTCACGTGCAGTCAACCATCCTTGGTCTGAGCTCCGGAGGGGAAGAAAGAGTGGGGAAAGGAGGGAGGGAGGAGAGGAAAAGCGGAGTCTTTACGAGAGATGCTGAGAGAGTAGCTCAAAGTTGGGGGCTTTTTGATGATAACGGCACAAAGAAAGGCTTGTGCGCGTTCGCAGCATCTTCCAGGAACGTGAATGGAGGCGGCTGGGGGGACAACGAGGGCCCGTCTGCGTCGGGTCTTCCGACTCCGAAGCGGCTTCATCTCCCTCTTCTTCACTTTGACCCAGCGGCATCCGGTCCACGTTGTGCACCTTGACGGCGTCAGTATCAATCGCGGTCACCCGGTTCCGCCGTTGATGCGTCGTCGCCAGTAATAAAGCGCCCAATTACCCCTCTCGCTCCCTCTCCCGCATTCCTCCCTGTCCTCTTCCTGCGTCTCCACCCGACGTGGTTTTTGCCTCCGCTTCGGAAGGATCTGGTCACGAATCGTTGAAGGGACTGGGGGAGATTTTACCTTTGATTCTGGAAATCTTGAGTTTTTTTAGGGTTGGAGAGTCGTTTGAATAGTTATTTTGAGGGATTCGTTCGAAAGATCGGTTTTGAGGGGTTTTTGCTTCTGATTTGCTCGTTCTCGGAGGCAAAGTTGTGATCTTTGTGGCTGTTCTTATACGTTCCGGTGCCTTCTTCCATGGCGATGGCGTCGTCGTACTGGTGCTATCGATGTAGCCGATTCGTCCGGGTGTGGCCGCAGGATGGTATCGTTTGCCCCAACTGCGACGGCGGCTTCCTCGAGGAGGTGGGCAGCCCTCCTCCCCGCCTTTTCCCCGCCGCTGAGCCCCGCCGGCGCCGGGTGCCCTCCACCGACGCTCACGCGCTTGGCGGCGACTGGTCCGCGGCGGCCGCCCCGCCCCGCCACTCCTCGGAGCTCAGGTTCCGTCGAAACCGCCGCACGTCCGCCGGCGACCGCTTCCACTTTAATCCGGTTATCGTCCTCCGCGGCCCGTCCGAGGGCGGTGCCCGCGACGCGGATCGAGCCACCACCACCAGCTTCGAGCTCTACTACGACGACGGCACGGGATCCGGCCTCCGCCCCTTGCCGGAAAGCATCTCGGATTTCCTAATGGGCTCGGGCTTCGACCGCCTGCTCGAGCAGCTCGCCCAGATCGAGATCAACGGCATCGGTCGAGGAAGGGGGTGCGAGCACCCGCCAGCATCAAAGACCGCCATCGAGTCGATGCCTACCGTAGAGATCGTCGACGACCACATCGGGAAAGACTGCCATTGCGCCATCTGCATGGACGCGTTCGAGCTTGGGACCGAGGCCCGGGAGATGCCTTGCAAGCACATCTATCATCAAGATTGCATCTTGCCATGGCTTTCGCTCCGGAACTCATGCCCCGTTTGCCGCCATGAGATGCCGACGGACGTGCAAGCACAGGGTGCGACGGGGGCAGAAGGAGATGAGCAGGCGGCGGCTACCGGGAACGAGGAGCAGACAGTCGGGCTGACGATATGGCGACTTCCAGGTGGGGGTTTTGCCGTGGGGAGGTTCTCAGGTGGTAGGAGAGCCGGGGAACGAGAGTTTCCGGTGGTGTACACCGAGATGGATGGTGGGTTCAACAGCAGCGGAGCTCCAAGAAGGATCTCGTGGTCCTCGACAAGTAGTCGGTCGAGGGGGAGCGGAGGAATTGGTCGAGCTATCCGCAATTTCTTCTCGTCCTTCAGGCTGTCACGTTCGGCTTCACCTTCTTCGCGGCCGAGCTCAGCATCTCATCCTGCATCGTCTCACAGGCACGGAAGTGGTTCATTTCTAAGGAGGCGATCGAGGAATCGATCCACCAATTGGGATGAGAACGCCAATGTGATTGCTTGATGGCGGTATGCCAAAGATTTCACATTTGTTACCGGTGTATATAGATGGATACCTCTGAACATTGTAGTAGCATTTCCTGCTCTGTATCACTGAACTTGTCGTCGGAAAGAATCAAGTAGATGTTCGCGGTGAAAGCTCCCATCCTTGTGTGAGGCTCAGCGCTATATCCTGACTACAGTCTGCTTTATCCACTGACCAATTCTTTTGTGTTCTTCTTTCAGATTGTAACAGAGTTGAAGAATGGGAGCTGAATCCGTTCCTTTCGGGACCAGTTAAAGTTATATCCTGTCTTGGATCATGTGAACTTGCTTGAAGGTGGCTGATAGTTATGTACCTGTAAAATCTGAGGTTGTTTCTTGAACCCTCCACTTTTATCAGATTGCATTTGCAAAGAAAAATAAAAATAAAAACTTGAATTTGCTCAGCTAAAATTTGCATATCTTGGGATCAAACTCGTTGCTGAGATCTATCACAACAGAAGGGCAACTTGGAGCTTAATGGCTACACTTGCACTGGAAAGCACGTTTGTACACAAAGCATGAATGATAGGATCATCTTATCATGCTGATACCGGAAATTTTTTTTTTCTGATAGTGGTTTGGGTTCGACAATATCGTCATCCAAAATACCTAGAGAATATTTCATGAAATATTTTTCTCAATTAATTAACTATAAAATATATAATAATCGAGATCAGTTACTGTTTATTAAAATTATTTCATTCTTGTTGGTTACTGATTTGAGCCATTGAACATCGGAGGGATTACAACTTGATATTAGTAGTATAGATCGATGCGGAGCGACTCTTTGTTTTGGTTATATTAAATTTGTTGTATATGTGATCATTAATCAAGCCAGACTGATTCCAGCAACATTGTTGAATTGCTATGAAATGTTATTCCCTGGTTTCATGTTAGGATCATGCTCTGGAGGATTTCTTGTATCTTCAATGCATGCAGCTTTTTAAGATGCCATCTTAACCTTTTTGGCCTAATTAACTTGACAGACAGACTGATAGGTGGTGGTTGGCCATCTTAAAATCTGTCTGTCATGTAGTTTGGCTTTTCTTAATCATTGAGGGGATTGATTGGTGTTGCTCCTTCCAAAATTTGTCCTCTGTACCTCTTCCAGCTAATTAGATGGCATAACTTTCTACTGATTAAAGCCTGTTGTCCTTCTTGGCCAGTGAGCTAAAAGAGATGTACCAGATAGCATCTGTGCATGATGCATTGGTGTTCTCATGGGCTTGTAACCTCAACCACAACACTTCCCTTGTCAAACCAGCTTAGATTCTGCACTGTTCATCTTGTGAATCCTGTTGTTTTGCAGAGAAGACTTCAGAGATCAGTTGTGATTGCTGAACTTTGCATTTATTGGCTTGCTTGAAGTATCTGCCACCATTTAACTTTTAGTGCAGAATTATCTTTTCTTTTCTCTCTCTCTCTCTCTTTTTTTTTTTTTTAGTTGCAAGCTTAAATCCTGTTTAATTTCTACTTGCTTTCTTTGTTGTGCTGTGAGAACTTATATATCAGCCTTTCTCTGGACAAGCTCAAGGAACAAGTTTTGACACCATGCTGTGAACAGAACATAGTGATTACAGGCTTGAGAACCGAGGAATGAGGTTTTGGAAAACATCTGTCAGATTACAGATTGAAGAGAAGGGGGAGAATGGTATATGGCTTTTGACTTTGTCAGTGACATCACCTTCAAACAAATTCTCATTAGAAGGAACTGTAAGAACTTTTTGTTGATCAAAACTAGGGTTAGAGAAGTCAAAGGTTGTCAAAGTCATGGGTTGAAGAATCTAGTTGGAACATGATCTTCAAAACAGTGCAAGTAACAGTGAGCAATAAATTGCTATTAGATGGTACAAAAAGCATCCAAAAAAACTTGGAAGAAACAACATAATATGAAAAATATTGTTAATGTGAGATAAATATTTAGGGTAAACAGAACAAAAAGAAATTGAAGGTTCCAAAACTCATCTGACATATATTTATGCTAAAATTATTATTTTTTCATTTTTTTAGTCTTAAAGTATAATATTTCTTTACTTGTCAACAATTTTTCTCTTTCCCTTTGCCAAAAAATAAAAAAGATGATGTAAGGAAACTGAATAAAGAAACATAATAATGTATGATAAGCATTTATTTAAAAAAATGGAAAACCATTTAGAACAAGAAGATGATATCAGAACGAAAATAAAAGGAAAAAAATCCTTTTTTTTTTGTGGGGTAAAGAATGGTATTCCAATGCAAGGAAAAAATATATGCACACTATCAGATAGAACAAAATGTGAAACATTTAGAGAAAATAATAAAAACCATTTAGAACAAGAAAATAATAGTATCTGAACAAAAATGAAAGGAAAAAAATCCAAAGTGTTTTTTTCAAGAATGAGACTGGAATTCAAGAAACAAAAATGTACCAGATAGAACAAATAAACATTTATAGAAAACAAGAAAAATAATATCATAATGAAAAAAAAAATAAAATAAATCCAAGATTTTGTCAACAACAGGATTTGAATCCAAGAAAAAAAAAAGTGTACATTATCAGATAGAAAAAAAAACATAAAAAATGTGTAATAAAACTTTAAAAAAACCAACCAATTAACACACGAAAATAATATCTGAACAAAAATAAAAGAATAAAAATCCAAGATTTTATCAAGAATGGGATTCGAGTCCAAGAAAATAGTGTGCACACAATGAGATAGAACAAAAAGTGATGTAAGAAAATACAATAATGATGTATAATAAACATTTCAAGGAAAAAATAAAAAAACCATTTAGAACAAGAAAATAGTATCTGAACAAAAATGAAAGGAAAAAATGTCCAAGTTATTGTCAAGAACAGGATTCCAATCCAAGGGGAAGAAAAATGTATTCACTATCTATCAGATAGAACATAAAAATGATGTAAGAGAATAACATAGAGACACATAAGTATGCATGATGAACATTTAGAGGAAACAATAAAAACCATTTAGCACAATAAGATAACATCAGAAGGAAAATAAATAAAAAATATATGTGTATTTTTCAAGAATGGGATAAAATTGTACACTTTCAGATAGAACAAAAAATGATTAAGAGAAAAAAAAACATAAAGAAACATACTAATTTATAATAAAAATTTCAATAAAACAATAAAAAACCATTTAACACAAGAAAACAACATCCGAATAAAACTAAAAATAATAATAGATTTCAACAGGAATAGAACTCAAATCCAAGGAAAAAAATGTACACCATCAGAGAGAACAAAAAATGATATAAAAGAATAACATAAAGAAAACATAAGAGGAGACAATAAAAGCCATTAATCACAAGAACACAATATAAGAATAAAAATAAAATAGAATTAATTAAGTATCTGTCAAAAATGAGATCTATGAAAGTGATGTTTGTGGCAATAATCTGCACTCGTTTCAAACAAAGGTTTTTGATGATAATATATGACATGAGCAGATACACTGATTTCGACTAGTTTATAGTAGGAAAGCAACAGGAAAGGATTTGACTTGCGGCTCGTCGTCGTCGTTGTATGGATTACGATCTCTCCAGCGACGGATCTCGATATGCTAGTTCATGGAAGTCGTAAGCTTTCTGAGGTCAAATGGAAGGCATGGCATGTGGATCCCAAGAGTTCCGCCCCCAGATGTTTCTGCGGATAATATAAATAAGTTTGAGCTTGGTGGTCGGATTACCACTCTACGTGTTTCTGCTGTCTATTGCATCACCAGAGGAGGAAGAAGATGAGTGGGTACATCACCATGGAGTCATTCTCTAGCCAAATGTTCTTTCTTCTTCTTCTTCTGTTTTGGTGTATCCAATCACAATATTTCCTGGATATCTCCAAGAACGAAGAAATAATGATATGGTGATCGAAGGTGTATTAGTTCATGTGGTTCACTGTGTTGTATATGGCACACGATAGTACTCCGTTCCTTTTCTTTCTCGTGCATGCTCATGGTAGTGAACAAGTTACTAGGAGAGAGAGAGAGAGAGAGAGAGAGAGAGAGAGAGAGAGAGAGAGAGAGAGAGGAAATGCCTGCAGAAATCTACTACGATGTCCTTATACTAATTAATGTGATATTTCATTAGTAGGGAGAGAAGAATTTAGAAACCAAAAGAAAATGTAAAGATTAACAATCAAAAAATATTAATAAATTCACATCTACAAAATAATAATAATAATAATAATAATAATTTTACTATATGAGAAAAAAAATACAATTTATTTAAATTATCTTAATTCAAGTATGACTCGTCTTGCACATATTCTCATATAAGTCCAAATAAATATTCTCTTAATTCTCTCTACATCTACTATAAAGATCCTCCCAGCAACACCTCTCTTTCACTATAATTTTAAGACTCAGGTTATATTTATGGAAATAAATCCTAATTTTCTAAGGAGTTTATGCTCTGAATAAGAAGATTAGGACTCATAGAAATACTTACCCGAACCCTAGAAATTCCTTAGTCGATTATTCATAAAATCAACTCCTACCCATATTGATTTATGTTCTCATCTCCCTAATAAATGCTCAAAGTTTCAGAAGCAGTGTTGATTCATGTTTATTCTTCCCTAGATAATATAAAGCCCTTTAGCTAAATAATGCTCTATATCGGTGTACTACGGCAGTGTAGTTTTGCCACTATTACGAAGCTATATGTAGTGATCCGGAGATAAGATATTCATATTAGAAATTGATATCGATCGTCACTACTCTTCCCATCCGACGATTGTGGCACAAAGCAGAACCCGATGTGTTCTTCGAATCCACAATTCAGAGAATCATTATCATAGGAGGAAATGAGCACAGACGAACGAGCAATAAAGCTGAGCGAACACAAAGAAACCAACGGTGAGAGGAATACATACAAACACGGAGACCACAACACGAACACGCCATGATTAATCCCAAATCATCACCACAGCTATCACTCCAACCCCTGCGAGCACCGCCAAGAACTTGAAGAAGGGAGTGTCCAAGGAACTTGGCTTGTACGGCTTGAATCCCTTGGCTATGAGGTGGTTGATGGCCACGTAGATGAACACGCCGCAGGCGAGACCCATGGAGATGCAGTATATCCAGTCCGCCGTTGATCCTTCCGTCGTGGCGTCGATGGCGATCCCGATGCCGACTCCCACGGGGCTTGATATGGCGAAGGCCAGCGAGTAGGCCACCGTCGTCAGGAACGGCCTCTTGGGTAACATCCTCAGCAGTGCAATTCCCATGGCGATAGCGGCGAAGATCTTATGCAGACTGATCGTCCACAGGTTCCTCCATGCGCTGCCTTTTGTGTCTGAAGAAGAAGACGCAGCACAGCATTAGACGTCAGTGGGTGAATGGAGTTGCCAGGTTGCGGGAGGAGGTGCTACCAACCTGAGACTCCGATGGCTATCCCCTCGAACACAGAGTGGAAACAAAGCGCGAGGATGAGGAGCAGTGTGTCTCCGAAGGATGTGGTCCTGAGGAAAGACGGATGGAGATGGGGCTCGTCCTCGTTCCTGTGGCCGTCAGAGTCCCCCCCTCTCTCAGCCTCCACTTTCGCCTCCTTCGTCCCGCCCCGAGTCAACGTGACGATGATGCAGTCGCCGAGCATGGTGAGCAGGTAGCCGGCGGAGGCGAGCATGAAGGCGAAAGGGTAGGGGTTGGACGTGCGGTCCATGAAGGTGCTGCTGGCGTCGGCCAGGAAGTGCATGAGGGAGGTGCCCAAGAAGACGCCTCCGGCGAACTGGGTCCCCATCAGCAGGAAGCTCTCGTTCCACCGGAAGAAGTAGGGCGACACCCCGCCGGCGAAGGTGCTAACGAGGAGGATCACGAGGCACCATATCTTGACGGCGACCAAGCCCTTAGCGCGCAGGTTGACCGGCTGATCACCGGAGTCGGTGTCGTCGCCCCCGCCATGGCCGTAGACCTGGGAAGACAGCAAGGGGAGGAGAAGCGCTAGCAGGATTGCCCACCGAGGTCCAGCTTTCATGGTGTTCGACGCCATGACAGATTGCTGCCTTGCTCGCATAGCAGATTGGCTCTGTGTTGGCTTACTTATATGAGGTATATGGGTGCTTACATGATTCCAACTCATGCATTTTATCATCGATCGAATTGTTCTACTTGGAGTTGTGTAGTACGCTTTTGACTTTGAGATGTTGTACTGCACATTCCCGTTCCTGTTGTGAGGTTTGAAGACATGTATAATACTATATACATGTATGGATAGCCTTCCTCTTTGTTACACCTTCTCGATGTACCCAAGATTACAGCATCATCCTTCCATGCTTCTGCTTATATTAGGTATATGTGGAGGAGAACATAAATTTGTCTCATGTTCCAAGTAACAATTACTATGACATAGGCACTAAATTTATCCCCCGATTTAATAACATAAAAGAAAACATATACTATTAACTCCCCAATTTAGTACCATGTTAGAAGTGAAAAATAATATTAAGATGGATTTATATAAGGGTCTACTACTATTAACTTCATTCGACTTAAATCCTTCAAGTGCTAACATCTTGTTTTAGTTCTTTAGTGTTATTTATTAAGATCCTCTTCGATTAATTTTCTTTTTCATAGTTATTATGAGGCAAATTAATGTTTGATTCAACTATGCTTTGAGTCACTAATCAGATCTTAAATCTTAATAAAATAGATTTTAAAGTGATATACATCATAGTATATATTTTTTATTCCTTCCTTTCTCCTTCTATTCTTTCTCTTCTTTGTATCATTGTTTCTCTCTTCTCCATTTAATTTTCTCATCAAAATCAACCGAGTTTTTCTTAGATAAATACTTATGATAATAATATTACTGAAAAACACTCAATTGTCATATAAATTGATTCAAAACCAACAGTATTATTATATTTTACATGCCGAAAAACTTGATCGATTTTACTAATCTAGTCCATAAAAAATATAGTTTATTAATAAAATTAGATCCCATACTAATAACAATGCTTTTCTCACCTTATCTCATTTGGAGATCAGACATATTACTAGATTGTACAACACATTAAATTTTAGGGATATGTGAAGAGGTGATATAGTGAACAACCTTCAAAAAAAAAAAAAAATGTTTGGTCAAGTGTTCTATCTACCATCCATCCGTCCATCCATCATGCTAATAATGCTTGCGGATAATATATTTTGAGCTACAACCCATCAATGATTAAATTAATTATGAGATTAAGATATTCTAAGAAAAATATATATATTAGTTTGAGATATTGTTTGATCCCTTGATGCATTTTTATCCTAATTTCAGTGGGGTAAAGAGAATTTTGTCATGATCAGATACTTTTTTGGTAATTTTTCTTTGAGCAAAAGAGAGATTAATTATTTTCATTCATCTCAGTAAGCCTTTTTCAAATAAATACATCATAATTAAGATAAATCTCTACGCACAAAATCATTAATCCAATTAAAAATAGTCAACTTGCTGAAGGAGGGATTCCGTAAGCATTGTTTTTTCTTTCTTTCAAGAAAACGAAGAACTTTCGCTTTCCAAAAAATAATAATAATAAACAGTTAGAATAAACGAAGAACTTCAACTGCTCCCATAAAAAGGTTAACTAAATAAAAATATATTATAGATTTGATTAGATTTTAATTATAATTATCGATAAATAAAAATAATGTTCAATTATACTAAGATCCCTTATGATATGATAGATGAATTCTCCTAATTACTTACTTTAGATCCTCTCTCTCTCATCTATAAATAGATAGGATCACTAAGAGACTCAACACACAACATTAGAAAGATCACATATCTTCTCTAATCTCCTCTTAATCCTTATTTCAATTTCGCTTATAATAATCTTATAAAGGATAAAAAAGATAGAAGAAGACAAGTCTATCAGTAGTATTCAATAATGGTATATTTGTAAATTTGATGATGATATATTTATAGATCATATAAAGGTTTTCTAAATAGCATCAAATAGAATATAATCCTGATCTTCATCTATCGTGATCTTGATTTTGGCATTAAAGTTTTTCATATAATAGTAATATAATTATAGCTTTTATATTTACAATTGGTATCGAAGATTTATTTTTAAAATTAAATATTTTTTATCATAAAAACACGTTAGATCATCAAAATATGTTAGATTTTGTATCCTACCTATATCTACTCGATGGGCTACCATCGATAATGTACTATCGATTGAAGCACTAATGAGAGTGATGGCCTTTGTTGGTTATCCTATTATAGGCAATAGTTACGTAGATGATTATGTTGCCACATGCCGTGATGGCTACTATATGCAGCAACTTCGATGGTAGAAGTGCTACGATGGCATCACTATGTGCAATGATTTCTACGATGGGCAACGACTATCTTGGGTGACGTTGTTGTTATATGCAATATTAGAATTTGGTTTTACATGATGTTGTACATGCACCAGTGGTGTGGTAACATTGGATGAGTGTAGTGGCATAAGAATGCAGTGTTGCCCTTGCCCAATGATGACAAGGACGATAAAGGTTGTCACACCCCCTGAATTTAATCCTTATTCAGGAGGTGTGGACTTAACTCAAAATTGATAATAGGATCCAAACACATATTGATGCCACTAAGAAAACATTCAAATCAAAATTCATCTCTATAATCCACAATTCATAAAACTTGTGCAGTTTATAATCATACATCATATCACTTAATGATTCACAAAATCCAAAACCAACTCAATTAAACCATAACCACATCATAAATTCATAAGTGTGGGAATCTATACAATCATAAAACTAACATGTACCACATGTTTATATCATTACACAATTTAAACCTAACATTCTCAAAATCCCGATACAAGAGGTACTTTTCAAACATTTACAAGATACATCAATCCAGATTTGTTGTTAATATTCTATTACATACAAAATATACTTCTAGATCAACTACCTTTCAACTACGAAAGATTTGCCTCAAAAATCTTCTAGCTTTCCACTGCCTCAACTCAATTTAAATATTTTAGCGAGCAATAAGCTATCCTGAAAAATTTATATAGCAATAGAGTTAGCATATAAAGCTCAACAAGTGATTAACGTATCTATGACAAAGAGGACAGTTTCAAATAAATAAGATTCTAAAATATAAGACAGAGATACAAGAGTTTAAAGATAGCCACTCGTCGAATGCATAATTACAATGTCGCTTCGTTCGAAACATGTTTTGTTCATAACAAGGAGTAATGACTAATTAGTATGACTAATTGGAATATATCATTGGCATAAGGAGCATATCCATGACATATGGAATATTTCAAATCATATTAAAGACGTATAAACATTTTAAAGTATATCAAGAACAAATATGAAACAGAAGCTCAAGTGACATATAATGTTGCATTCATTTCATTCTTATCCAAAGCGGGCATAGAAACATATAACCAAAGCTTTGGAATCATGTCAAACATATAGAATGTGAAGTGGGATCATAGCATAATATGGTCCATCCATTTCTGAATGACCACCAAACATAAGTCTCCCACGTTTGGGAGCTCCATCCACCCATGTCTAAGTAAAGTCATAAGGGGCCGATAAAGCATCGTGGGCTCAAAACATAACTCTCTTTACTATTTCCAACTAAGTTAGGAATTGAATAGTTTAAGAAACCCAACTAAGTTAGGAATTGAATAGTTTAAGAAACCCAACTAAGTTAGGAATTGAATAGTTTAAGAAACCCAACTAAGTTAGGAATTGAATAGTTTAAGAAACCCAACTAAGTTAGGAATTGAATAGTTTAAGAAACCCAACTAAGTTAGGAATTGAATAGTTTAAGAAACCCAACTAAGTTAGGAATTGAATAGTTTAAGAAACCCAACTAAGTTAGGAATTGAATAGTTTAAGAAACCCAACTAAGTTAGGAATTGAATAGTTTAAGAAACCCAACTAAGTTAGGAATTGAATAGTTTAAGAAACCCAACTAAGTTAGGAATTGAATAGTTTAAGAAACCCAACTAAGTTAGGAATTGAATAGTTTAAGAAACCCAACTAAGTTAGGAATTGAATAGTTTAAGAAACCCAACTAAGTTAGGAATTGAATAGTTTAAGAAACCCAACTAAGTTAGGAATTGAATAGTAAGCTCAACAAGTGATTAACGTATCTATGACAAAGAGGACAGTTTTCAAATAATAAGATTCTAAAAATAAGACAGAGATACAAGAGTTTAAAGATAGCCACTCGTCGAATGCATAATTACAATGTCGCTTCGTTCGAAACATGTTTTGTTCATAACAAGGGAGTAATGACTAATTGGAATATATCATTGGCATAAGGAGCATATCCATGACATATGGAATATTTCAATCATATTAAAGACGTATAAACATTTTAAAGTATATCAAAGAACAAATATGAAACAGAAGCTCAAGGACATATATGTTGCATTCATTTCATTCTTATCCAAAGCGGGCATAGAAACATATAACCAAAGCTTTGGATAAGAAACCCAACTAAGTTAGGAATTGAATAGTTTAAGAAGCTTAGTCCTCCCAACTTTAGTAGTGAGCCTAATCCAATAGTAGTATAGTAAAACGATGGATGATGCAGATAAAAAAAATATTTAACATCTTAAATTGCCCTAATGATCAGAAGGTTTGTCTTGCCACCTTTATGTTGAAAGGAGAGGTTGAGCACTGGTGAAGAATGATTAAAAGGATTTCTGAAATCAAACATGAGCTAATCATATTACATGAAAGGTATTCGTAGAAAAGTTCAACGATAAATATTTTTCAGATTATATTAGAGAGTAGAAAGAATTGGAGTTCTTAAATCTAATCCATGGAAACTTGACAGTAGCAAAGTATGAATCTAAATTCATTGAACTCTCCAGATTTGTCACTCATATAACCGATGATGAAACTAGAAAAGAAAAAAAAATTGAAAGGGCTCTAAGGCTAACAATAAGAAGTCGGATATCAACATTAAAACTCCAAGCTTATGCCGATGTGGTAGAAAGGGCTTTGATAATTGAAATAGACTTAGAGGAAATCCAGAAAACCAGGAACAAGAAAGATAATGATATTATCAACAAAAGTAAGAGAGGGAATAAATCTAAAACAAGTTATAAGAGGGTCAAGACGTCTAGATTTGGGAAAGGAAAACCATCGTAGAGGACTCAATCATGTGCTAAATGCAAATTAAATTATACAACAAGTTAGTGTTTTCAGACGATTGGAGCTTGTTTTACCTGCGGGAAGTTAGATCATAAAGTAAGAGATCGCCCACTTAACAAGAAGAAAGAACCACTGCCTCCTAAGTCGACAGCCCATGCTAAAGTATATGCTATTGATGAACAAGATTTCATAACCTCTAAATAAGTGGTTGAAGGTATTCTTCATATTTTTAACAGAAATACAAAAGTTTTGTTTGATCCTGGTTCCAACTTATCTTTTGTTTCATAATACTTTGCTTGTTACTTGGGCATTCAACCTAGACCCATGGATTATATATTATATGTAACTACTGCTATTGGGGATTCTTTGACAACAAACTTGGTTTATTCATCTTGTTTGATTTCTATCAGAGAATATGAACTTCTTGCTGATTTGATTCTCCTAGAGATCCAGGGTTTTGATATTATACTTGGTATTGATTGGCTATCTTCCTATCATGCTAGTATTGATTGCTATATAAACATAATTACTTTCAGCATACCAAATCAGCCTATATTTTACTTTGAGAGAATTAGGCATGATTTACCTTCTTGCTTGATATCAGCACTTCAAGCTTATCGTCTTATGCAAAAAGATTGTTTTTGTTATATTGTGTATATAAAGAAGCATTCAAATCAAGAAACTCACGTAAATGAAATTTCAGTAGTCAAAGAGTTCCCTGATATATTTCCAAATAACTTGCTTGGTTTACCTCCAGATATAGAGGGTGAATTTGCTAGATTTAGTCTCATGACAACCTCAATATCTAAGCCTCCCTACAGAATGACACCACTTGAGTTAGAGGAATTGAAGAAGCAACTACAAAAACTATTAGATAAGGATTTCATTCGACCCAGGATTTTACCATAGGGTGCTCTGGTGCTATTATTTAAGAAGAATGATGGAACATTGAGGCTTTATATTGATTATAGACAGTTGAATCAGGTGACCATTAAAAACAAGTATCCCTTACCTAGAATTGATGATTTGTTTGATCAATTGTAGGGTGCATAAGTATTCTCTAAGATTGACTTATGGTTAGGTTACTATCAATTGAAGATCAAGAAGGAGGATATTCTAAAAACAACTTTTAGAACTTGATATGATCACTATGAATTCTTAATAATACCATTCGATTTGACTAATGCTCCTATAGCCTTTTTGGAACTTATAAATAGGATATTTCAGCCACTCTTGGATGATTATATAATTATATTTATTGATAACATATTAGTATATTCAAGGAGTAATTAGGAGCATGAGGAACACTTGAGAAATGTATTGTCCATACTAAAAGAAAAGAAGTTGTATGCAAAGTTCAACTAATATAAATTTTGGTTGAATGAAATTGCTTCCTTAGACCATGTGATTTTAGAGAAGTGTATATCTGTTGATCCAAAGAAAGTGGAAGATGTAGTTAAGTGGGAAATACCAAGAAATGTAACAGAAGTTAGAAGCTTCTTAGGCATAGCAAGTTATTACAAGAGATTTATGGAGGGATTTTCTCAAATCGCTCAACCTCCCACTAAACTCACTCGAAAGAATGTGAAATTTATATAGGGTGATGATTATGAGTGAAGTTTTCAAAAGTTAAAAAAAAGATTGACTAGTGCCCCGATTCTCACTATTCCAAGTGGTAACGAGGGATTTGTAGTTTATACCGATACTTCAAGAAAGGGCCTTGGATATGTTTTGATGGAAGAAGAGAAAGTGATTGCTTATACTTTTAGACAACTAAAGAGCTATGAACTGAATTATCCAACTCATGATTTGGAATTGGCAACAATTATTTTTACTCTAAATATTTAGAGGCATTACTTGTATGGGCGAACATTTGAAATCTTTACTGATCACAAGAGTTTAAAGTCTACTTTTATTCAAAAAGAGTTAAACAATAAGGCAGCGGAGATGGATAGAACTTCTAAAGGATTATGATTGTACCATTCGTTATCATCCGGATAAAGCTAATGTTGTAGCTGATGCACTTAATAGAAAATCTACAAGTTTTATGGCAACTTTGGTTGTGAAGTAATGAAAGTTATTAGAAGAAAATTTATGATTTGAATGTTATAAGAAAACTCAATGATATTAATGGCATCCATCCAAGTGCAATCTGATCTTATTCAACAAATTAAAGAAGGACAACTATGAGATCGATGCTTAATCTACTTAAGGAATAAAGTAGAAAATGGATTGAAACTGAATTTTCAAGTTTCAAATGATGGCCTATTGAAATTTGGGGATAGAATATGTGTTCCAAATGACCTAGATATTAAGAACCAAATCCTGAGGGAAGGTCATAATTCAAAGTATACCATGCATCCTAGTAGCACTAAAATGTATAGAGATTTCCAAAGTCATTATTGGTGGGAAGGCATGAAGAAGGAGATTGCAATATATGTTTCAAAATGTTTGACTTGTCAGCGAATCAAAGCAAAACACCAGAGACCTTTATTAATATTTCATTACATACAAAATGTACTTCTAGATCAACCACCTTTCAACTATAAAAGATTTGCCCTAAAAATATTCTAGCTTTCCACTACCTCAACTAAATTTAAACATTTTAGTGAGCAACAAGCTATCCTGAAAAATTTATATAGCAACAAAGTGAGCATATAAAGCTCAGTAAATGACTAATATATCCATGGCAAAGAAAAATGTTTCAAACAAATAAAGTTTCAAAATACAGGACAGAGATATAAGAGTTCAAAAATACCCACTCATCGAATGTAGAATTATAATGTCATTTCGTTCGAAGCATGTTTTGTTCATAACAAAGGAGTATTGACTAATTGGAGCATATCATTGGTATAAGAAGCATATCCATGACATATAGAATATTTTAAATCATATCAAAGATATAAAATCATTTCGAAGCATATCAAATAACAAATATGAAACAGAAGCTCAAATGACGCATATGATGTCGCATTCATTTCATTCTTATCCAAAGTACGCATAGAAACATATAACTAAAGCTTTTGATATCATGTCAAACACATAGAAGGTGAAGTGGGATCATAACATATTATAGTTCATCCATTTCTAAATGATCATCAAACATAAGTCTCCCACGTTTGGGTGCTCCATCCACCCACGTTTGAGTGAAATCATAAGGGGTCGGCAGAGCATCGCAGGCTCTAAGCATAACTTTCTTTACCATTTCTAGCAAATATTTATATTTATCCCACAAATATTAAAGTAAAAAAGGGTATTGTGAACAATAAAATTGGGACATTAGAAACACATGTGAAACAACGGAATACATGTGCCTATACGAAATATTACAACACAAACATGAACTTTACATAATAAAATCAAGTATGCAAATAATTAAAGGATAAGAGTATATAAGAATTTAAAGCAATAGTGTAAAGTTCAACTGATGTAAGGGTTTTAGCTGAAATCAAATTTCAAAGAGAAAAAACAAGAATAGACAAAATCGACCAAAACTCGATTCTAGCATAATTTAAGAGACATATTATATAAATTATGTAGATAACCAATTATACTCCAATTTATACAAAATATGTCATTCAAAATATGTGTCAATTTAGGTTTAGGTAAATTAAGTTTTGCATGAATTGGAGATTACAACAGAGAGTTACATATGAAAACATCAACCCTATTTTACTAAATCCATAAGGTCAATGAAAATAGATGTTTCAATTAGCATTTGTATTTAAAAATTTTCAAATTAGGTATACATAGAAAGATTTTTTAGTCTTGTTTCCAATAAATTATACTTTGCATGAATCTGAGTTCCTAGTAGAAAGTTATAAGCAGTTTACTAACAAAAGATCAGAAATTATAGTCTTTATTTTGTAAAATCTATAGGGTTAATTGAAATAGAAGTTTAAGTAGCCATTTAAACCCCAAACTATTCAATCTAGGTATCAAAATAAATATCTTTGAGTTTACTTTCAAATGGATTAGGTTTGCCTAAATCAGAATTTGATGCTAAAAGTTAGGTTTGAAATAATACATAGAGGCCAAATTATCAAAAATTATAGATTCATAGCTTTGTATCAAAACGAAAGAAATGTCTGGTGCTAAGTTGAAATCTTTTGAATTATATAGAATTAAAATGAAAATAGAGATTAGGATTACTGTGGGATGGGGTTAGAACACTTATCTTAGAAAATTTTAATTCCCAAATGTGGGGAGTTGATGCAAAACCTCAAGCAAAGCTTCTTCTTTTTCTACTACTTCAATTTCTCTTCCCTTCACTTCTTAAACCCATGCTAGTTGCAACAAGTATCCCTCCTTTGTTAAGTTTTCCTTTAATCTCTTATCTAATTACTTAGGTTTAGCTAACACAAGAATTGCAAGGTGGCAAGCATGCATGAAAGGGACTTATGTGTCATCTATAGAACAAACATAGATGACACAATACTTAGGTTAGCTAGTGACATATATCATCTATTTTTTTAAATTTAATATGAATCTTTGATAAATCATATCAAATTTTTTAGATTCACATTTAGATCCCTCGTCATAAACTTTTAATATAAAATTATTTAATGTAAAATAATTATTAAATAATTCTCATATTTACAAATCAGCATTTACAAACTTTTCAAAAAAGGGGGATGTTACAAAGGTGACCACGACAACATCAACTTTCGTGCAATTGTGAATGATGGTTGGCAAACAATGTTGATAACTAGTTGTGTCATGTGGCTCGTGGTTGTGTTGTGTTGACGGCACGCAGTGGTAGTCGGTCAACTGTGGACATGCGTGCTGCCAATGCAGGCCGCCCTATGTTTGAATGGTGATCGAGTGTTGTGTGGTGACTGTAAAGCTTGTTGATCAACCATGAAGGAGATACATGATCAATGAGGCTCACGTGATGGTAATAGTCGTGTGTGTGAGAACCATTGTGCATGTACATGATGGAACACCGATGAAAGCCAACTGACTAGTGAGCATAATTAATGTCAATTAAAAACTTAAGTTATACTGTATTAATTATTGATCTATTTATTAAGACCTTATGGTCTAAAATATTTGAAAAAATATATTCTTATGATGCATGTTTGAGTGGACATTATAATTGATATTTTTACTTACATAACTAAAATTATTTTTTCTACTATCCTATTCATATTTATGTATATAAATATTATGATTGAATGTGATAATAGAATTGTTATGATAAAATAAATTATATATATCATTTTGGATTGTATTAGGAAGGGCAAACAATGTTGTAGTATATAAAATAAAGCATAACATTAATAACATACAACCATTATGACTCACATTAGTAGTTAAACTTAATGTGGTATTCTTATATTATTAGACTTATTCATCTATTTTATAAAATTTATTTTTTCAAAGTTTTATAATCTAATTAAATAAAATTATTTTTAAATAATTTTATTTTATTTATTTTGATTTTAATTTTTTTATATCTTACTATTTAATAGGCCAAGTCGAAGAATGTTATATTATGTGACCCTCTCTAATTAGATAAGATATATTATAGATCTGATTGGATTTTGATTATAGTTATGAACCAATAGAAAGTAAGTCCAATTATAGTAAAATTCCTTATGAAATGATCTTAATTGGAAGAGTCCACTCTTCTAATTACTTAATCTAGACTATCGATTCTTACTTAGGACCTCCGAGAGATTAACACATGACGTTATAGAGATTATAGATCTTCTTTCATTTCCCCTTAATCCTTATTTTAATTTCAAAATTTATAGTGATCTTCTAAAAAATAGAAAAAAAAAGACGAGTCTAGTTCATTTTGTAGATCGACATAGTTATAGCCTTCAGATTCGATGATGATATATATACAAATTAGATAAAAAAAAATTTGAATAACATCCAAAGGTACATAATCTTAATCATAATCTATTATTATTTGATTTCGATTCTGACATTAAAAATTTTTATATAACAATAACATAATCATAATTTTTATGATTACATCAATTTAATGGTTTCACCACCCACCATCACAATGTTAAAAGTAATATTTGTTTTTAGCTGCAACAATTTTAAAAATTCTTAGACAAAGGAGTAATCAAATGCATATTTGGTGTAATCAGTATAAGGATCGCAAATGGGTTAAGGAGATATTTGACCATGTGTAAATTTAGAGAAGATAAGGTGATTGTCATAAATCACATTTGTCCGAGACAACTCCAGAGGCATATATTGGTGAATGTTAGAGCTTCTACTTTCGCTGCTGATCTACTACTCGGTATCATACTGTTGCTCAGAGAAGGATGACCAACCATCATCGTATTGCTATTGTCGTATGATTCTCCATAATACGATGGTTGTGAATACGATGAGCTTCTTTTTGTGTCTACATCATGTAGGCTCTGTCGTATCTGCTCAAATTCATCCACTATCTTTTCCTCCCACGTATAAACTTGATCAGTATCTTGTTGAGTTCTATGATCTAAATCTTAGGTGGCATATGTAAAATATTGCTCCTCGGTCCATGTACCACCCTCAAGTTATGTAGACGAGACTAATGACTGCCCAGCATTATTGCCATCATCCATCGAGGCACTACTGTTTGTGTTGCTATCATGTTTCTAGGCCGAGCGAGTTGCTGAATGTGATTGTGAAGGTGTCTTGTCGCCTGACTTGATTCTTTCCAACGATACAATTAATGCTACTGCCTTCCCCTTTGCCTCTGCACGTTGGGCGAACAACCGTGATCATTGGGTGTCTATAATTCCTTGAGCAGTTTGACTCTATGTTATTTAACTCTTGCCACATTGTGATCGAGGGGGATTTTCTACCTATTGGGGTTGTGCTTCTTCTTCTTCTATTATCTTGGTGATAAAACGCGAAGGACGCTGAGCATCTGCTGCCTCATCAAGTAGAGGATCCTCTTGGTTCTCTACTGCTTCAACCCAATGTAACATCGGCTTTGAATCTTCATTGTAGAATTGGAGGTCGATGGGATCAATATCTGGTTCTTCCGACTCCTTATCTAGCTCAGCACATCGCAATCTTAATCGCATGTTATAATTGACATATACAAGTTTCTCTAACTGTACGTAGGAGAGTTTGTTGTGAACCTTCATGTAAATCAATACAAATGTTAACCAATTATGTTCGCAACCACTAGATGTTATCGTCTATGAAAGTACACAAACAACAACCTTCCTTAAATGTGGTGCATCCCCTCCAAATTGTAGCCACTACTCGACTACGAAAAGATATAAATAAGATTTTATTAAAATAATAAATAATTAATATTAAATTTAATTGATAATCAATATGTGTAACTTTTCCTTATCAGGATTTATAGTGTAACGACACGATACAGCTATAACGTCAAAGAATGAACCAACTATTTCTCAAAATAATCGATTCTCCATAAGAGCATCAACTACATTAGTAGTGTTTGGCAAGAACCGATATATAACATTTCGTAGTATCATTAGTAAATTATTTTACGTTTCGAGAGCATACTGATATTGAATTGTCGGGTTTAGATAATATGTTGTAAGACATAATTTTATTAGTATGATTTTTTATTATATAAAAAATAATAAATTAAATTATTCTAAATATGAATTTACTTGCATTATGAATATCTTGATCCATATGAACTTCGATCCGACAATTAATGATCCGTACATATTGGTCAGCCTTAAAATCATCCTTGAATGTTTTCCTGATTTCCTCTCTTGCTGAAATCAGCATATATTTAAGATACGATATCTATGGATGCTTATCCATATCGACCTTAAAGTGGTTCCACATCTTTTATGATTTCTATCGTGATCACTCAAAATTTAAAGGAAAAAAATAAAATTTTCTATCTTCTTTCCATTGCTCAATCTCGAATATCTAAAATCAGACCACTCTTGTGAGGTGACCATTGCCTTCAAGCCATGCCTTTTTTATTGTAATGACTTTAATGCAATAAAATTAGTAGCAAACTGAGTAATTCTATATTAGAATATCTCACCGTTTACATACTTTTACATTAGAGTGTGGACCAATGATAATTATATATAAACTTTGTAATTACTTGTGCTTGAGCTACATAATTTTTGACCGCGTCCAGCTCACCAATATCCTTTAGCATTAGATCTATGCAATGAGCTGCACATAGAGTTCAAAATAAAGTTTTTCTTTTTTCCATCAATTGCAAACTGGCCTTCTTGAAATTCGCTCCATTGTCGGTTATTATTTGGATAACATACTATGGTATGATCTTCTATACTATAATGTCAATCAAGCTCTCAATGTAGTTTGCATCTTGCATCTTGGATCTTTTCAGAAGCATTAATTGACTTATGAAACACTACTCTTCTGTTACAATAAACAAGAAAGTTGATAATACTCATTCTTGTTAGTCCTGTCCAACTGTCATATATTAGTGTCACCCCATATTTGTCTCATTGCCTCTTAAAGGATTTGATCCAATCCTTCAATTTTGCCACCTCATCATCTAAATACATATCGTAAATCTCTCTTGATGTTGGAGGTTGGATCCTCGTGCTAGACTTTTAAATAGAAGAGACTATGCTCTAATAATATGGACCTTGGGCTGCGTTGGTTGGAATCCAATGGAAGTTGAACCATTTTGAAATTGTATTCCCAATATCCTACTTCTTTTCTTTTGTGTATGCAACGTCAATCTATGTCTGTTTCGCTATTTGTGGGGGATAGACTTGTGGATTAATATGAATAATATCTGGTACAGACCTCCTGCCAAGACCTCTCATAAAATCACAGAGTCCACCATACCTCATACTACTAGTTCGACCTAACTAAAGAGGAGCTGTTGGTTGCCTCATGCTGGTCGACCTTTGAATTCCACTACCACTGTCATGCTCCAATTGTGATTCAGGTTATCGATGCCTCATTGCTTCATCAATCGTATACTAATGCTCCAATGATGCACAAATCCCATCTATGAGATTCGGGTCGACTTGATTGTCACAACCGTCATACTGATCATAAACTGATTCCTACGTAGCCATATAATATTCTTTCTCAACTCTTTATCTTCTTTTTTATTATATCTTCTTTTGTTTATTATAGCTTACTTTAAAATAATTTATGGATCTCCGTCGGAACCTTTTTATATTTTACAACATCAAGATACTCGTCAGCTAAATACGTATTCACCTGAGTTATTCCTCTACCCTTGCCAAGGTATTCACAATAAATATATTGTCAATGATGATGGTTCTCATTTATTTTTCGGGCATGAACCCATGCATCATCATACGGTTGTTCCTTTGGTGTCATAATTTAACCAAATTTAAATCAAATAAGCTATAAGTATAAACATATTGAATTGACCAAATATCGATCAAAAATCACTTATCACTGTATTAAATAATTTTATTAAAATATAACTAATTCTATTTTATCATCATAAATATGTTATATAGAAACATTAAATATATAATTTTGATCAAATATGAGTTAAATTATGATAAAATTATCTTAGATACACTAATCACCTGATTAACATAGTTAATTATCCACTAATTACTTCTCTTTTAATACTATAAACGTATCAAACATCCTAATAGATATTAAAGACATTAAATTGATTTAAAATTAATCAAATTTTGATTAAATTATCATTAAAATAATTAATCGTAGTATAAAATGACTTTAATAAAACCTAATTAAACCTATTTTACCATCATAAATATGTCAAACGCATAAAAGAGAAATATTAAATATATAATTTTGATCCAATATAATTCAAATTATGATGAAATATATATTAATTACATGATTAACATAATTATTTACCTACTAATTATTTCTCGTTCAATACTATAAACATGACAAATACCCTAATAAGTATTAAATACATTCCAAATAATATACTTTGATTCTAATAGCAATCAAACTATCATCAACAAATAGAAGTTCAAAAGCCTTAATTTGAAAAAGGGTCTTCTTCGTTTTACTTTTAAGGTTATTAAGAAGGTCAGAGAGGATTTGATAGATAATGACAAACAGGTAAGAGACTGGATCATCTTATCTCAAATGAAATCATTCAAAAGTTCTACCATTGATATGGTAAGAAAAATAAAATGAAGAAATCCAAGCCACAATAAAATTGATGCAAGAGGTAAGGCTGGTTTAATAGCATCTCAAGAAACTCTATTGAGGATGCCTTTTTTTTTTTGTTTTTAGTCGAGATTCACGAAAAGCATCGCATGCGAATACGTGCATCACATCACCATCAGAGTGTGTCCGAATGACATGTACATGTTTCCAAATCTTAAAGCGATGCGTATCAATGAAGACCGGGGAATGCCGCAGTTGATCGATTACCTCCAAAGACGAGCATTGTGGCTTATGCTATACAACCACTGCAACTTAGGAGATGGGATCGACGTGGGAGCAGTTGCAGGCAGCCGCAGAGGGCAGATGATGATCCACCTGCTTCATATGTCGTATGTTTGACTTCTGCTCCCCAACACAAACTGCCCCGCCCATGCCTGTTGGTCAACCGGTCCTTTGTTTTCTTGTTTCACGGAAAGTTTCAACCCACGTAAAAGAAATCCACCCCCACATTCCCATCCTTTTTCCTCACTCCCATGCAACAATGGCGCACGCACTTGCACCATAAGAGCATTCCACTTTAGGTCAGCGGTGTGGGGATGACTGATTTATGTTGTTGGAGAAGGAAGGGTCTGATTAGGTGCGAGAAGTTAATTACATCCGACTCCTGCCTTGCCATAGTGTGGTGGTTGCTTGGTGGAGAAGAGTCAGTAAACCCTACCCCACTGCTGTGGTTTAGGACGATGCTGCACATACGGGGAAACCCATCATGCCATCGAAGACCGACATTCTGTTGATTCAATGACCTCATCAAACTTTTCCATGACAATGAGATGATCCTGAGGCACACATGAACGACGTTGATGCATTGGTTGAATGGCCCATCAAATCATACTTTTTAGTGGTTGACCACTGCATTAGTTAACTTGCCATTCTTGACTCTCCACCAAGACAACGCATGAAGCCAGAAATCCATTCTTATCAGAACACCACAATTTAAGAAGATGGAAAGGTCATTGTAGAGGTTGAAGAGCAGCAGTAATTCTGTGTGGCTTCCAACGTTAAAAGGCCACATTCTGTGTCACTCTTCTCTCCCACCAACTTATGATGCAGATGGAGGAGCCGGATGAGGCAGAGATCAACTGGCTCGACTCTTCTGCAGGGGAGCTGATGAGGGAGCTCCTGGAGGAGGATGATGGTGATGAGACGAGCGCTACCTTCATCTCCCACGAATCGTCCATCGTCAACAAGCTCATCTCCACTGTCTACTCCGGTCCGACAATCCGCGACGTGGAAAGTGCACTCTCCACGACCCTTGGAGCTGGGGATTCCAGTTGCAGGTGCACAGAATCGGAACCTGATAGTGTTTCCCATGTCTAATGAGGCATCGACCTGATGCAATCTCCTGCAGGGTTTCTGTGCCGGAGAAGAGCATGGGGAAGATGGACAGCAAGTACACACTTCGGATGAAGATATGCGGGAATGGGGTCGCCGATGATGGTTATAAGTGGAGGAAGTATGGCCAGAAATCCATCAAGAACAGTCCTAATCCGAGGTAGGTGTTCTCGCATGTCATAAGAACTTGCTGGCTTCTGTTCTGCTATTTACCTTTAAATCTAAATGGTACCGTCACGAGGAGATAACATAGAGAGTAGCCGTCGAGAAATAATATACTGTTTGAAGCTCTACGGTACTCTGATCATCTACTCTCTCACCTGCTATCCAATGTCCCAATTCCTCCATCATCAGGTGATTAATATCTGACAGTGTGAAGAATGAAAGAAAGAAACAACTGTTTCAGCATCAGCTTCGAGCAGTTTGAATAAAGTCCATTCTATAAGAGCTCCATTTCTTGAGAGATCCAAATGCTTCCATTACCGTAATGGCAGACATGTCCCTACCACCCAAATCCGTGACATTTCCAGAATGTAATTAGGGTTCTTCTGCCAGGTTTCAATCCTCATCTAAAACAAGAAAAACCATCTTCTTCACCTACGCTTCTCACTGATTCCACCAGATCATTTAAACTTGTACCTTCCACCACTGACTGATGTATGTGTAATAGTACCACAAGTAACTCCAACATGAACAAAAAAGCATCATCTCACCATCTAAATGCTTCATTTCCTGTTATCAAGTCTGAAACCCACCCCATTCCATACACAGGCATGTTTCTAGTTCCAGCAAAAGGAATATGAATCATTGTATCTGCTTTGCCACACCATGAACACTGTAATTAATGTTCAACTGCTCCAAGCTTTAGTCCGATAACCTGCTTCCAGGTATGATATGCATATCCATGCAAGAATTGAAAGCCTTACCCCAAAGCAAACTCATAACTTAAAGAGTAATCTGGATGATGACTTGAACTGACAGCAGCAATCATCTAATCTGCTATATTGGAGCACAGGAGTTACTACAGGTGCACAAACCCAAGGTGCAATGCCAAGAAGCAAGTGGAGAGGTCCTTGGAAGATCCAGAGACGCTCATTGTAACTTATGAAGGTCTCCACCTCCACTACACCTCACACTTCCTCCTGCCTCGGCCCCAGGATCTCTTCACTGCTGCCTGTCATGCTGCAAAGAAGCCAAAACTCCAATCCACTGACCTTCATGCTGAGGTGCCAGATTGTGTTCCACCGGAACCTACGGTGCACAGCCCATCCATGTTGTTGATGCAGCAATCACAGGCTGAAGCACGAAGCCTGGTGGAAGGACTTGATCAGAGCAAAGACACCACAGATGACAGTTTGCGGCATGGGCTCAATGAGGATGTCATGCAGAGATCACAAGGCCTGCTGGAAGATATTGTGCCTTTGCTGGTAAGAAAGCCATGCAACTCAACCATCTACACATATGGCAACAATCTCTTGTCGCATGAATCTCCTCCATCTTCTTCTACCATTTCTTGGAGCCCCAGCTCTCCCTGCCTTGATGTGGGTATATTTTCCAGCATCTTGTGAGTATCACATTAGTAGATGCAAGGATAAAGCCAAGAATCAAGTGACAATGAGGTAGAGGAAGCACTATACCCCTATCTCTGCAGATTACCATCGAGAACTGAGAGTGTAAAATGTGGTTACTCCAGATCTCACTTAAGATGTTGATGTAAATCACTAAATGTATTATGTATCCTACAGGAATTCCAATATGCATTATATAATGGTTTTACACAAAGCACATCACGAGCTAATGAACATCATGCAGATTCCGACAATGAAAATACTTATCACACAGAGGTTGCTGACTGCTTAGAGGCTTGAAAAGTTCAACAACTCGTATAGGATCCAGATTTTTCAGTATTGAAGTAGAAACTCCATCAAATACTTCACACATATTACAATTGAGAACCAAGAATGGAAAATATGGTTACTCCAGATCTCATTTAGGATGTCACCAATGAGACATAGGATATCAGAATGTTGTTTAAGTTTAATGCAAATCACCAGATGAATTTGTGTCTACAGGAATTCAAATATGCATTATGATAATGGTTTTATACAAGCACATCCCGAGCTAATGAACATCAGACAGATCCCAAAAATGAAAACTTTTACCACACAGATCTTGCTGACTGCTAGGAAACTTGAATAGTTCAACAAATTCTGTAAGTTATGGAATTTTAGCTATTGGAGTAGTAACTCCGAATACTTTTCTGCAGAAATGGACACAGGATGACCTTTGTTCAGAGCATAATACCATGAGTTGATTTGGACAAACTAGATGTTTGATTGCATTATATCAATGTGTTCCCCAACAATTTATGATGGTGTTTAATGCATCAATTCATGTATATAACACCCAAAATCCATCCTATAGGATTGAATATGGGTTTGTGATGCAATTAGAAAAGACAGCATCTGATCAATTTCTTTGTTCATTATAGTGAAAGATTATTAACTCAAACATGCAAATGTAATCGGCCACTATTGTGGTTGATGACCAAGAACAAATGCAATAATCTGGGGTAAAAGAACAAGTGACAGGGAAGCACCCTTTAGCATTAACATTCAGCTTAAGTCTTGGATTGCAATTTTTTACTGCTTATGATCATTGACATAGTGAAAGGTCCAATAATCAACTTTGTTCAGATTTTCTGAAACCCATTTTTACATGCATGAGTTCAAGCCCCATGATGCACGATAGTACAATCTGGTACCTGTTAACCAATGTGCATTAATTATCTCATATGCCAATCAACCTAATGTTTTTTGGTCTCAAATGGCAAATAAGATCTTAATGAGTTAAATCAAATTATCCTTAGGTTTGTCACAGCAATGCATGAAGGTGATAACCTGCCATGCTTCCCATGACTCTGACAAAATCATCTCATAACCAAATTCTTCTTCCCATGGATTTTTATTTGTTTCTAACCTCTCAGAAATGGTCTTTGCACATCTTAATCAAATATTAACGTAATTTTATACAGTATGCATCTAGGTTACTATTAAGAAAGCCTCAGCTTAGACATACATTGGAGTATGTCTTCTTGAATTTGGCATTAATCCTTATACAGAAAAAGTGCATTCGAGTTATTAAAAACCAAAGAAGTCAACATGTCACCTTTGGCAACATACAAGTGCCATCTAATCACCTAAAGTTGGGAACATAACCAAATCCATGCCCTCACCTTATCCATTTCAAACAGAATCCCCGTCCAGTACCGCAGATATAACATTCATACAGAGCCCATAGCATTATGCCCAAATAAATTTAATTTTGCAATCTAGATTCCATATACTGAAGATAAAGAGGCAGATAACGGTTCATGTATGTATACTGAAGTATACAACTGCTAAGTGCCGAGTTATCTTTCATGATAAATGACAAAAAAGAAACAAATTCGACATGCTGTCACGGCTTTAGCTGGAATTGCCTAAGGAGTGATGCACCCTTACGGCCAAGACGCGAACTTAGCTTGCATTGCCTAAGTCACGCTGCACACTTGGGATATGCGTCCGCAAAGATCAGCCCACTTACAACCTCTTGCAGGTCCCGAAGGACCTGTAAAAGAGAAAGTTGATTAGTTCAAAGAACGAGCGACGGACAAGTCCTGAAGTCTCACAAAAAGAAGAAGCTTTATAAACAATTCAGCGAGCACCTTGCGTGCACAAGAGAAAAGAGGGAAAGGAGGAAAACAAGGACTTTAGAAGGTTGAACGAACAGCTATAAGTCCACAAACAGCTGCTCACCGGGTGCCAGGCGCGACAACAAGTTCCCATCAAGGTAACGTGCGAACTTGCGAAAGAGTGTTCAATGCCCGACACTATACCGAAGCCCCATCCCCCATGGTGCCACCCGGATGGTTCCAAGGGGCTGAGGTGGCTGACGTTTTGGCTGTAGCAGCGGGCTGTAGAAATCAGCCCGTGGCATGCGAAAACAGAGCCATTTTAGGTTGTTTTGCTCGGTTCGGTGAGCGGTCGCACTGTAGCGCTGCAACTTGTTCGAACTTATATTTTTACAAGCAAAAGGACCTAAAACCAAGCCAAAACATGCTGCCAAGCAGCTGTACATGTAAACACAGCGACGAACGGTTCGTTGAACAGAGTTGTTGCGAGTGCGCGACGACCGTTCGTGACATTCTCCCCCACTTAAACTGTCGACGCCCTCGTCGACGCTTGTTGGTAGTTGTTGATGATTTCTTCTTCATGTCGTAGGGCATCTTCAGGTTCCCAACTGGCTTCAGTTCGGGGAAACTTTCGCCACTTCACCAAGTACTCGATCTGCTCAGCTCCAGAGGGTAGCTTTATCTTGCGATCCGCTAAATGGTTTCAACTCGCTTCTCGTAGGAGACTCTGGTGGGGGATAGCCAAGTTGGAACATTTCGGAAAGAATTGAAGAACATTGTGAATTTTGAACCACGCTAGCAGTTGCAACTTGTAGGAGACATTGCCCACCCTACTGATAATTGGGAAGGGTCCTTTGTACTTGCGCACCAATCCTTTGTGTACTTTGCTCCTAAAGAATTGAAGTGATGCTGATTGGAGCTTTACCAACAGCAAATCACCGACCTTGAACTCCTGTGGTCGCCTTCTCAAGTCTGCCCACTTCTTCATCCTTTTTACCGCCTTCTCCAAGTAAGCCCGCGCAATATCTGCATTTTGGTGCCACTCCTTTGCGAAGTGGTAGGCTGACGGACTACTCCCAGTATACCCGATCACCATGGTGTGAGGAGTTGACGATTGTTGTCCTGTAATGATCTCGAAGGGGCTCTTGTTGGACGCAGAGCTTTGCTGCAAGTTGTAGGAGAATTGGGCAACGTCCAACAGCTTCACCCAATCTCGTTGGTTGGCATTCACGAAATGCCGAAGAAATTGCTCTTAGGAGCAAGTTTATCCTTTCTGTTTGGCCATCCGTCTGGGGGTGGAGGCTCGTGGAGAAGTATAACTTCGACCCCAACAATTTGAATAGCTCGGTCCAAAATCGTCCCAAGAACCGAGCGTCTCGATCACTGATGATATTGTACGGGACTCCCCAATACTTCACCACATCCTTCATCATCAACTTGGCCACCTCCTCTGCTGAACAATGTAGGGGAGCAGCAATAAAAGTTGCATACTTAGAAAATCAATCGACCACCACAAGTATCGATCCAAGTCTCTCTACTAATGGCAAGCTTGATATGAAGTCCAAGGAAATGCTCTCCCACGGCCTTTCTGGTATGGGCAACGGCTCCAAAAGTCCCACCGACTTCCGCTGCTCCACCTTGTCTTGTTGGCAAGTGAGGCACGTTCGAATATATTCCTCTACATCAGTCCCCATCTTCGGCCAGTAGAAAGCTCTCTCCATGAGAGCCAAGGTTCTGTGAATGCTCGGATGTCCAGCCCAAAGAGAATCGTGACACTCTCTCAAGAGTTCACGTCTCAAATTGTCCACTCGAGGGACATAAATCCTATTCCCTTTTGTGTAGACGAGTCCCTCTTGGACCCAAAATCGTCGTGCCTTGCCTTCTTTAATGAGCTGCATCAGAGTTACTGCCTGAGGATCACTGTACAGTCCATCCCTGATCCTGGAAAGGAAGTTGAAGTGCAACTGACTTACTTGGCCTCTGCTCTCCAATTGTACAGCATTCATCGGCCACGACATTTGCCTTTCCAAGCTTGTACTCCATTGCTATATCAAATTCAACCAAGAAATCCTGCCACTGTGCTTGCTTTGGAGAGAGTTTCTTTTGGGTTTGGAAATAGCTCAGAGCGATGTTTGTCCTCAGCACAAATTGCGATCCGAGAAGATAGTGTCACCAAACTCGTAGACGGATCACCGTTGTCATCTCCTCGTGCACTGGATACCGCCGCTCGGTCTCGTTGAGCTTGCAGCTCTCGTAGGCCATCGGATGACCCTCCTGCATGAGTACTCCCCCAATAGCGAAGTCTGAAGCATTTGTATGGACTTCGAAGGGCTCCTCATAGTCCGGCAATTTGAGCACCGATTCTTCTAAAATAGTAGCCTTTAGATCTTGGAATGCAATTTCACATTTATCATACCACCTCCAAGGCTGCTCCTTCAGTAACTCCGTCAGTGGAGTTACACACTTCGAATACCCCGCTATGAAGCGTCGATAGTAGTTGACGAAACCAAGGATCTCAACTCTGGCACCTTTTTTGGAGTTCGTCATTCTGCAACCACTTGCACCTTCGATTTATCCATCCGAATGGAGCCATCATCGATTCGATACCCCAAGAATAAGATCTTCGTTTGAGCAAAATAGCATTTCTCCCTTTTTACGAACAAAGTGTTCTCCCTGAGAACCTTGAAAATTGTCCGAAGGTGCCTGACATGCTCCTCGAGTGTTTGACTGTAGACGACGATATCGTCCAAGTAGACGACCACGAACTTATCCAAATACTCTTTGAATAGCTGGTGCATAAGAGTGTAGAACATGGCCGAAGCGTTGGTTAAGCCGAAAGACATCACCAAGAACTCAAACACTCCATACCTGGTCACACAGGTAGTCTTCGCTTCGTCGCCTTCAGCAATGCGCACTTGCCAATACCCTGACCGAAGGTCAAGTTTTGAGAAATACTTGGCTTTGCCCAGTTGGTCGAACAAGTCCGCAATGAGCATGATGGGATACTTGTTCTTCACCGTCACTTTGTTGAGGGCTCGGTAATCGACGTATAGTCGGAGGCTCCTATCTTGTTTGTTCTGGAAGAGGACTGGAGCTCCGAATGATGCCTTAGAACTGCGGATAAGACCACCGCTTAGCAATTCACCTAACTAATTTCTGAGCTCGACTAACTCTGGCGGGGGCATGTGGTAGGGTGGTCTCGCTGGAGGCTTCACTCTTGGCTCCAGCTCGATGTGATGATCCACGCCTCTACGTGGCGGAAGATTCTTGGACAACTCAGGTGGCATAACGTCTGCGAACTCCTTCAGGACGTTCATCACCACAGTAGGTTCATGAATGGCCTTCTCGTTGAGTGGCTCTAGCTTCATAGCAGCTACGAATGTTAATTCACCTTTCCGCACCCCTTTCTTCAATTGTAGTGCCGATATTTATTGGGGTTCCTTGGTTCCTCTCCGAGAGACGAGAACCACACAAGGGTCGTTACCTCCCATCAAGCATAGGGAGTTTAGGAACGTCATTGGCACCAACTTCGCTGCGTGCATAAATTCCATTCCAAGGATTACTTGGAAGTTGTCCAATGGCACCGCCATCATGTTCGTGCTCCCGCTCCATGTTCTGATCCTGATGGGAACTCCCTTTGCCAATCTGGAGATTTGCTTGGCCTCCGAGTTCACCACCTTCATTCGACTTGGGCTCTTCTCCAAGATCAGCCCAAGTCGCTTTGCTTCTCGATCAGCAATGAAGTTGTGGGTAGCGCCCGTGTCCACCATTGCACGGGTCGTTTGACCATTGAGCTTAATGTCTACGTACATCAGCTTGCCACTTCCTGCTTTTAATAGCCTTGTCTTTGTGTTCTCCCCCACTTAACCCCGCATGGCGTTCAACAAACGCATTGCTCCCATCCAGGGTCCTTGCGACTCCTCACCATCGTTGCTGAATTCAAAACTACTCGAACTAAGAGCGACGGTCTTGCCCTTGTCCGATCAGGGGGGATGGATAGAAGTTGTTAAAGCATTAAGTGCCTGTTTTTATGGGCACTCTCTCACCATGTGCGATCCTCCACACAAGAAACATCCGCCAGGTTTCGAGGCCTTGCCTTTTGGGCTTGGCCCTTTGTGGGAACTCTTCTTCTTTTGTTCGCTCCCGAACTCTTTCCCTCGAGAATATTTTGGAGGATGATTGCCTAAAGATTGTTTCCTTCTTCCCGGGTCTTCAGAGGAAACAAAGTTAGTGAGCCTTTCTGCGACAGTAATTGACCCGACCACATCGGCGACATTCCTTCGATGTAATTCTTATTGAGCCCATGGCTTCAAACCATCAAGGAAGCTGAACAGCTTATCCTTCTCGGACATGTCCTGTATATCCAGCATTAGCGCAGAAAATTGCTTCACGTAGTCACGAATGGAAGTATTTTGACGGAGTTGTCTCAACTTCCTTCTTACGACGAATTCTGTGTTCTCCGGAAGGAACTGAGTTCTCAACTCCCGCTTCAAGTCCTCCCATGTGTCAACTCGACACCAACCTTGTTGGATCTCCTCCCAACGGGTTCGCCACCAAAGTTTTGCATCTCCGTTCAGATACATGGTTGCTATGGAAACTTTGGTTTCTTCAGAATCAGGCTTCGTAGCTCGAAAGTATTGTTCCATGTCGAACAGAAAATTCTCGAGCTCTTTGGCATCTCTGGCCCCTCCATAACCATGAGGTTCGGGTGCCCTCAAGTTTTGTGGCGGCGCAACGCGGGTGTTGCTTCCTCCCGCATTTAGTGCTCTTGTGAGTATGGTCACCCTTGAAGTGAGTTCCGCCACAACTTCCTGCAGGTGTTGCATGGAGTCTTTGGTGTCGTCTGACAATCGGTCGACTAGGGCCTCAACCTTGTCAATCCTGGACTCCGCTTCTTTTTATGAGCTCTCTACCCCAACAAGCCTTCGTTGGCCATGGTAGAGTTCTTCCAAGCTCGCTTCGAGAACATCCAAGCGGGTTTCCACCATTGTGAGTCTTTCCTTATGACTCTTTTTCCCGATTAGCGCTCCAAATTACGCCTCCTCCACTCACGGAGAGTAACCAACTTCTCGCTCATCATGTTCGCTGCCGCGATCCTCATGAACGGCTCCAACAGCATGAGAGCGAATGTGCACTTGCAGCCCCTCCACGGCTGCTTGGGGCAAGGGTCCGACTTGCCCCGTCTTGCTTGATTCGCCATGATGCTTTGCCATAGCGAAGTTGTGAAGTTCCTTTGCTACTCCGCTCGAAGTGCTTGCCCGCTCTGATACCACAATGTCACGGCCTTAGCTGGAATTGCCTAAGGCATGATGCACCCTTGCGACCAAGACGCGAACTCAGCTTGCGTTGCCTAAGTCGCACTGCGCACTTGGGATATGCGTCCGCAAAGATCAGCCCACTTGCAACCTCTCGCAGGTCCCGAAGGACCTGTAAAAGAGAAAGTTGATTAGTTCAAAGCAAGGTCTGAAATTTCATACCGTACAGGAGTTTCGACGATCGCTCGATACGGTACGGAACGGTATACCGAGCGTATACCGAACGGTATACCGCTCGGTATATATATATATTATATAATATATATATATATATATATATATATATATATATAACTCGATGACGTCGTCGAAGCGACGTCGCCGAGTTTATATTTATATAAAAATTAATATATATAAGATTATATATATTTTTTATTTAAAAGGCGACGTCGCATCGCCTCGACGACGTCGCCTCGTTTATTTAAATAAATATTATATATATATATCGACGTCACCGAACGTTGCTTTTTTTTCTTATATATATATATATATATATATATATATATATATATATTATTATTATTATTATTTTTCGTTCCGCCCGGTAGCGGGCGGTCCGAGTACCGGTATGCCGTCGGACCGGTACGTACCGCCCGGTACGGGCGGTATCATTCGGTACAGCAAACCTTGGTTCAAAGAATGAGCGACGGACAAGTCTCGAAGTCTCACGAAAAGGGGAAGCTTTACAAGCAATTCAGCAAGCACCTTGCGTGCACAAGAGAAAAGTGGGAGAGGAGGAAAACAAGGACTTTAGAAAGTTGAACGAACAGCTGCAAGTCCACAAACAACTGCTCACCGGGTGCCGGGCGCGACAACAAGTTCCCGTCAAGGTAACGTGCAAACTTGCGAAAGAGTGTTCAATGCCCGACACTATACCGAAGCCCCATCCCTCATGGTGCCACTCGGGTGGTTCCAAGGGGCTGAGATAGCTGACGTTTTGGCTACAGCAGCGGGCTACAGAAATCAGCCCGTGGCACACGAAAACGGAGCCATTTTGAACTGTTTTGCTCGGTTCGTGAGCGATCGCACTATAGCGCTGCAATTTGTTCGAACTTATATTTTTACAAGCAAAAGGACCTAAAACCAAGCCAAAACATGCTGCCAAGCAGTTGCACATGTAAACACAACGACGAATGGTTCGTTGAGCGGAGTTGTTGCAGGTGCGCGACGACCATTCGTGACAATGTACCAATAGAGTCGCTGGTATTTGCAGGACTTTGAATGAGGAACAAGATCATGAAAGAATGGACATTTTGACTCAAATGTGCCATGTGACTTCTTACCACACCTTAACATTTGAAGAAGGTGTGTTTGTCCAGTATGTAGCAAAAATGACAAGAAATGAAGATACAAATATTTGATCCGAGTTGGAGAATGTAATCAGAGAGAAAGAAATTTCAAAGAAAGTTTCTTGGTTGCAAGTGTAGCAGCCGTGACAATTGTTAACCAGTCGCAAACCCTCCTAGGAGTAGCGGTCTGAGTTTTGTATAACTATTGGGAAATGATGTAAATAGCTAAAGTTTATAAGTGCATATGGGAGTGGAAGCATTGACCCTGTAAAGGAGGTATCTTCTGAGACTGACTTATATAGCAAGCCTTCAAACATTAAAAAGATGACTAATGATAATGATTCACACAATGTTGCATGATCTCGGGGCAATGATAGTATTAGGATCACCAAGGTTTAATACAAGAGACCATCAACCACATCTCAACTAGAAAGAGCAAAATTTCAATTGAGAGAACCCAGCAAATGTCATAGACTAAATTACAAGTCAATAAACAAAAGGGATTAGCCTATATCTGACCTTGTTCATGTACTCTGTATACCTTTCTCCGAAGGACTCCACCATCAACGCTTCCTCAAACTCTGCCTTCCGCCCGTAGTAGACCAGACAAACAGCAACGAGGAACAGCAAACTGAGCGGCGCCCGCAGAGTGATGCAATGCAGTGAGAACAGCAGCATCGTCGAAGCATAGATGGGATGACGCACCCACCTGTAGGGGCCGAACTGCACCACCGCCGTCGGCACCACCACCTTCTCTGAGTAATTCGCCAGATACAGAACCGAGTGGTACCGCATGAAGAGCGTCACCGCGACCAGAGCCCAGACACCCGCATTGGCCCACCCGCCGGATATCATGTGCAGCTCAGGCCCCTCGTACGCTGCAAGCCAATGGCCGACCAAGACGAGGACCGCGAAGCCGACCTGGAAAGGGCCGGGGAGGCGGACGTCCCACTTGGTGTCGTGCGGGCGGGCGTAGAGGTCACCGTAGAGGCGTCGGCGGACGGACGACTCGAAGAAGAAGAAGTAGTGGTAGACGAAGAAGAGGACAACGGGCCAGCCCTCGAGAAAACCATTGAAGTGGGCGGGGGGTACGACCGTGAGCCAGGCGACGGCGGCGGTAACGACGGCGAGCTGCTCGAGGATGGAAGCGCGGCCGAGGGAGTGCTTGCGGAAGCAGAGGAGGCCATAGGCGGCGAGGGCAGCGGCGGAGATCCAGGGCCAGAAGATCCAGGTCCAGCTAAAATAAGTCCAGAAGAAGGGATTGAGCACGAGAGAGACGGCCTTCTTGACGGCGGCGATGGCGATGGCGAGGACCGCGGACCACTTGCAGACGGCGAGAGGGGTAACACGGTCGAGGTCGAGGTCGAGGTCGAAGGAAGGCAGCGGGAGAGAGGAGGTCTTGGAGAGGGCTTGGGGAGGGAGGGCAAGGTGTTTGTGGTTGGGTCTGAGAGAGAGGGTGAGCGATGGGAACTTGTGCGGGAGGGGAGAGTTGGGAGAGAGGGCGAGGGAAGGGCGGAGGAGGGAGAAGAGGGGTCGGGGTTTGGGCCGGGGAGGAGAAGGGAGGGGAGGAGGGAAGTGGAGGAAGCGAGCGGTAGTTCCCATCGGGTAAGAGGAGACCGAGCAGGGGAGAGAAATCGGGACTCCAAACGAGCTTATCCTCCTCGTCTCCGCCACATGAACCACGCACGCTTGCGTGTAGGGTTTTAACCTGGTTCGACTCGACCCGTTACTGTCAATTAAGTTTCTCATCTTAATACCTTAAAATCAAAATGATTCGAGAGCCTCAATGATTAGACGGGCGCATATGTACATCTATACGTACCTCTGTCTGCATGTACGCATGTAAGTCATCGGCCCCATCAATTAAACGAACAAGAACGAGGATACGTTGACTGTTACAAAGACTAGCTTGAAGCAATGCAAGAAACAATTCGCACTAGATGCAGTAGTAGTACAATGTGCTGCGGAACAAAGTAGGGAGCGAAGTGGCTGACACAGGAAGGAGGAGACGCAGAAGCTTTGGACAACGATGGACCCATCAGACAAAGTACTACATGTAATAAGCTGGTGGATAGCTTTCACCAGATGTGGCAGAAATCTGAACTTAAAAATGGCTACTTCATTTGACTGTTAATTTCGATAGTTCAAATACATAAAATTCTTGCAAACCCACAAACGTATTCTTTGTTGTGTTTGTTGGCTGCAAACCAGAAGATTTCGGTACCCTCTTGTTGTTGTCGGCAGCTCCTAACATTACTTCCTTTGCAGTCCAAAATTTTGATGACGTCTTTGCCAACAAATGCCATCTCTGGGACAGAAGTCCGGTCCCATTTGCCTGCATCACGCAAGCCAAAGATGATATGATTAGTCAACATGTTGATATGTAGAATACATGATGACAAGAGAAACCTGATTACAGATAGATTAGATGTACCTCATCAGAGATTGGTTAGATGAATCAGGACCAATTGCCTGTAAGCATGTTTAACTTTTATGGCAATGACCGGAAGGTTACACTAAGCTTCAGTAGGCTTCCATGCGGATATGGCGTAAGTGATCCTTCCCTTCCATCCCTGAATCAACCATCGGCTATCTTCATCGATAACGAAATCCTTGTGATAGCAGCTCTTCACCTTATCATTGGCTTTCTTCAAGATGTCGGGGTCCAGCGGAAGCTGCACAAACCCAGCCCTGAGGTTCCTGACCTGCCACTGCTTGTATGTCTCAGGTCTCTCGACCCTTTCTGAGCCTTCACATGCTATAACATTAAGAGCCTCCCTTCCAAAGAGATCCCTCTCGATCAATAACCTTTGTTCATCGTCGCGTGGCACATTCGTTTCGAGCATGTCAAACAAAGCAGAGAAGTGGAAGAGAGCTTCTCGGAAGCGTGTTACAAAGAAGGGAGCACTGTATGATCCATTCACGACTCCATGGATAAAAGCATCTGGGTTCATCTTCCTTATTGTGTCGAGGACCCTATTCCTGGGACTATCCACAACAACAGTTTCATCAATGAGATTCCTGAAGCGGTACAAACAGTTGACGACCACAACCTCATCTTTAGCAATGTGAAGATCCTCAACCCGAATGGTCTCCCATTTAGAGGCAATGGCCTGATACTCGAAAGGAACATTAAAACCTTTTGCATAAGCTGCCAGCCTTTGCCCTGTCTCTTCAATTCTCTCTGTGGGACGGAAACCTGGCTGAGGTACATCGATACCAGTTATTCGCAATTTCGGTGGGCCACCCTCCCTAGTGGCGAGACGCTGGATAAGGCATGGCCACTGAAACCCAAAATAGATGCCAAAGTCAATGATATGAACCTTTGATGCCTTCTCTGCCAGATTAAGTATTGTCTGATTAGAGAAAAAATGTGAAATCCTCTTGAAAGGACATGCAGCAAGATACAAATGATAAGCCTTCAATATATCGGTGGCCGTGGTCCTCTTTGCCACAAGAGCCTGATAGATCTGACTTCCCATGCCAGCTAAGCGAGCCTCAAGACCGTCCGCAAAGCAATGTGCCAACCTCTGAGACCCATCTCCATTAGGTGAAGAGTGCTGTCTAATTTGCTTCAGCAGTTCATTAGCGGTTCGCCTGTCGTCAACTGCCACTGCTTGCGCACACAGGATGAGAAGAGTTCTGAGATCCACCACCTCTTTCTTCGTTTGCTTCTTTCCTCGTGTCTTGCCACCACTTGAACCCTTTGTTGGAACATTCTGGGCATTTTTGCTTGCCTCATTCTGCATTGCTTCCCGTAGATCAGACATCTTCTTAGAGCATTTATCTCCCTGATAAAGCAAAACCATGTCAAACATTTCAGACCTGACTTCACCATCAGATGAAACAGCTGACTGTTTATTGTTCCTCCCCTCTGTCAAATCCAAGTCCTCCCTGTTTGGATTCTTCCGAACTCTGGAACCATTTGACGAAATTGTTTTCTCCACCTTCCCCTTGCTATTGCACAGTTTACCATCTCTTTTTGGTATCTGAACCGATGAAACACCATTAGACTCTAAGTTGATAAACAAGTTATCATTGCTGGGAAGGAACTTGCGTGCTTCTTCGACTCCTCTCTTGAAATGCCAGGTCGGCATGCTTCCGAAAAACAAATTAGGAGATATGGTCACATTATTAAACGGCTCCTCTATGCTACTGATGCTGTTATAGGAGCTAGATGGAGTCTGAGGTGAATAATCAACAGAATCTGGGTAAGTGAGTGACTGTTGGTAATCCGAAGAATCACAGACGGAGCTATTGTCTGCAACCCTGCTGCTACTACTGGCACCACCTCTATAGAGATTCCCATACTGATCATTGCTTCTCTCATCAGGGCTCCCTGAACAATAGTGACCATCGAGCAGTGGCCGATCAGGGGATGGTGGGTACTTTTGGCCAAGGATGTCATAGAAGGGTTTCACCGCAGCTCGAAGGGCTGACTCTTCTTTGTAAGTACTAACCTTCTCATCTATATCCTCCTCCAGAAGCATTCGGTTTATGTAGTTTAGGGCGATATCCGAGTAGAAGATATCACTATCTTCTGGATTATCACCCTCGACACTTGTGCTAATGGATGTGGGATAGCTACTTCGGTTGGTCAGGGAAGACATTTGTGACAAGTCTACATAGTTAACATGCCCTAGAAAGGACTGCGACTCTCCTAACCCAATAGCCCGGAAAATGTTTTGATCGGAATGGAAATCATCATAACTCAGTCCGCTCATCATGCCGGACAATTCACGGAGGCCAGAATCCATAACCATTGAACCAGATATCTTCTACACTACCTAAATTTAGATCAAGATAAACCCTAAGTAATCACCCGGTACTAACCCTTCTTACAGTACAGCAACCAGAATAAGATCTACAAATCCTAATTTCTCGTCAAGGGTTATACGAAGAACCAGAGTTCGGTGAAATGCTGGTGGAATGACACCAGTTGATTCCGGATAGCTACCAATCTCTAACTTTTACGGAACTAAAGCTACCACAGGCTTAATTTGACACGAATCAAAATCTGCAGTTCTACGAAATAAGATCTTTAACATGAACAGCGAAGCGGTCAAAGAAAAAGGATCGATCAAAACACAAATAACAGGATGGAGGTATATATCGAGGAAAACAGAAAATATGTAAGAAACGAAGTGTTCACCCCTATATCCTCATGAACTGATTTCATCCACCATCAAGAACCATGAAACGATCCAAAGAAGGCAACTTTACGATCAAGGAAAGGGTCAGACCAGGCGGAAACAAAGGTTGGCGGCCCCAAATCCGGCAGCGGAGCAAGAGGAGGCAGAGACAGAGGCGGCAGAGGCTTGCCTTATCAAAACCCTGCTACGGTGGGAAGCAAAAGAAAAGGCGCAGCAGAGGGAGATGGAGATGGAGTTGGAAAGGGTGGCCGAGCTCGAGAAATAGTGGTCTGCTTGCCTTGCCTTTTGGTCCACCTTCTTCTAGTCTGCGATGTAATTTATTGCTTCCCGCACGAAGGCAAACAGTTAAGGTAATAATATATTTTATTGTTATTATTATTATTATTATTAAGAAAATAAATCCCGAGGAATCTAATCGGGAGTTGCATACCGAAACGTGGGCGACACAGAGCCGTCTGATGGTGATTCACCGGCTGCTGCCCGCTGGGGTCCACGATTCCTGGTTTGCGGCCAATGGATTTGCATTAAAGGAGATTGTTTGCATCCTCGTCATCAAATACCCGCGCGCCGGACCCGAACTGTGATTCGACAGAATGAGGGACTGACGAGGGGTCCACCAGATCCGGGAAGCAGGAGAACGGGACACGTGACGAAGAAGCCTTGCCTTTTCAGCGACGCCGGGGACACACGGGGAGTTGGCGAGGTGGTGCGCTTGGCCGTCTCCTCGTCGTGGACGCAGGGGTCGACCTCGGTCTCCGCGGCACGAGGGCGCGGCCACTGTTTGCCACGTGTCCTGGCGTATGGGATGACGACCCGATGGTGGGTGTCGTGGAATCCGCAGCGCGGGTGTGCGGAGGACTAGACGGTTCGACCGATCTCCCAAACGCAACACGTCGCCCAGGCGTGAACGACGTATAGAACCGCGGTACTGCACGTAGCGAATTGACTCCCCCATCGGAGGCGTGGGCGACACAGACTCCATCCAATCAACGCACTGGTACCCGCATGGGTGAAATCGCTATTCGATGTATACATATACACACACAATTTGGTAATGCAAACCAATAAAATGTATTATAAGATTGACCCCACAGAGCCGCAAAAGGACGACAAAACAGAGGGGTCCACATGAAACTGATGTAGGTTTCAACGTATCCATGGGGCACACACACATTATGTGTGATGGGAACGACTCGAGCGTCGTCTTCGGTAATTATCATCAGGAGAAAGGGATGGGGTTGTTGACTCTTAATGGTAATTATAATTGGAGATGAAGATACAAACCTAATTAGACCATATTTTTGACACCGGATTTCGAGTATGCATTGTGATCCAACCCATCTGAGTTGGCATGACACCCTCACAAAGGTTTGGCCCCCGAACCCTAAACTGGTCCTGTACCCACAGCAGCACTTGTCGTCTAGAAACCCTAGAAATGGACGTGCGCGTTCGAGGGGATGAACGCCATGCTGCTTGATTCTGCTCATCGGCCGCGTCGTCCTTGCCTAGGCTGATGCGGTGGCGGTGGCATCGTATTTGTCCCGCCTCCCACGCTCGCATTGATGCTGCACTAGACCTGCTCTCCATGCATGGTTAACCCATCGCCCTCCGTTGGTGTATGCGCTCGTGACTGTAGTGATGCAGCAGGTGGCGGAGCTGCAGCTGTCGTCTCGGTCACGGCAAATGAGGCGAGAAAGGTGCCACGTCTCACGGCACAGTGCAGCCACTGTGCTGAGAAGATAATACAACTAAGGTTTTGGAGTAGGTCCTCTCATGTGTCTTGATGCATTGAAGGCGGCTGTCAACGGAAGACGAAAGCGTTTTGGAGCTGTAGGTCGGTTTCCTCCTTGTCAACGGAAGCGCAGAAAAGTTTGGGGGAACCTTTCAGCTGCCGCAGCAATTGTGTGGAAGAAGACGACGGCTTCTCCATTCACAGGCTTTGACTGCATTCCAGATTCGATCGCAAAAGTTTGCATCAAGTCATGGAGGACGCTACTTTCTCACTTCAACCGGTAACACACCTCACCTGCTTACATCTGCTGTAGTAGGAAAAGTCCAACTCTTGCAGCCAATGATCAATCATTAGTTATTCTTGTGAAATTGAAGAGGAAGATGAATCGATCAATATATATAATTCTGATTGTTTAGTGAGTCCACATCACAAAGAATGTATTCTTTTCTCTGCGTGCCATGTGCTGTTAGATTTCCTGATAAGGTTTTGATGTTATATCTCTACAGCTACGTATAAGCTTCGTACCTCTTTTCCTCAGAAATATGTACAGATGTGTCACTCGGTGACGACGTAGAGAGTCAAACTTCGTTCGAGTCCTCGAGAGGGTCAAACAGCAGTTGGCTGCACGAACAATTATACGTCGATCTTTGTAGAAAAAGGAAAGCTATGAAAACAGTGCATTAATATTGTGCTTTGTGCTTTCATTGATGTGCGTGACAAAGAGGTCAACTAAGCTATAGTATGATTCATGAGATGAATTTTTCAGAATATTCATTAGATCACGGCACGCATATATGTAATTATTGGTCCCTAATCATTTGTCATCTTGAGACAGACCCGGTTCACGAGGGCTCAACCCGTTTGGGTACCAACCCGGCCCAAAATGTTGCCATGTGGGAGATTCATTGTCAATTGTGCAAGCAAGTCCTTTTAGATATTGTTACTGTACGAAAGCCCCTGCAATTCTATTCTTCGTTGTATTTTCCTCATCAGTTTTACTATTTAGTCCAGTAAAATTAGCTAATTGTAATTTGACGAAATTAATAGTTAGAATCAAAAGAGTCAAAATAAAAGGGTTGACTGACTATTTTACACGAGTAAATGAAATATAATATAATTATCTTATAATACGTGGAATTTCTCATTAATTATTCTTAATGATCGTTAAAGATGTGATTTGTACAATTACCATCAAAATGGTTATCGAATAACGGAAAGATAAGGAAGAACGAGACACTTCCCGCTCTCTTGGAAACCCTAAGCGCACTACGATCTCGTTCCTGCGCCGGCGGCATCGGTGGGGAAGTTCCAGTTTGGTTTCCGATCCACGGCGGCAGATCCCAGCACGGACTCCGCCCTTCTTTTTGTTCTCCGATCAAGCCCACATTCTTCTTGCCGCGCTTCCGTCGGGTACTTAAATCGTCGCAAACTCTCATTTTGTTATCTCGCCGTAGTTATCTGAAATCGACGTTGCGGTTCTAATCTTATGCTGGTTGTTGTGTTGTGTGGCATATTGTGGTAAATTTTGTTGTGTTTATGTTCTTGATTGATGACTATCTGTTGTGTTAATCCGAGGATAGTGGGATAGAAAAGGGAAATGGTTTGATGCCTGTGATTGGGGAGATGAATAAACATAGCGTCAAGGCGGAGAGCGTGAATTGTTGATTAGGAGCTCGATTTCATTCAAAAAGTTGTAGCTTGTGCCTTCCAGTAAAATTTGGTCCGTGATTTAGGGCATAGACACTGAACTGTCAAGATATCTTAGGTCTAAATACTATGCAATTCATTCTTTCAACCCAGTTGTTTACTATTGCTGACATGCTTATTCCCTATTAATTGCAGCAGTCACAGATATCCCCTAATATCATAGCTTCAGGTTCAATAGATATTCAATTTGTGTTCTGCGTGGATGTTGGTGTCATTTTTAGGCTTCTTCTGTCCTTTTAAGTGGGCTACCATGGTGATTCAATATTTTGGAAGCAGTGTGCTCCCAAAACTGTAGCAGGTAGACTGTCATTGTAATGCAATATTGGTGGAAGTAACAATTGCGCTAGCATTCCTCTATCATTTGGTCGGCAACCAATGGTTGAAAGTCTTGAGGAGAAGATCTTGTTTTTATTCCCTAATTATAATGGTGAGAAATGCTTGTATTGTCGTAGCTGCAAGGAATGGTGAACTTGGATTCAGCTTATATGTTAAGTCACTCTTTAGTTTAAGTGATTCATCACGAGGAGGTTTGGTTTCGGTTTGTTCAGTCACAACAAGCTGAAGGAACTGTTCTCAGCATTCCTTAACGACAATATTTTACTGTATTGAATGTTGAAATTAGGTTTTCAACAATTATGTTCTATTAGCTGAAACAAATATGTGGGTACAGTTGTTAAATTTCTGATGCAATAAGCAGTATGGATTTGGCCCAACATGATGTCAAACTGGATTGGGATGATTAAGTTGTCCAAAGTTTGGTGAAATTGTAGCCTTGATTTCCTGTGGATGCTTCGGGTGAGTGCCCAGTTCAAATAAGCGAATTGGACTAGACTTTTAAGTCTGGTTTGGTTCAATAACGCAGTTTTTTACCCTCAAAAGCCACCCTTCACGCCCGCGCAATCCCGAGCCAACCCCAGCGTTGTTTCTGCCTTTGTTGTCGACGTTTTCTGTTGTTGCCTCCACCGCAGACGCAGCGAACCGAGTCTTACTCTGTCGTCGATGGACAAGTCCGATGACCTAGCAAAAGCCCATAGCCTCCTTCCGCTATCGCTCCATGTGTAGTTCCTTCCACTATCGAGAGAGAGGATCTTAGGTTCCTTCGCCACCGATAAATGCCCTTTGGAGCTTTCGTCGCTACCATTGTTGTTGTCGTTCACAATGCTACTGTAGCTATCTTAAACTAATCCTCCGTCATTGCTACTACTAGCTTCTCACCACTGCTTTCTTATCGTTGTCGTTGTCACTTTCTGTCAGTTTCCACTGTTAGTAAGTCTTTTATCCTCCTCTGTTACTGTTAACAATTCTTTTTTCTCTCTCTAACTACTATTAATAGTAAGTAATATATTGTTAACAATATATTTTTAATTTAATATCATATTTTTATTTAAATAATTATTTTTTATATTTTAATATTTTAAAGCATCTTGTTTTGCTAAGACGATTGCCTAGCACCTCGAGCGTTTTGGGACCTTGACGTCTTTGGACGTCTAGTACTTTTTAAATCACTATCATATTGTATTAAAGGTTTAAGACCTGGCCCAAAATAAGTCATGATTTGTTGGTCCCCTAAGGTGCTATTACTATTAGGTAGCTTGTAACCTTCCAGTCGTGTGCGAGAGAGCATGGACTGCGCCAGCAGTGAGGTAACATAATCCAGCTAGAGAATTCAAAAGTCACTTAGTTTTATTGATGATGATAAGGGTAAAACACATTGCACCATACTGATTTTACTGACCTCTGTCTTGCTTGTCAACACATTGCAGGTCATCATATTACAGGTCCTTCAATTAGAGGCCCGAAGCTTACGTGTTTGCTGGGGAAAACGAGTGTTGCAGTTCAGGCAAATGGCATTCTCACTCTATTGCTTGGGAGAATAATGAACAGCCACTGGAATTCTGAAGTGCCACACATGAATAAACAACGCAACTTTTGAGCACAACCAAACCAGTCACCAATGCATATGGTGGTCCAATAGGAGATTCCTCATCAGAAATTTTTGGTGCAGAGAAAGCAGGCAGAAGACACCAACGGGACTTGATATGTGGTATTAGAGGGTCGAAGGTGATTGCTGATGATGCTGATATGTCACCACCACCGCTACATAAAGAATGAGGATTAGGTTGCTCGCCTCTCTCGGTTCTACCTTCCACCACTCATCTCACTCTTTAAGAAACTCTCCCTGCCACTAGTTCGGCCTGTGGCAAACAGTTATGGCCTTTGTTTGGCATGTCCAATGCCTTTGATTTGGACATAGGTGACCAAAATTTGAGTCTGAACAATTCTCTTTTCTTGCATAAGGTTATGTACGTTGATCATTGCCACATCTTGCATCAGTGGAAGTCTTTGTTCACCGAAATTTTCCTTTATATCAAATTTTTACCTTGAGAAGTCGCACCAGGATCAAATTATTATGGCAATCCAGTTATAGTGATTTATCCTTTTCCGAGCCAAGTATGGAGCGATGGTAGCAATGTTGCTTTAGTGATCGAAACCTGATGTAGTCCCATCAAAAATATGTTGAGCCAATCATGAAATAAATGTCTGAAACAGAAGACCACAAAACCTTGGTGTTAAGCTTTTATTTGGGAAAGGAGGAGATATGTCTTGATTTGATGGTTAGCAGAGACAGCTACAGATACCATACCTCACATGGAGGAGGAAGGTCACCGACATGTGAACAGAGATCATGTTCAACATAGAGTCAACGGATTCACGCACATGATAAAGCCAAGAGTTGATGCAAAGACTAGTGCTTCATTATTATTGGACAGAACAAGATTAATCCGCACATGTACATAAAAACATTCATATGTATAGTAATTCTATTTTATATCGAATAAAAATAGAAAAAATATTACGGTGAGAGCAGGCGAACATTACGAAGCTTTTGCTAGCGTGCAGGACGACGACGGCGGAAGCGCGTCAAGGGAGACGAACGAGAAGTGCAGCAAGAAGCTCCCATTTGAGTACCTTCCCCTCACGGCAGCAGTAAGACGACGACGGAGTCCAACCGAGAGGCGAGGCGGTAACCAAGTGGAGATTCCATCGATGGCGATCTCATCCATAGCATTTTGTATTTGGTGGGCGCATGTGGACGGGTCGGTTCACGTGACACGGTTTCCCGTGGAAGTGACCCTTCAATTTTGGCTGCCGCGGATCCCGTGCCCCACCCGCCTGTCGAAATGAACCTCGTCTATCCACGTAGCACGTGATTACCTACAGCTAAACGCTCCATTAACATACACCAAAGTTACCCCTGCAGCTAAACACTCCATTAACATACATCAAAGCTACCCACCCATGCACGTTGTTCATGCACCCCTGAGGTAATGCCTCCACGTTGCAAGATTCCGCGTGGCACGTGGCCTGCGGCTTTAACCCCCACCCCATCTACTCCCCAGCTGGCTTATCAATAACCTAATGCAATCGCGGTATAAAGCCGCCAATGATTGATCCACACCGCTAAACCGCGTAGTCGAGTACGAAGACACGGCCTCCACCACGACCCAAACATGGTTCCTTGACACATCAGACTTGTTTCAGATTCGGTTCGAGCTTGATGTCAGTACCTTATTCTGATTCAGGTCCGACAGGTCGGATCCAGTGGCTGACTCTCCTCCACGTCATCTCTCGCTCCCACGGCGTCGAAATCGACGGCCCAGCGAACGCACTCCTCGTTGTAGAATTCCTCCGGATCGAAAGGACGACGGTAGCCCTCTCACGCGGGGACGATGGCTTCCGAGTCACGAGGGTAATTTCGTCAAGTGATGTGAGGGCCCGATCACGGGACGGATTGCGATACACCCACCGTACGAAAGAGTTTGCATCCAATATTAGCTTTCGATTTACTGTCCAAATGCAGGGAATATAAATTGAAACCTTCGCATTAACCCCAACCACTAAAATAACGTTTTATAATTATTATATTAAATAAGGAAATTACAGAAAAACATCCATCCTCAAATTCCCTCCTTCGATTACCGGTTCACAAATAATTGCAGGTATTATCCTAACCGTTACAAACATATGTTATATATGATTATTTATCTTTAGTATCGTTTCCCTTTTAGCTCCCCGGGAACAGTAAAAGCAGTTCCAGTTTAAACCCGAGCAAAGCAGTCAATGTTAGCTTAGCTGCCATGGAGTGGGACCCGCTTGGTTGCAACGCCAGAGGCAATCACTATGCAGGTAGGTAGACGGGTACTGCGAGGATGGGGTCCGCAAGGCATAGTTACCGGAAGAAACGCGGTGATGTCACGTTTATGACCAAGCTTTTGAATCGTCTTTAACGCACAAAACCGTGGGAAGTCGCTTGCTTTGTTCGTCGCCGTACGATCCCCAGAGGTGGACACGTGGAGTAGATCGGAGCGGATGGGAGAGGAGGGGGATGGTTGGTCCTGGTTGGGTTGGCCGACCGGGTACTGGCGGTGGCGCCGACGGGAGCGTTACCGGAAGCGCCGGTTGTCAGGGTCAAAGGTATAACCGCGGGGTTTAAGCGAAATGAGACGTAAAAGGGTTCTTCCCGTCGATAAAAGCAGAGAGAGAGAGAGAGAGAGGAGAGAGAGAGAGAGAGAGGGCGAGGGGGTTCGTTTCTTTCGTTTAGCAAGAGCGATTCTTCGGAAGAATTTAAGGGATCGACGAAGAGAGAATTGGATGCGAATTGCGATTGAAATCTGGAGCTGGGCATCTCGAGGGTCTCCGATCTCGTTTCCGCTCTAATTCGAACGGGAATTCTGGCGCTTTCCCGGTGATCCATGGCAATTTGAGATCTTCACGAGGAGATCGTCCCACTTGGTGTTTCGGAAGGTGAGCAGACGGAGTTCTGTTCCATTTCGCGGCATGATTCTTCTGTTGGTGTCGGAAGCTACGATTTTTGTCCATTTTATTTCTCCAAAATCGTGAAATTTGCCTGGTTTACTCCCTTCCCTGCCTAATTCCTTCAGTTTCTCATGTTTGCCTCGTGAGGGAAACGATCCGGATGTTGATGAAAAGTTTTGGCGTTTCTCGTTTGAATTCGGTGGAACTTTGACCGCGATCCGATCTTCGCCTGCGCAATTCATCTCGAGCACACAGATTTACTTCGATCTCGTTGCGTTTCTTTTCTTCTTGGATCTGGAACACGAATTCGTTGAGCTTTTCGCATCCCCATGCTTGTGGCTTTTGTCTTGATCGCTTCATTCCAGGTTTTCGTTATTTTTTAAAGATTATCCTTCCTTGGGATGGGAAAAATACTTCGTAATTTTTAATCATAATTTTTTTTTTTTTTTTTGGTTCTGCTCGATTGTAATTCAGGAAGATGCCTGTTATTCTTATTGTTGATGTCGATTTAAATTACTCGCTGGATGGCGGTGTGAGAGGTTTTGGGTTTCCGATGCCTGCAAGCTATCTCACATATTTGATATTACGTGATGATGCTAAGCAGATGTAGCTCGTGGTTTCCTTCTTGATCTCTCGTAACTCCCCAAGCAATTCCCTCCTCCGGTAACTCCAAAAATGGGGGCATTTGGTCAAAGGGTTGGTTGGAGATGTAGCTTTCCTGGGTTATTCGATTCAGATCGAGAGGTAATCGGGGATTTTGATTTCCTGCAGAAAAACGTGTATTTGCAGCATCTTTCGTGGAAAACATCTGCGGGAAATTTCTACTCTTGTTTCTTGAATTCGCCGATGTTTGGCAATTCCTCTTGATCCGAATCATGGATTTTGCGTGATCGACCCTTCGTTGAGGTCTTGCTGCCTGCTTTTTCTGAATTGACGGCAGATTGTGAACTCAGTGTTGCTTCTCTTTTGCAGTTGGTGAGTTTCATCCTGTCCTTTGTGTTTGGGATATGGTGTTGCAGAAGAGGTTGGATTATGCATGCGGTGGCTACCGGGCCCCTGCGATGCCCCATTTACCGAGATCAGCTAGGGTAAATTTGTTGCCCCAATTTGCTCTTTTAGTTCTTGGTTGGCATTTGGGCTCCGTGTAACTCATCATGGTACATCTGTAGGGAAAGCGATCCGCAAGAAAGAAGGTCGAGGACAACCAGACGTATGCATTCGACTTGCTTGCCACCATTGCAGGCAAATTGTTGTCCGAAATTAAAAGCTCTCCGTCTCCTTGTAACAGTACTGGAACGTCTAACGCTGCTGCAGGAAGGGATGCTGCTAAACAAGAGCGAATAGATGAAGAGAAGTCACTGAAATGTGAAGGTTTTGATTGGCTAAGCTGTAATGAGGCTGTGTTCAGTCCTGAAAATGCCCTTGAAAAACATATCGCATATAAGTTGAAGGAGAACTCAAATGTCCCGAAAGATACATCATCGGGACCTGCTTCTCCTTTCATAAAATCTGATTTATCAGATGAGGATGCTATCGGAGGTGATGGTAGTAGAATTGAACATGGTGTTGGTGCTGCTGCTGAAAAATGTATCAAGGGTAGTCTTTCTTCTAGTTCTGCGGAATCATATGACCGTAAAGAAGATGGGGGCAAGAAATTACTAGTAGCTGAGCAACAGGTGGCTGGAAATTTCATGGACAGGAATGCTCCATATAAGTATGGTTTGGACGATCCATTGGTTATGGATGTCAAACCTCCTTTGGTTAGCTCTGACAGCAGTGTTGAAGCTCCCCTATACAGGAACAATATTTCTCGTAATTATTCCTTTCCGAACCAGGAAGATGGTATGGATCTTGCTGCGGATAAAGATGATGACGAAAATTCTTCTGGATGCACTCACCCTACTCCCGTTGCTAATAAAACCTCTAGGATGCCGCGTATAGGTGATCGTAGGATAAGGAAGCTTATGTCATCTAAACTCCGGAAAGTAGCTCCAACAGTGTTGCAGGATGCTGGGACATCTAACTACGGTACGTGTAATGTTTTCCTCTTGTGCTTGGTGACATGACAGGTAGTAAGCTCTCGCATCTACATTCAGCAAGCTCAATTCCCTTTTTCATTTCAGATGTGGAACAGAAGCCGGCTTTAAGGGGCAAAAGAATGTGTTATACTCGCCAAAGAACTCAGAGGAGCTCCTTCAAGAGAAGGAAGTTGTTTGATCATTGCCCGGTATCACCTTATGATGGAGGGATATATGGTGAAGGCCTGTCAAAAATGTCTGAAAATAGCAGGATCAAGTTAGAAACAGACGATTCACATGCCACTTTGTGTGGAGGTTTGTTATATATATATATATATATATATATATGCTACTGACATGCTAAATGCACCAGTTTGGGTACCTCTGAATTTTGAGATGATTCAATTTTTTTACATTTACAGCAAATGGTGCATCGTCATTCACCACGGGACATAATTGTTGCTATGAATCGCCAGACTACCATGGTAAATAGTTGGATACATTGCATGTTGTTTTTCATTTTGATCCCGACATGATGATCAGGTCCTAATGGGTGCTATCTTGTCTCTCTTTTTGCTCCAGTGAAACTCAGCATCAAGTCTTTTAAGGTGCCTGAACTTGTTATTGAGATTCCTGAAACTGCTACGGTTGGTTCCCTGAAGGTATACAATATCTCTTGTACTCTATCATAACACTGTCATTGTGCATTTCTTCAATGTTATTATTAGATTTCTTTTGACAGCCATGGACTGTATTATGACATATAGATTGGTACTTTGATGATTGACTGTAGTAAAAGTCACAAAAGGATGCGGTAATTAGCTAGAAGTTTCTGTTAACATGTACCTGGTTTAGTTTACAGAAAAAAAAGAAGTATTTTCAGTGTGTTCAGTTTTAGATTTTGACACAGACTTGAATCATCAATCACGGAAAATAATTTTCCATTTACTTAAATTAAGCAGACTACTCAGTTGAACAACATTTTTTTTTTCCAGAACATTGTGTTTTAACTCTGGTTTACGTCTTCTTGCAATTATTATGCAGAGGACAGTATTGGAGGCTGTAACTGCTATCCTTGGAGGTCGACCCCGTGTTGGTGTTCTTCTTCAAGGAAAGAAGGTTAGAGATGACAACAAGACCCTGCGCCAGGCTGGGATTACCTATGGTGATAAACTGGATAATCTAAGTTTTACAATGGAGGCAAATCCTGAAGAAGCTCTCGTTCCACCACCAAGTTCCGAAGATCCTAATTTCCTTGGTCTTGCTTGTGCGGCTGAACCACTTGCAAGGTAATTAAATTTTACAATTTTTTTCATTAAAAATGCATTTTGTTCAAATCTTCCCTTATGGGTTGTGAATTTTGGTAGCATGCATTTTTGTGCTCATTGTTATTCAAGTAATTTATATGAAATGTCCTATAATAAGACCAATTTTTATGGCACATTCAATTCAACCCGCTTATTTTACTAAAATGAGAAAGAATGAACTTTTACTGGGCCGGCGATCTGCTTTCTTTGCCTTGTAGTAATTATCATAGCTAGCTAGTTGTTCCAACCAAATAAGCTAATATACTGTGAACATTTTGTAGGATGCCGCCAATTGCCCCTGCTGCTGCTGCTGTAGATCAGAGGGGACCTGACTCCACGGAATCTGTACAGACCTGCCCCGACGTGGATCACGATTCATTTCACTCTCCGATTGATCCATCATCGCCGGAGAAAACAACAGCAAGTGCACTAGCTCTGGTTGCTGTACCACCCATGGATGTCGAGGCACTGGTCATGGTTCCACTCGGCAACAAGCCCAAGCGGTCTGAAACTCCTCAGCGCCGGGTTCGGAGGCCCTTCTCCGTCGCCGAAGTAGAAGCCCTGGTTCTGGCCGTCGAAAAGCTCGGGACCGGAAGGTGTGCATCGCTTCTGCCAGACTGACATGACTAAATAGATCACTTTCTTATTGCTCCGTGTGTATCGATGTGTTCAGGTGGCGGGACGTCAAACTCCGGGCCTTCGAGAACGCAAAGCACCGGACTTACGTAGATCTTAAGGTAATCAAATGTGTTATTATCTCCATTGGTTTCCCATGACAAAATTAGGCCAACCTCTGCATGCATGATGGGAGAGTTGTTGCTAGGAAGGATAGCCAACCGCTGGTTCTTTTGACTTTCAACGTTTTGACTGCACATCCTTATCTGTTGTTTCTGGATCGGTGGACGATGGTAGGAAAGTTAGCTATATCCGCACGGTTGGTGCTGCCCTCACGCAATTGGCTTGTCATACGTCTGACTTAGGCTAAGATGGACCCTTTAGATGGACTTGTTTATGCAGGATAGAGACAAACCAGGTGTAGTCTTAATTCTAGCAGTGGGACGAACCGCCTCGTGTCCAACATTGCATGATTCCATTGGGCAGTGAATTTAAAGCAGTCGGGTCGGCAGCATGCCATGTGCCAATCGTGGTGAAAATGTTTCTTTTCTTGTGGCGTGCGCAGGACAAGTGGAAGACGCTGGTGCACACGGCAAGGATCTCCCCGCAGCAGAGGAGGGGAGAACCGGTCCCTCAAGAGCTCTTGGACCGGGTCCTCTCCGCCCACGCCTCCTGGTCACAGAAGCAAGCCAAGCTCCTGCTGAAGCCACCTGCTGCTCTGTTAACAAGCCAATGACCCATGTAAAGATAGAACCCCCCCCCCCCCCCCAACAAACACTAAAAGACGCCCAAAGTGAAAAAGGTAGCTGACTCAAACTGTGTATCATTTATTCGCCCACACCACTATTCTTTGGAGCCAGCAGGGAGTTGTTCTCCTTGAGAATTATTGACGAGGACGAGAGCTTTCTGTGGCCATTTGTACATGACGAAGATCGATGTTTCTCCGAAACAACCGGGATTGGGTGGGAAAAGAAAGCAGATTCGTATGTCTGGGCCGATCGCAACCGGTGACATCTCTCACATGTTTAACTCGATTCTTTTGGTGGAGTTATGGGAAACAGATGCCAACAATACATAGCTGTCTAAGTTAGATTTCTTTATGCTACCATTGCTCTTCCTTTTTTGTTTTTTTTTTTTTTTTATGCTGTATTGGTTACTCTGAAACATTTATTTCATGTAACATATGATCCATTTGATCCTGCAAATATGAACCATTCACTTTCTACTCTTTGTCATCCATCGATTAGAAATATCCATGTGGCGTAATCTTGTTGCATCAAAGCCCAATGGGCCTCATCTTGGTCCGACAAAGCTAAACTGGGCTCTCTGAATTCGAATTCGATGGAACTATTCCGAGAAGACGACAGGGAGGAGGAGGTGTGCGGCTGAGCCCCCGAGTCAGGTGCGTGCATGCCTCGCGTCCCATCACCACATGACCGGGGCCCAGGTCTTCGCATCATCAAGATAAGCCGTCCGCTTTACCACCATGTCTTTTCAATAAAAATAGAAAAAATATAAGGGTAAATTAAGTCTAACCTAAATAATAAAGATAGATAAATAGAGCTGTGGATATTAGTGCAATCGATCATTAAACAACGGAAAAGAGGGCAACCAGATGTGACATGCTACTGCGCAACCACATGCGGAAAAGAAGCAGTGTTGGCTAATCCTAATTGTTCAAAGGTGTGCTTTTGATATGCATCGTTGATATTTTATATTATGTAAATATTAGATAAATTGGAAAAGGATCAAATCTTTTATGTAGCTCGCCAGCAATATGATGCACTTGCTGCCATCAACGGTGCAGGGATGGTTCACTCACATGATGCCCCTGTGCACATAAATGGCACAGAGAGAGAGCGAGACAGCTCATGCATCACCTGCATGCGTGTCTCGTCTCCCCCATGTGGTAGAGGAGATGTCTTGTGGAAGCGAGGATGGAGAGCCGAAAGCACACCATTATTTTAAGGAGAGATGTTGTGCAGGGAGATAAGGAAGCACATGGATTTGGGACGTATGCAGGCAGAGCATGGAGGGGACAGCCAGATTATTCCCCCACATGGAGGACGACGACGAGGTAGACGAAGATGATGATGATGTGGTGGTTGTGATATGACTCGTTTTCGAGTTGCTTTTAGGTTGTATGAACACTATTCATCAGGGATCTCTCGCGAATCTCAACGTCAATCTCTCAGGATGGGTGCATGCCTCGACCTATCGACTCAGGAGCAAACTTGGCTTGGATGTGAGCGGATGGGAGATCACATGCACACACGTCTCTACCGATCCTTTTAGATTGGGGTAAATTACTTCGCTAGTCTGTCTCTCAATCCGCCCTCTAAATCTTAATATATACTTACATTCGCCTGACCTTTGTGATGTAGATATCAACTAAGAAAATTATTCTTCTAATCAATTTAGATAACTAATTACATTGAGATTACTATTTTTCTCAAAGTGAAACATTAAGATCCACATATATGATTTCAAAAATAATTTTATAATGTTAAAAAAAATAAGTTTTATTAGAACAACGAGATTAAATATTTAACTTTCATAAGTATAGAGATCTCAATATAATTTTTAAAAATGTAAAGATCACGATATTAAAGATAATTAATTATATTGGGTAATATATAATTAATTTTAATTTAAAATATTATTATTGTTTGATAGGGATATAAGTCTCTTTTCGATGTTGGGTTTAGGTCAAATGGATGAGATAACTTATTCCAAACACAGATAACCCCTTTTCCATCGTTCAAGTCAATACAATATTCTCAAGTACGAGAATGCTAAGAAATGTTAATAGTAATATTTAGTATTTGAATGAATGAATGGGATGTGGGTTGGATTAGAAATAAATAGGCAATTTGCTCACCGAAGGACATGAGACACGCGAGTCCTTTTCCTCCTAACAACTTAGGAAACGACTAAGTTCACTACTTTTGAGAGTCCTGTAGAAAGATGAAATAGAAGGAGCAAACTGAGTATTGACATGAACACGAGGTGCTTTGATTACACCACTACGACTTAAACTACGATACTCTTCATAGCTCAAATGCAACTTTCGGGAATGTCTTCCCCATCTCTCTCTCTCTCTCTCTCTCTCTCTCTCTCTCTCTCTCTCTCTCGTATTAGATTGAATTACTACTATGATATGGTCATCGATATTGTAAGACTAATCTATTTGATGATAGTCTAACCCTAATTCTAGTGAGGTCGGGTTAAGGCTAACCGTCGTTGTTCTCTATGTAGAGATCGGAGTCTTCGGTTCAACCATCACCGTCCACCTGTGGTTCGCCAATGTGGTGTGTTTCCTTAAGCACATACCAACAATGGATGAACACAGCCGACGATTACGGGTTGGGGACTATTAATTCTTCTCATCATTTAGTTTCATACATAAGCAATAATTGAGGCTTATCAAATGTTTCATATCATCATTATTCGTAACAGAGAATCCAACGAGCGGTACTATTGATCCCATCGTCCGAATCCGACACGAGATTAGCGGGTTCGGGTCTTAATGAGTTTATACGATTTAACTTTTTTGGTCAACGAGTTGAGTATGTTAAGTGGTTGATTTCGATTTAGCATATTAACGTCGGAAATCTTTAATATGTTTTGATTTTTTTGCTTACTATTGGTAAATTAAGACTCGGTTGTTCAGATCTAATCTTGATTTGAGTCTAAACTTATCATAATCTTGATGGTAAAAGATGAGTAGGTTCAACAAAAGATTTTGTAAAAGAATTGTGTTGAGAGCATATTCGACAAGATCCTCCCGTCTTTTATCGTAAGATAAATGTGTATTTCCTGCGATCATATAATATCAAACCTGAAAAATATGAGGTAACGTAGGACTAAGTCGGACTAAGTCGATTCACGTGAAACTAACTTAGCGGAGCTGAATTGATTATCACATTTTCCAAATAACTGTGAGTTGTCGGTCACTTGATGGCGAGATGTCAATCATGTAACGATGGGTTATCAATCACATGATAATAAGATGTAAATCGCATGATAATAAGTTATTGATCACATTAATGAAATATTAATATTTATTCACCTGTCATCAAAAAGGTTCACGGCGAAAAGAATCATAATATATTTGTCATAAAATATGATCTGTTATAATTTCTCGATAATATTGCATTTGAAATTACATCCTACGAAATCAAACAATAATGAAAGAACAAAACAACACACAAAGAGGATTTGTGAATTATTTTTAGATGGGGATCCGAACTATAATTTGAGATGTGAAGCACCTCAAACCAACAAGCTTAAAAGAGAGAGAATGCATGAGGGGACCTTCTTCTCACATTAAAATCGGAACGTACTTAAGTTGGGAATTAGGACGAAGTAGAAAATTAATATGTAAATAAGTGAATGACTAATTTTATCATATAAAAATATCCCTTTTATAGTGTGGGAATAATAATTAAGCCAATCTCTGGACATTGTGATTGGAGATGAGTGGAGAATTCAGTGAAGGCGATGCATTGCGATTAGTGATAATGCAGAAGCTGTCACTTTCACCGTCTCTATAAAACCAACTAATTATATATATCTTATTATTATTATTAGATGTAGGATATGTAAAATATATATGGTTGATTTAGCTTTTCTTTTAATAGTTTTTCTCAAAAGATATTTTAATAATTTTTCTCAAAATATATATGGGAATAGTTTAACTCGATTTGGACTCAATAATGAACTTTGTTATTGTCCTGAGAAGAAAGCAAATGATGATTGAGTAGGAAGAAATCATAAAGGATTCGGATATTGCACAACCTCAAATCTTATAGATGAGTGAGATTGGGGTTATTCGACTCAATCCCTCGGATGCTTTAATCAATAGTAATGGTATAAAGTATTTAGAAAAAAAATTATCCAGGAGGATAAAGAGAGACGGAATATTTATATCATTATAGTTGGTTTGAGCAATTAAGAACAGTTGGAGGCATGGTGTAACCACTCACCGAGATGATAATTGATTAGGGTAGCGCAAACATGATTCAACAACCTACCAAGGTGACATAATATTCGTTGACATGGCTTAACAACCTAACAAGATATCTTAACGTCCATTAATGTGACAGTGCCGATTGATGTGGCTTAATAACCTGTCATATGGCATGATGTGGCTAGCAACCTGCCATGTGATAAGATATCAGCTAACCAGCTCAACACATGATGACGCAACATCCGTTGACATAGTCTAATAACCTGCCAAGTGATGTGATGTGGCTAGCAACCTGCCATGTGGTAGGATGTCAGCTGACATGGCTCAACAGTATGTTAATCCATCATAATTATCATTCATTCATATAGCTACATGTTGTATTTCACAACGGAAGAGGCATCCTCTCTTTTAGTGAGATGAAGGCGCCCAAGTGTTACTCTTTGATAGGTTAATCTTTTTCTCTTATCACCCTCATTTTTTAATTTTTCATTCGATGTATTTTTTTCTTCTAATATTATAAAATACCTCTTATCATTACTTTCTATAAGGCCATATCATTATCCAATGATAACAAGGTAGGGGACGTAAAAGGAGGCATAAAGGTAGAAGAAGATAAGGAGGAGGGTGGTGAGGTGGCTCTAGCGACATGGGACGACACAAGACAAAGGACTTCCAAAAGGAGGGTAGAAGTAAGAGGCGAGGCTGTTGGCATCACAGACGATAGCAAAGAGATAAAAATCATGATTAGAGAAAGAGTGATAGGGTCGCTGATAAGGAGAATAATTGACACTAAATAGAGGTTTCATGGGAGTGGGACTAGAGACCCATGTGAAGACGATTTATAGCAAAACAAATGTAATAAGATAGAGACAAATAAAATGAAAATGACGAAATAAAGATGATATGTAGATGGCAAGACGAAGAGAATGAGGGGTGACGAGGGATATTTAGGATATTAAAAAATATCAAATAGAAAAACTGAAAACTTAGACAAAAAAAGACCCAAAAGAATTTTTTTTAAAGAAAATCGTTCAAAATATAATTATATTTATTTATTTATTGGGAAGGAACAAAAAAGGTTGGGGGGTGTGTGCTGAGCCGGTACGGGGTTAAACCCGGCCGGGGCGGGTCGGTCCAAAGCAACGGATCTAAGTTAGATTGCTCTTCTATTGTTCCCGGCAGATGCGGGTGGCCCCTACGGCTCCACTGCAACTGTGGTGTTTCCCTGCTCCGTTCCTTTCTCCTCGACACGCCTTGTTCTCTTCCCCTTCGCCACCCATCACTTGCTTGGTTCCACATCCCTGCAACAGTCCAAGCGGTACAGCCTTCGCATTGCCATTGCCGTTGCCGTTGCCAAGCAGCAATAGGAGAGTAGCAGTATCTACCTCACCAGCTACCTTCCAAACTTTGTGCTCTCTCTCTCTCTCTCTCTCTCTCTCTCTCTCTCCTCTGTCATGCTTCTTCTACTCTTTCTTGTTTACTTCGCCATAAGAGAAGGGGCATTGATACCTTCTCACTCACTCACTGCTCTGCTATTATTACTCCTCCTCCTCAGTCTTCACACTCACCTCACCTCACCTCACTAGCTTTTAAATAGCCCACCGGCCTCCCCATTCTCTCCTGCCACACTCATTCATTTCATCCTCCTCTTGTCCTCTCTCTCTCTCTCTCTCTCTCTCTCTCACCCTTCACACATGGCTTTCCGCCACGCCCTGGCCGTAACAGTCGCCCTCGTCCTCGCTTCTTCCGCGCTGCTGGCCGACGCCCGCATCCCCGGCGTCTACACCAGCGGCCCCTGGCAGACCGCCCACGCCACCTTCTACGGCGGCAGCGACGCCTCCGGCACCATGGGTACGCCCCTTCTCGCCTCCCTCCCCTCGCCACCCACCTCCATTTTGCCTATTTGACTCCGTCGCTGGTTGCAGGAGGGGCGTGTGGGTATGGGAACCTCTACAGCCAGGGGTACGGCGTCGAGACGGCGGCGCTGAGCACTGCGCTGTTCAACGATGGGCTGAGATGCGGGGCCTGCTTCGAGATCAAGTGCGCGGACGACCCCCGGTGGTGCAAAGGTGGCAGCCCCTCCATCTTCATCACCGCCACCAACTTCTGCCCCCCCAACTACGCCCTCCCCTCCGACAACGGCGGCTGGTGCAACCCGCCCCGCCCCCACTTCGACCTCGCCATGCCCATGTTCCTCAAGATCGCCGAGTACCGCGCCGGCATCGTCCCCGTCTCTTTCCGCAGGTACCTACGCCTCTTCCTCTCCCAACGTAGATCGCCTCTGCACAACAATCACATCACCCCCTTTCAACCAGCAGTAATCCATAGTTAACGTCTTCGTTTTCTTCCCCACCACTAGTTGGACTGTCATTCTCAGGGAGGTCACGACCCGCTCCCGCATTGCCTCATCCGTACCACACTTAGCTTTCTTAATTAAGCCATCGAGTGTTGTTTACCCAGTTTTGGCATGTAATTAAATCGACAACAAAGTTGCGATTAGATCACAATATAAACCAATAAGCATCATTAGAAAGACTCGAAAGATGTTGAAAGGCGCATTTAATGGTCCCTCCTTGGTGACCACATGACATGTTCTCCAGCCGCCCAATCCCCTCCTCTCTCCCGCCCGTGACTCCTTGTCCCACCATCCTTGTCTCTCACACGCATTTTAACAAGCACGACGCGTCCCCAAACCGCGTGAGCATGGGAGACCGTGCAGTCGACAGCGGCACGTGCTCCCCTGGCCACCACCCTTCACAGACCGTTCAGTTCGACGCCGTCTTCCGCCCTCCTCCACTACAATCGGACGCAATGCTCCAAGTGCTCGACGTATTGATCTGACGATGGAACTTGTGGCGCAGGGTGCCGTGCAGGAAGTCGGGCGGGATACGGTTCACCATCAACGGGTTCCAGTACTTCAACCTGGTGCTCATCACCAACGTGGCGGGCGCCGGCGACATCGTCCGCGCCAGCGTCAAGGGCACCCGCACCGGCTGGATCGCCATGTCCCGCAACTGGGGCCAGAACTGGCAGTCCAACGCCGTCCTCGTCGGTCAGTCCCTCTCCTTCCGCGTCACCGGCAGCGACCACCGCACCTCCACCTCCTGGAACATCGCCCCCGCCTCCTGGCAGTTCGGCCAGACCTTCTCCGGCAAGAACTTCCGCGTCTGAACTCCCCCCACCTCCACCTTATCTCCCATGGCGTCTTTATTTTGAGTGATCCCACCGCCCAAGAGACGAAGAAGAAGTAGAAAGCTTGCGGGAGTTTGCACGAGTCTGAGTAGTAGCAGCAGCAGTAGTAATCAAGGCAGCAGTTGAAGTGGCTGCAGCTCAAAACTGGAGCGTGTAGCCCGCAGCTGCTTAACATATCATGCGTCTTAATTGTCATTTTAGCCCCGTCATAAGTGTAAGCACATCAATTCAATATTAAGTTATAAATTAGATTCAAATGCATATATCATTAGATTCTCTCGATATCTATCAATATAAAATTCCCATTAAATCTAAGAAAAATAGATATTTTGAGAACAACTCATCTGACACTGTTAGATCTCACAACTGTTGTTGGAACAAGTGAAATAACGTTGACAGGACACAGTGGCCTCTCGAAGTGGGGTTGGGCCTATCTATCATGCAGCAGTGTTACACAGAGATCTTCCATGTGCCTCCCTCCTTTCTACCTATGCTTCAGAGACATCCCCAGCTGTGGGTGACCAGCGACCGACCTAACACACACACACACACACACACACACACACACACACAAAGGAAGTGAAACCACATGCACAGAGCTGCTGCATGACGATGGAGCTTGCAGATGACCAGCTTCTTCAGACGATTCCTGCACATGATCTGGGGATGGTGGCCTTCACCTGCAACCCATGTTATCTTGCAGCGTCGCCTCCAACCCGAGAGCTGCGAGTACGCAGCTGCATGTGCAAGGGAGTCCTGCGGATGGGACCAACACAACATAAGATGATGTGAAACCCATATCATCATCATCATCATCGTTACACCATAAGCTGACTTACGTAATTCTGCCAAAAGATAGATTATTCCAATCCAAGATTATAAGATTTAATTAGATTGTGACTAAAATTAATATTCAATTATTTTCGTGAAGATCTACAAATAAATTGTTGTCGCGGTTATTCAATTATCCACGATGACCGGTTTGGAGAAATCGTAAATTACTGCTCATATGGTTAGATGAAGAGAAAGAAGGAAAAACCAAATAAGGATCTATTAATATTTATGCAAAGTGGATGTTTGCATAAGCCACTTGGGTCATCTGCAAATAATAATCTATTATTGCTATAACTAATACTCCCACAACAACAATAAGAATGATTGTAACCCTCAATTATTTTAGGTTGACTACGTACATTTTTTTTATTGTCATTGACATAAGTAAAAATTCATATATTTAATTAATTTTAAAATATTAAAATTTTATTTATTATTTTTTCTCTCTCTCTCTCTCTCTCTCTCTCTCTCTCTCTCTCTCTCTCTCTCCTTACTAATATTAATCATTTCATCTCTTTTTAATTATCATATTCGCAAGTCTCTTAAGGATATACCAATACTATCTTAAATGACTTTTTTCTCATTTTATTATCTATCAAAATGATATTTGATATTCATAAATAATTTTTTTTAAATCTTCATCTCTTTTGACTATCGTATCCGAATGTCTCTTAAGTATATTTTTGCACTATTTTAAATAAATTTCTCATCTTATCTTTTATCAAAATGATATCTAGTTGTTCACGAATAAAAAAATATATTTTTTATTTTTTCTAATAGTTCTAAACATCAATCTCAACATTCTCATATCGATAATAATAATTTTTATATATGTTATTTTTTAATGATATCTAGTTGTTCACGAATAAAAAAATATATTTTTTATTTTTTCTAATAGTTCTAAACATCAATCTCAACATTCTCATATCGATAATAATAATTTTTTATATATGTTATTTTTAATTACTAAATACTTAGATTTATAAAATATTATAAATCTCATAATTATCTTTTTTAAATTTTTTTCTAGTAACTCCAAAGATCAATATCAATATTCTCATATCGATAATAATAATTTTTTATATATGTTGTTTCTTAATTACTCAATACTTAAATCTATAAAATATTATAAATCTCATAATTATCTCATATTTTTTAATTTCTAAGGTATTCGATGATGATACTCTTTACTATTTTAACTATTCTATTTTTACTATATAAATAATATTTTTATTGATATCTCTATCTTATTAAATAATTGATCTAAAATAATATAAGTATCTAATTTAATTATATTCTCTTATCTATTCTTCGAATTACTGTATCTCATATATATATATATATATATATATATATATATATATATATATATATTCAGTTTTAGTACTACTTATTCTAACACATTTAGTTTCTAATAATTACTTTCGTGACTCAAGTTTATAATTAATTATACTTACGCTCTCATCAACTAAAATAATATCATTAATATTAATAAATATATTGGTGGTTTCATTTACGAAATAGTAGAATAACAATTTTTTTTCCAAAATCTAATTATGATTCGATTTCTATGTCGTATATAAACTTCTCATGCATGTGAAAAATAACAAAAAATATAGCTTTATAATTTTACACAAGAATTACTATATATATATATTTCTACAATATGAAGAATCCACGATTATTTATAAAACTTGAATATTATTTGTATTATTTGCATTTGAGCAAACAATCATGGATTTCATTAGTTGGATCTTATTATAGGCCCAATGGATCGGATCGGATCAGGATCATGATTACACTACCCACAAACATAACGGATCTGGCTGGGGCCGACCCGATTTAGCCTTCCCAGATCCAGATCCGACCCGGGTCACAGGGATCATCGTCCTGCTAATACTCGACGGTACAGAAGATGGCGGTGGATATCCCGCCGTCTATAGGCACAGGTACGACTCTTAAAGCTACAATCAAGCCTGTTCGCACATCTTAAAGCCCCATAATGTCGTTCTCTCCCTCTCGTTGCGTCTTGCCGCGGCCGGAAGACGAGCGGGGGGTGAATTTCGCCGGGAGGTGGAGGTACGCGAGGTGCGATGTTTCCTCAGTTCGGAGCAACGGCTGAGAGCCTGAGCAAGGCGTCGTCGCTCGTGCTCCGCATCGGCACAGACGCCCACCACTACGACGACCCCGATGACGTCAACATCGAACCCCTTCTCGATAGCTGTTTCGACTCCGAGAAGGTGGACGCCCTTAAACGCCTTCTCGCCCTCCTCGCCCAGGTCGCCGACGTCTCCCACAACTGCCCGCAGGTCTTCATCCGCTCTGTTCTGCTCTCCGTCCCCCCTTCTTCCTACTCGTGCTACTCTTTTGTTAAACCGACCCTCGTGGAATTGATGTCGATGAATTCCTCGGGTGTTTGACTTCTTTGGGTCGTCAAGAGCGTGGCGTCGCAGTCGCTGGAGGTCAAGAAACTCGTGTATCTGTACCTACTTCATTACGCCGTAAAGTATGCTTGCTCTCCCTCTCTGCCCTGCAGTTCTTGAGAATCTTGCATGGTTGTTCCAGGAAATCACCTTCAGAGGGGACTGGTTCTTGGAATCAAGAACCCTAATTGATCAATATTTATGGATTTAAGTTGCTTCTCCCTGTTTCTTGAATTGCTTTAATTGTGTTGCTTGATTGTCTCCTTATCTTGTGATAGATCAGAATGCAACGTTTTCATAGATATCATATTTGATGGTGAAGCGATTGCATCTGTGTCTTATTTTTCCTCCCCTTCTTGAATGTGTCAACTGCCCTGATGTGAGAAGTAGGACCGCATACCAACAAATCAAATTTCACTCAATTTAGTTTCTTACAGTTACAGAGAATTTTCATGCTTTGCCTTGCTTCTCTGGGTAGGGGAGTCTAGACTTTAGAGAAGGGGGCTAGCAAAATCAGTTTCAAGAGTGAGTTCCCGGGATCCAGGAAAGAGAAGTAAAAGGAGTGACTGTCCGATTACTTTCTGGATGAAAGAACCAACAGTCGATAATGTTTTCCTCGATTGACCAATGATGAGCATATCAACCAATTATTTTGGTTACTGACCCGAAGACTCTAGTTTGTTACTAGCATCTGTCAACTCTGGTTGTGTTGTGTCTCTGCTCATTTTGTGTTTGCCATCAATTTTCATCTATTTGAGTCTTTTTGTTTTTTACATAGGAGAGTGGCTTTCAATGCACAGTTGTTAGTGAAGAGGTCGTTAATTTAGGTTTTGATAGACATCACAACTATTGGTAGTAATATTCTTACTGCCTATCACCTTGGATCCTTACATTGGTTGGTTGATGTAAGCCTGGGATATTCAACAATTTCTGGAGGGAATTGGATGGTATGGAATATTATCATTCTCAACGTAAGCTTGTTGTAACAAGAGGAATGCCTTCAAAACTTTTATCCAGTGAAAAAATTCAACTGAAATATGTCACTTATAGCACCTCTTGGTGATCACAAAATATTACCTTTAAAACTCACTGCAACATAATATCAAACCGAAGTTGGATACTCGTTGTATATTTGGCTATTTTCCTCAAAAAGCAAGTTGAAAGAAGGATAGGAACTGCTCATCTTAAGTTTGTACTCTTTCTGTATTCTCTGCATTATTGCGACAATTTAGCATCACAATTAGTGAATTCTTGATTTCTTTGACTTACTTTGGTTAAATCAGAATTTTTTTTCTTCTGCTGAATATACAAAAAATATTTTTTACCCTGATCTCCTAATTTACTGCTGAATATACACAGCATAGCTATTCTAATCTCCTAATCTACTTCTGTCTTTTGGCAGTTACATCGAGAATAAATGCCTGTATGTGGAACCCGCACCTCCTTTTTTCTTGTCTTTTATTTTTTTGTTTGCCTTATGTCCAGTAAGAAGGATGAACAGCATGAAGCTGATGCAGCAATAGCCAGCTTTGCCCATTTAAGTATTTTGTTGTTCTTATCAGGCGACAGAATGAAGCTCTCCTGTCTATCAATTGTTTCCAGAAGGACTTATCAGATACGAATCCTGTAGTCTGTGCATGGGCCCTTCGCACTATGGCAGGAATCCGTTTACATGCAGTAGCACCACTTGTGTTGGCAGCTATTAGTAAGTGTGCTAGAGATCCATCTTCCTATGTCAGGAGATGTGCTGCCTATGCACTTCCAAAGTTATATGACTTGCACCATGATGAAGACAGTGCTGCCCTTGAGGAGGTTAGCTCACCCTGCTCCCATTCTTACACAAAAAAAGGACCTGAAATAGACAGAGAAGAATTTTATCATTGGATTTAATTTTTAGAGTAGTTGAATTTTGTTACTTTTTGCAGCTTGTGGATATCTTGTTAAGCGACCATTCCCCTGGAGTTTTTGGAGCTGCTGCTGTAGCCTTTAAGTCTGTTTGCCCATCCAGGCTATATTTAATTGCTAAAAGTTTTAGAAGGTTATGTGAGACACTCCCAGATGTTGAGGAGTGGAGCCAGATTGTTTTAATTAAGATTCTCTTAAGATATGTCATAGCTAGACATGGAATTGTCAAAGAGTCCATTATGTTTACTTCAAACTCAGTGTTAACTTCTCAAGAGGATGAGAATTTTGCAGCTTTTGGTGGTGTGTCGAATAATCATTGTTGTTCCTTGGCAGGTATGGCTTGTGACTCCAGTATTAGTTCAATGTGTAAATGTTATATAGAAGGACAAAGGGACTGTTTAACCCAGGCTGGACGCATGAAAGGAGATAATAATTTGGACCTCCCTCTAACTTCTAGCACCAATGATGATGTTGACATTCTCTTGCAGTGTACATCACCCTTCCTATGGAGTCATAACAGTGCAGTTGTATTTGGAGCTGCAACGGTTCATTGGATTATGGCCCCGAGGGAGGAAGTTGAGAGGATCATCAAGGCCGTTCTGTTTATTCTAAGATCATTCCAAGCCTCCAAATATGTGGCAAGTGATTACTTTCTTTAAAAATATATATATTGGTCTTGCCCTTTGGTGCTCAAATGCTTTTGCTAGATTGACTTGTTCTGGTATCTCCTTTTCAAAAAATATTTAGTCATTCTGCAGGTTGTCATGCATTGCAATTTATCTGTTTTACTGTCTGTTTACTGATTCTCTTCAATTCTTTTAATGAATAAATGACTTGTATATGCTTCTTACTTACTGGCATCTTGATCTATAGAAGCCAGTTGCCACATTTATTGCTTACTTTATTTGGCTGTCACCAATTGTTTATGACATCAATTGACTCCGGCTATAAACTTGCTTAAAATAATCAACCTTATTGAAGATAATGAAACCATAATTTGATGGGGAGATTAGCTATTAGGGGGGTTTTCATTTTCCAATAGGGTGCAAAAGTAAATAAAACAATGGGCTTATAATATTCATCTGAAGTAAATAATGTATGGAATGACATAAGTAAATGAGCTATTTGCTTCTTTGATGTGGATGTAGATTAACTTTCCATCAAAGTGTCTAAGTGGTGTTTATCTACAATTCAAAGATAAGGCTTGTTAGATGTATTATTTGTTTGTTTTCTCATTTCTCTGATGATGAAAAAAAAACTCAGTCCTTCTTGGCTAGGAAATTGTTTTTTTTTTTACATTGTTTCTATGTTGCTATACCTCATTTCTAGTTTCTGAACCTTACCTTTCTAGCACACTGGATATTGTTTTCACATGCATCATCTTTGGGAACATACTTTAAAGATACAACGTCACCCATGGGGGCACACTTATTTTCTTTGGGTTTGGTTTTCATCTCAGCTATACTAATATTTTTGATGTACCTTCTTAACTACCAACATTTGATGTTCCTTTTTTCAAGTCCATCTTTTACACTGCAGAGTCAATATTGCAATATCTAAATTTTGAAATGGTGATCCCCCATCTTATTACATAGGAAAGCAGTAATATTGTTTCATCCTAGTTTGAATCCGGCAAGAGCACCAAGTTGAATTGCTATCCCATGCTTGATCTTTTATTCAACACACATCAAGATGTTTTACATGCCTAGCTTTGCGATCTCTCTCTCTCTCTCTCTAGTGTGGGCATCATGGTGTTGGGGTTTGGGATATTGATTGAACATGATTTGATTAGTTTACTAAATTTCACATTAGTTTGATGTTGCAACCTCATGGGTGTGAGCATCATGGGGTTGGGTTTTGCTCTACCGTTTGAGCATGATTTGGTTAGTCTACCATATTTCTCACGAGTTGTATGTTACAGGTTCATGAGAATGGTTTCTATGCTACAGTAGTTATTTGAGTTGGATCATTTGCTTATTCTTGTCTATTGGAGATGAGTGATCACATAGAATCACCCCTTTTGGTTTAGGATTTTGCATGTGTCAGAAAACTTAGGGGAGTTCCAAGCCAAAATTCTATATACTGGTACATTCACCAATAGTTTGCCTAGCAAGGATGTCTCTGAGTTGATCGGCAATTTGCACTTCTATGCTTACCAAATGACAATATTACGTGTGTGGTGATTCAACTAACCAGAATTGGATAAAAACAATCAATTATAGCAAATATAGGAATCTAAAATAGTTAATAAATATGCCTTAAGTAGGTCCTGTCCTTGCTGTATCCCATTAGAGGTTCATCTCAAGATTTGGTAGTACTTCTTAATTCTGTGGTTGAGAACTATCCTGGCAATATATTTAAGGATCTATACTAAGACCCTCCACTGCTTACCCAAAAAATGACCAAGGGAATGTATTATCTTTGGCCTTCCTCTTGATATCATCACCCTGAATGGGTTTCGTCTCTTAGCTAAGTCAATGGTAGATAATTACAGCCATTAGAAGCTCAAAACTCTACATGGAATTTGTTTTTTGCAAATGAAGAGTCATGTTGATCGTTGATCAACTTATAAGTTATGACTAGGAATGCTTCCTAACTACTCACCTCCTAAATATGCCACAACTGCCACAATTGAGCTCACCCATGATCTTTTAGTACTAGCTAAGTTCCTTATATATCTACATCGTGTATTCTTGACAATAACTTGAATTATATAATCGACACATGCAGATATCCAGTATTTGTATTTATTTGTTAAGCCAAAGATATTTGTTCTATCATAGCTTAAGTAGCCAGTTGGCCTATGCTCCAGTGCTAACTTTGCGATGGAATATGAGGCAGACTAATTAATTTTTCTGTTGTTTGTTTAGGTTCTCTGTAACACATTAGTGTTTGCCAAAGCAGCTCCTCAAATCTTTTCACCATATTATGAAGAATTTTTTGTATGTAGCTCAGATTCATACCAAACCAGAGCCTTGAAGCTTGAGATACTATCCACTATAGCCACAGAGTCATCAGTGCCAATCATTTTGGAGGAGTTCAAGGTACTGTTTTAGTTGCCTATTTCATATGTTACATTAAACTACTATGTCCTTTCTATCTGTGAACTTCTTTTTAAGGTGTATGATCAATTGAAGCTGCCTTCTTTCAGAATATGACTTCAATTCCGATTCTTCCTCTAAATATGCTTATGAAAGAAATGCAGAACTTTTTAAATCTTTTTGTTGCGCTAGAAACATGTGACTGACAGTATTATGTTTTAACTTTATAAAAAATATCGATACTAGATTGCTAACTTTAACTAGCTAAAATCCAGCAAATGAATAGGAAATTTCAGATATTAATGTTTGATGTATATAGAGAACTTTAAACTGTAAACCTGATAATAATCAGTATAGATACAAAGTCTACGTACGAGTAACATTGAGCATTTGTTGTCTTGCAGTTATCTTATTTTTGGTTTGTTGCTTTTGGAGTGCCTTGTTAGGGCTACAGGATCCATCACCCCTAGGTTGGATATGTCTTCTCTATTTTAATTACTATATGATTTAAAAGTGAGCATGAAACATCTTCTTGAATGTCTGGTACACAATTTATTGAGCATCAAGAAAGCTAATAAATGATTCATAACATTTTACTTTCCTACGGCCTTTGAATTGTGTACTGCAGATGGACAATACAAGTCATTTGCAAGCAGGTTGCCAACCAATTTCTTGCTTTTTGTCTTTGGGATTTAGCTGAAGCATTATTGTTAAACACACTTTAAATAATTTGGAGAGTGGTAGGGCAATGTCATCTTGTGAACTATGCATTCATGAAAATAACTTCACTCAGTAAGCTGTATTGTAGTTTCCCAGATGTTGATTTCATATCATGTTTTTCTACTGGTAAAGCGGGAGTGACACTTCTATAATAGGCAGGAAAGTATCTAAAACCATTTTTTTCTTGTCGGGGGAGGGTGTTTTTTGTTTTTTTTATTTTGGGGGGGTGGGGGAGAGAGGGGGAACTATATGTTCGTTTGTTCTAGTTCAAGAATGATGAAAATCCTAAATGTGTATATTGTTCCTTTCTAAAAGCATTCTAATACTAAAATTTTTTTCCTGCTTATGCAAGTTTCTTTTTACTTGTGTATTGAATGTATATTGGACCTTATGGCTTACCTAGTTAATTTCCATTAATGTTGTTGTTACAATTTATGAAGGTGATTGTTCGATTATGTCTCTTATGTAGGTGATTGTTCGATTAGCATGCAATTTGGACAAAGTAAAAGAGCCTGCAGCATGTGCATTGATCGTTTGGATTATAGGAGAGTATAACTCTGTTGGGCAGATTATCCCCAAAGTAGTACCAAGTGTATTAAAGTACCTCGCATGGACTTTTATGTCAGAGGAGCTTGAAACAAAGCTTCAGATATTGAATACTTCTGCTAAGGTACTTATCTACGTTGCATGGACTTGCTACATAGAGTGGAATATAATTTCCAAACACGTATAGTGTAATCTACTGTCTGTATTGATATACTAAGTTGGATTTATTTTGTCCTTTCTGGTGTTAGTTCTCTTTCTTGCATTAGGTCTATAAACTAATATTAGTGATCTCTCTTTATCACCATTTCTTTTGCACATTGTACACATTTAATGATCACTGTCTTGCCAAGTTTATCAACATCTTCTATCTGGTCAAATTACACAAACAATCAATACTCAGTAGGACCGACATAGTGTCACTTCAGTACATTGGACAATCAACATATCTTGCATCTATTTTAACCATGTTGATGAAATCTTCCTTGGTAAAGCCATAGTGCAAGATTCTGAATTATTTAAAAGTCATGACTTGAGTTGTTCACCAACTATTTACTTGACTCTCCAAATAATTGATCAAAACTGAATTGACACAGAATCTATTGAAAGTTATTCTTTCATTAATAGACTTGATGTGTGTTTCTGACTAAATCTCGCATAATTCAAGAACAAGATATAGCTACAAGCTAGCTATGTTATCTATTGTTAAAATACTGGCATTTTTCCCACTTTCACTCTACATCTCTATTTCCTTTTCCATGCTTATTTTTATACAAGATTGTTAAGTTTTTAGATCCATATTATCTTAAGTTATTTTAGTTATTTGTTTTGTTCTGAAATTTCTTCAAATTCTGAAAATTATATGGATTTTTTCGGATTATAGGATTTTGACCTTAGCTAATCATTTCTTAAAACTTGAAGTTGTGACTATGAGTTAAAAGTTTAAACATATAGAGGTGCTATATTCTCATAGGCATAAGGAGATATAACTTCTTGAAGATTTTTTTATCTTTTGATTGAGTAGAAAGGGTTACATGATGATGATAGTATGGTTATGGATCTATATGTGATTCACCAAGAAAATCAAGTAGGAGGTTTGCAGTGGTTAGGAACATTTGAAAAAACTGCAATTTGGTAACCATGTTCTTTTTCTTTTTTCAGAAGTGAATCTTTTTGTGTCAACAAGGAGATGTAATTCGTGCCCAATTCTTTAGTTATGTCATATTAATTAAGGGCAAAAATAAGCCAGGATGGTGAAATTATAAGATGATATTGAGTTGGTCAATGATTTATATTGTTAATGCTCAACTACTACCAAACAGAAATAATTGTCATTATAACTTAGCAAGTATCACTCTTTAAGTTTTATCAGCATAATAAAAATCACCACAATATTGTTTTCTTTGATCTGGAAATGCTGAATACATTTTCTTTTAACTAGTTAATGTTGAAAAAATAGTCATATAATTTTTCCCATGATTTGGAATGGAAAATATCTTTTTATATCTTCTAACCAGGTAGTGTCCTATCAGCTGTGTGCTTTCTATTGGTCCAACTGAGGAATCTGTTAAATCTTTTTTCTCGTCAGTTTTATTTTTCATGTTTTATTATGTGCTCATGGAGAAGATTTGTTGACATTTAGAAAGATTCTGAGCTATATTATTAAATTGTCAAAGTATGACTTGAATTATGATGTGCGAGATCGTGCTCGTTTCATATTAAAACTTATGTCTCACAATTTGACCTTGTCATCAGAGGAAGAGATTACCTCATTTGCACTGCAGAATGGAGGGATTCATCATGAGTTTTGGGAAAAGATTTTTAGTGGAAAAATACATTCGGGGATAGCAAAAAAGCTTGCAGATTTACCTTCCTGGATCTGTGTCACAGATTGTTTTTCATGCTGCTCCTGGTTATGAACCTCTTCCTCAACCTCGTAGTCTGCATGCTAAAAATATCAATCTCTGTACAGAGTTTGGCTATGAGACCAAGCAGCCAGATCTGAAAATTGGACAAAAGCAATTCATTTGGAACAGATGACCCTGATATATCTTCTGGATCCTCATTTGAAGAAAGTGGCTGTGTCTATGATTCTCATCATTCTGTCATTAACTCAGATGGTGAGGGGGACATAACTGCAAGTAATTCAAATGAAATTGAACATTCTTCTTTGGTGAGTATGCGTGATACCCAAGATGACAGAGAACACACCCCAATTAATATTTCTTATGCTAGTGCTGATTATGATCAAGCAAGTCAAAGTGCCAAGGAAAATTTATCTGCATTCATATCTTCAGATTTGGCAGAGTTGATATCTAAGTCATCATTGGAGTCATGGCTGGATGAGTGACCTGGTTTGACATCCACACAGATGCCTCAACAACCTTCTGGCAGAATATCTATTAACAATCTTAATTGTACTGTTACACCTAAGCTCCACATGCTGCTTGATCCTACAAATAGTAATGGCTTGAGGGTGGACTATGCCTTTTGATATGAAATTTCAACTGTATCACCAGTACTAGTACTAATTGAGGTTTTTTTTCAGAACTGCACTTCTGAACCATTAGTAACAATAGCATTGGAAGATGGAGAATCTACATCAGGTGCAGATTCTTCATTCTTCATATCAACTGCTGAGAGAAACTGAAAGGTGCTCTCATGTTCCATGTCACATTCTCTGTTTGTTATTTGAATTTTGATTTTAATTTTTGAGTATAGTAAAATTTGCATCGTATGAAATTTATTAATTGGTCATCCCTTATATACTCACGATGTTCTTTTTCTTGTTTCATTTATAGCCTGCTTCCAACTGATATTGTTCCATGTATACTTTCTATTGAAGAGATTGCCTCTCTAGATCCAAGTCAGAGGGTGAAGAAAGTCATTCAAGTCCGTTTCCATCATCATCTTCTGCCATTTAAGTTGGCTGTGTTATGTAATGGGAAAAAGTATTTGACAAAGCTGTGGCCTGATATTGGGTATTTTCTTAGACCGCTCTCCATGAGCTTGAATGCATTTATAGAGAAGGAACAACAATTACCTAGGATGTTTGAGTATTCAAAGAGGTCAGTGTATTCCTTTGTTCTGATTTTGAAGTTTTTCATTGTTGAATATCCTTAGTGGTAGTCTGATGACCATAATGTGTGAAAGAACTCTTAAATGTAACTCAGATTATGAACAGAGTAAGAACAGTTCTTCATATTAAGTGGAAAGTGTACAAACTAAAACATGCTTTATTCCTTCTAGTATATCTGGGGTGGTAATAGGACATTTAAAGATGCAAAATATGCTGTTTACTGTTGATCTCATTTTAAGTTTAATGTATTATCATCTAATCACCTCTTGACTATGAAAATTCTGTACATAATAAGACAATTATAAATTGACAGCAGTAAACACATTACTTGTATACATATTTCGTTTGAAAAGTTATATTTGTTTCAATAGTGTTATAACTTAAATTCATATTTTTACTAAAAATTAAAGCATCTGCAAGCTTCTGATACATTTTCATGATAGTCATTTTATCCTTCTGCCGCTAAATAGAATACGAATTTATACAAAAAAGTTCGATCAATTTAACCTAGACGCTTCAGCTACCTGGTGCCTTGGAAATCAAGAAAAGCTTGGAACTTCTTGATGCTTCATTTCTATATTTTATGACACTATTACCAGCAAAAAGGACAAAGTGGGGAAAAAAATGAAGCTAATAGTTACATCTAAGATGGTCTCTTATTTTATTACTATTGTACACATAAATTTGTCAAACTAATAAGTCTTGTGTACACATAAATTATAAGCTCTATTATATGTGTAGATTTGTCCCTACATATAGACAAAATCTGTGCCATATATCCATTTTAGACTGGTTATTATCTGTTCCTTGCTTCGTGTTGTCATAACCTGTCACCATATATATCAACCAGGTCATAACATATTTTATCATCTTAGGCAACAGAAAGAGGAAAAGGTGATTTTTCTTAGGTTTTTATAGAACATGGAGTTTTATATCAATTACCGATACAACAGAAAACTAGGAAGCATGAACAATTGTTTGCAGTAGTAAACATTTACCATTTTTTGTGCGGAATTAGGATATTGGAGAAACTTCTTTCAAAGGTTTGCACCATTTGCTGTTGAAAGTTACCATTTGCATGGAGAAGATTTGACAGCGAGAAGGATGAAAGTTCGCTTCATGCTGATAAAATTATTTTAATATCTCAAACTTTAGCCTCTAAGGTTCTCAGCAATTAATTCTAATGTTTGCCTTGTAGGCATGGACATCCCAGTTTCTTTCAACATCAATGATGCATCAGGCCTGTGCATACGATTCAGTGGGGAAATATTGAGTAACTCGAGACCATGCCTGGTTACTACTTCAGCTGAGGGCAAGTTCTATGAACCTCTGGGTATCACGGTCAAAATCAACTGTGAAGATACTGTTTTCAGCCCTAACCTGCTGAACAGAGTGGCAGCATTTCTACAATGAAAGCAGAATGCTGATGACTCCCTCTGTTTCTCTCCACCTTTCTTCTGCCTTGTTCAAGGGTCGGCGGGTTGCAGCTCCGTCAAGAGGCGCATGGTTCTGTATCCAGATTCCAGTGTATCATATATATAATCCAAGCGATTGTCGTCTGATGGATGAATGGATGGTTCATCTGTTCAGGCCTATTCGTGAAAAAGCCAGTGTGGAGATTTAATTGGTGGTTTTGCGAGTCGACATTTTGTTTCTTTACCCTTACTTTTGTGGCTAAGTCGGACTGCAAATCTGTCACTTCTGCATGGTGGGTTCATGCAGCCGACCTGAGTGATGGGGGGGGGGGGAGGGGGGATCAAGTAGATTGGGGGATGGATTTGGATTGTGTATATTTCTCTTTACCTTTGTTTCCATCTTGTCAAGCATGTACGAGACTGATTCATGTGGAGTGCCGAGAAACAAAATAACAATGGAAAATTTTTATTGAATGAATAGAGGAGGATTCATGTCAAAGACACCGAAGAATAATAGTGTGGTGTATTAGAATTGATATCATATGTTTAAATTAATAAATATAGCATTCAAAGTTGGTGTTTTCAGATTGAACGTGGAAAAAAGATCCTATGAGATGTATATAAATAATATATGGCTTCATTAGAACCTTTTATTAGATAGAATATCTCAGCTGTTCTGTCCGATACATGAGGAGGATAAATTGCTAATGAATTATAATACATTTATTTATTTTTTTACCAGTTAAATTAATTATTGCTTTCGAACTCTCAAATCTTTCATTGGTGAATTCGATACGCTACTTGCCATGTGATCAACATTTTATTACATCACGAGATCGTGAACCACCTTAGATCTCGAGTCTATCCCGTCGACTACCCCCGCGGGAATTGTCCAAACCTTAACCCTCCTTCGATTAGAAGAAGCTTCAACGCCCTCGACCATCTCCGGTGCAACGTGTCATGGAAGCTACTTCGGTGCGGTTCTTCGTGTCTAGTGTACTCGTTTGAGGACCGCCTTCCGGACTCCATCGAGGAGGAGATCTCCCCCCGAGCACTGAAGCCCCCCCTCAAAATGGGGAGAATAGCCGTCGCCGCGGTGGTCAGTTTGTGGGTCATTCCAATCTCCGTCTTGGTCGATCGAGTCGTCCCCGATCCCTACATGGTAGCTCACCCGTCCGTCTCCCGCTTCTCATCCCGTCTTGTTTTGGTTTTCGGCCACGCACGGTAGTTGTTCGGCGATATTCCTCTCTAACTGTTGTCTCTTCTCCCGTCAGGATGAGATCTTTCACATCCCTCAGGCGCAGCGCTACTGCAGAGGGGACTTCGGGACCTGGGATCCCATGATCACCACTCCTCCCGGCCTGTGAGAACTCCACACATTCATCCTCTTCCTTTGATCTCTCATGATGACAATAGGGTCTTTAGTTTCTTTTATGAACGATACACATCGAAGTTTCATAAAGCATGTATCTTTTGATGCGTTATAGCTTCTCTTGTGTCTGTTGGAATTAGCAGTGCTTTTGATGCGCAAGCTCTTATTTTAAATAAATGAATCAACTTTGTGCTGAAGCTGTGACTTTTTTGTGATTTTTCAGGTACTATCTTTCGCTCGTGTACATTGCGTCTTTGTTCCCGACCATGTGGTTCGCAAAATTTGCCCCAACAATGTCTTCAATCTGTTCCGCTGCAACTCTTCGATCTACTAATGCTTTTGTGGCAGTCATCTGTAGTGTTTTAATTTATGATTTGCTCATCCAGTTAAGACCCACTCTCGGTGAAAAGAAGGCAACAATTTATGCTATTCTACTAGCATCATATCCGCTTCACTGGTTCTTCACATTTCTGTATTATACAGATGTTGCTTCACTAACCGCAGTTCTTGCAATGTACCTGGCTAGTCTAAAAAGGAAGTTCTGGCTCAGTGCGATGGTATGGATTCCAATTATCAACTTGATTTTTTGGTGTTAAGGTCACCTTTACATCGTTCATGTTCTAGTTATTATACTATTCAGGATTAATTCATGTATGCAATTCCATTGCATAATAACTGCTACTTCTCACTATAATTTATTGTTCCATGGCCTCCTGTTCATGACACATTGACTGTCTTAATATCCTTGTTCTTGAGCCAAATGGTTCAGTCGATTCCTAGATTCCTTTTTTCTTTTTTGACTATTAAAGACCAAAGTCTTATATTTGTTTCAAAAATATAAATTTGTTATAATGGGAACTGAGGATTAAATCACCTCCATTCACACTTAAACGTGTTTATGGATATGAAAAATTAGTCATGATCATACTAGAGCTCATACTGATGTGAAGTTTTCGCTCTTGCTAGCTTAGTAACTTTAACTTGAATAGGGTATTTCTGAGGCGAGTGGTATAGGTGAGCCGCCATCTATGGTCCACTAATTGTAGACTCCCATGTGCGCCTAAATGCATGCTTGTTGAGACGTACTCTTGAAACTGTAGGCTTTAAACACATTACAATTTCTATACTAGAAAGCAAGTCTCTTACATAATTGAATTGAATCAGCAATAATTAGCAAATTTTACTTGCTTATAGTTTGCTTATCAATTCAAGAGGATTGATATAAGATTATAGCTTGAGCCATGGCACATAAGGAAAACCACATGTAATTTTGAGTTTGCAATTATTCTCACGAGCCATTTTCTTAAAAATAGCATGAGGATAGCAACAGAAAACAGTACCCTGTCATAATAACTCGTAGGACTATGCTTACTGATCTATGACAAGAAAAGAGCTGTCTTAAAACCAGTCCACTTTAAATAAGGAATTAAGGATGCTCGTCTTATCAATTGTGAATTGATGTCTGTGTAAATGTTTGCTTTGAGATTATATTTTAGTTTTGCTTACGTAGAGGTGCAGAGAAGAACAATTGTGGTGGATTCCTTCTGCATGCATTATTCTCTTACACTCTCATCATGCAGCTTGGTGCTTTGGCAACAATGTTTCGGCAAACAAATATTATATGGATGTTCTTCATTGCTGCTAATAGTGCTGTTTCTTATGCCGAAAACTTATATGGACAAGATTCTGTACTACAAAACAAACATAAAACAATGCTTGAGGACAATGATCTTCTGTCCCACAACAGAAGTACTCCAATTTCTTCAGGGTTGAGAAAGCGAAGGATGCATAATTCCTCCAGCAACAGCCAACAATCTGTGTTCGAAAGAAGTGAATTTTCTCTGCACCATCCTCCAGGTACCATAGCAACTGTTGTAAATAGAATATATATTCAACTCGGGAGTCAGCTTTTGTTTTCTGAAAATTCTGTCAAAGATATACCTCAAGCCATAATTAAGTAGCATATGTCCAGAATTGTTTGTTCTACTATATCGACTGGCACATATAATTTCGTCATTCTGAATGTGACATTGAACTATTGGTCATTAGAAAATGGTATGTGTTAAAGCAGTCTAACTCTAAATAGTGCAATAGTGCACATGCTTTTCTGATTTGTAGCAGTTTTAAACTTGCTGTTTTTCTTTCTTGAGATATTGGTCCTTCTTTTAAATTGATAAATGGAAGGTAATTTAATATCTTTAGACAGAAGAAAAGACGAAGTTGTAGAAACATTTGGTTTTTATCCTTCATATTTATTCTTCTTTGTCAAAGGGCTTTCTATCATTTAATAGATTTGTGCAGCAGGTTTTTTTGATGAGATCTTGGATGTCATCTCAAAGTTATGGAGTCTGAAATGGAAAGTCGCCATTGCATTTGCACCCTTTGTGATGGTGCTGTTGGCATTTGTGACTTTTGTCATCTGGAACGGGAGTATAGTTCTCGGTACTGCACAGTGAATTGGCAAGCTTATTCATCTAGTGGTGTATGATGCTTGAAAAAGATAAATAGCATACCTTGAATTATGCAGGTGCAAAAGAAGCTCATGCTGTATCTCCACACTTTGCCCAGATGTTATACTTTGGTCTTTGTTGTGCGGCTGCCCTTGGTCCTGTTCATTTTACACAAGCCACATGTCTCTATCAGTCTTTTAGAAAGAACAAGATTTTTCATTCTTTTCAAGTACTACTGGCTCTTGTCATAGGCTTTATTGCAGTATTCTTTTTCAGGTAAGGCTTATTTGGTGGTTCTGCTTACAATTTGACTTAGATGCAGCTATTTAGGGTTTGCCTCTCTTTAGCAAATGCTTTCACCTAATAGGTTGATCCATGACATCTGACTACAAGACGAAAGGCTAGATTATTAATAAAAATGAGAAGAACGTCAAAGAATTAGGCACCTGCAAAAAGACGGAACTAAAATGAGGACTTATGATAAGTTTTTTCTCTCATCTTTTTTCTGCCACTGGTAGGATATGTGGTCTTGTAGATTCCTATGATCTGAAAGCAAACTGAACATTCTACCCATTAGCAGGAATTAAGTTTACTATCTCATAGAGCTGCATGAAAATAGCTTATAATTTCCTTGTTTGATCCTTTTAGATTTTTTTGGTAGCATGTAACCTGAGGCCAAAGCTTCCAGTCATTTGTAAGCGAGTCTAAATTCAACATAGACTTTGATTTATTTGTAGGACTCATTATCAAATTCAATTTTCCGATGCAGCATAGCTCATCCATATCTTCTTGCTGACAACCGTCACTACCCCTTCTATCTTTGGCGGAAGGTTATCCAAGTGCACTGGATGATGAAGTACCTTTTGATCCCACTTTATGTTTATTCATGGTCTTTCATTATCAGCATACTAGGTCAGTGATACAGCAATCCTGTTGAGAATTTTATGTTGGATCTCTCAAAATTTTAACACACTTTGACCATTTAACAGGGGAACGTCAAAGGAGAATCTGGGTGTTGTCTTATGTTATTGCAACTGCACTAGTTTTGGTCCCTGCACCACTAATCGAGTTCAGATATTACACAATACCATTCTATTTCTTGATTCTTCATTCTAAGATTGGCGAAACCAGTAATTGGCTGCTCATCGGTAGTCTTTATGCTGTTGTAAACATTTTCACGATGTACTTGTTTTTATTTCGACCGTTTCACTGGGATCATGAGCCTGGCACTCAGAGATTTATATGGTAATTCAGTGATGTATCTACAGAGCTTCAATTCCAGGCATGCTCCGGCCAGGAATGGTCTGACTTGCTCAACCATCCTTGTACATTAGGATGAAGAGTGCTGTGAATACCTGCAAAATATCCATGCTGCACACTGCACCAGGTAATGGAAGAATTCTCATACAAGTTTTTCGTGCATTGCTGTGAATTTGGTGTAACATTTACTGCACTACTGAATGAACAAATGAAGCATCAGTACCACCAAACTTGAGCGATTATATATTGATGAGATTCTTATGAAAACAATGTGTTTGTCATTAATTTCTGCAGATCCTGTTTGGTTCTTGGTCTGCCTGTTTCTTTTGTATCACTGAATTTTCACCATGTAACTGATATTGCTAACTTACCTTCCCAGTGTCATATGGTTATATCAATGACTTGGAAGATCCAACAGCCAAAGTATGATCTGCTTCATATGGCTATATCGATGTTGGTAATTTCTACAGTCTGCCTATTCTTAATGAGTTCAGAAGCAAAAATGTTCTGCAACATATAACCGTGTGACATTCACTGTGTTTCATTGCATGCACAAAATAGTGTTTGATGACACCTCTTTTTGCTTTATTTTTTCCTGTTGCAGTTTTACTTTACAGATTAACTCAAGTCTTCTTCAACTTGTATTGTCTATCCTAAGAGTTTAGTTTGATGAAGAAACTACAATTTAGTCACTAGCCATCACAGCAATTATTTGCAAGCAATCCAGAGGATGTCTATTGAGAGAGTGTGGATTTGCGGAGATAGAAGACTCGATTTGACGAGATAACTGATCTATCAACTTGCTATTGATTCAAAATATCTAGGCTTAAATTAATAATATTACTCTTATAATCTAAATTGAATCATAACCCACTCTAGAGATGGAATGTTATTTGCAAATAATTGCTAATTAGAGTAGGAAAGGATTATGTGTAAATGGGATTAGAGTTGATTAGCTTAATTAAAAGAGTATTAATTAAGTCATTGGGAAGAGGTAAAGAGCATCATCTACAGCTGATTAGTAAGGTCAGATTAAATGTGATGGATAGAGTCAATCCCAGAGCTTCAGATTCCTCCTCAAAGGGTATAAAGCCACACAAAAAATACTTCAGCATGAGTCAAAAAAAAAGTATCAAACAACAGTAGTAGAAGGCTTGTAATCCAAAGGATACTGTTTGTCCTTATAGGAGACGCCATGAAGGTCCTGCACAATAGAAGATAGGGATAAGACTAGCTTTCACATCAAATGATTTGACGACAGGAATCCAGCAAACAATGTCAAGATTGTGCAGTACAACAATCTCATATCATTCTATAGTCAATTATAGTCTTCATCTTCTTAACATCAGAATTCAGAACCGCTTCAGCTTTACCTGCATATGTTTGTTACAGAAATGATGAACCAAGTCACATGATTGTTCTATCTTCCTTTCTTCTACGGAGTTGGAAAGTTAGGAACCATCAGACCTCAAAAATGTCACTGGAAAATGAACAAAGAAATATCAACATTTCACTCATGTTTCTCAGGCTGCAAACACAGGAATGGCCCATCACCATGCAAACACACAGGCTTTTACCTAATTTCCTCAGGCTGCAAACAGGTTCATCAAAGGTCTGGCCAATGACACAGTGCCCTCAGGTACCTCATTCCGTGATCAGACTCCATCGGTTGCTTGAACGGGGGAGGAAGATAGCATATGCATGCCACAGGCGTGCATGGCAGCAGGAGCACACACGCACAGCATCATGGACCTTCGGCTCAAGTGTCTGCATCATGACAGACCTTTCAGGTCACCTTCTCCATGCCCAGTCCCTGTAAAGATCACCAAGCATGTCCTATCTCCAACCGGATTGATGTTAACGGCCACCATTTCTTCTGCCTTGTGATGGCCACATTTGCTTGTGGGGGGGGACACTGGAGATGATGCTTGTTTGATTGATGATAAGCATTATAGACCAAACAAGGTAAGAGTCTCAGTCATCGTTCATACTCTCCATGGATTTTAATCATGTTATAATTAGAGTACGTGGAAAGTTAGCCTATACTTTTTGACTCCTATATGACAACTTGATTCATATCTTAGATAGGATGAACTGAAGACAAAATTTTATCTGGCCAAAATGTGTACATAGATTGAGAAACCAAAGCAAATTCACACCACATTCCTTTGTGAATTCAAGTGAGAAAATGAAATCTGATGGGGGATTTCTCCTACAATCCATAACCTGTTGGCACATCATATGTCATTTAATCACAGATTGATCAAACAACAAATTTAGGGTTATGGAAGTCCTGTATCTGAATCAAATGATCACAGATGAACCAAGTCAATTACAAAATCTATCAAGTTTCTTAGCAAACAGATTTAAGCATCAAAATGGTGTATCAGAAATAGTTTTGAAAACATCCAAACTCCCATCTGATTTAGAATCATGAAATGATGAGTATATATGTAACAACAATAAAGATTTATTATGCTTTTGCCACCAAAAGTAGATTCTTTTTAAAGCAGAATTAAAGAAGTCATTGAATGAGACTACAAAGTGATTGTCTGTCTTCTACATGTGGGATTGCAAACCTCTATTGACCAGACTGATCAAATAATTAAGATTGGTGGTGTGAGATGCAAAGGAAAAGCCTACACTCACACCTTACCAATGTGATTCCCATTACCAAATCATCAGTGAGAATAAATCTACTACAAATTATGTAATGGATCTGAACAAGCTTCAGGTTGATAATATCTGCATGCACTTGTGTGACCACTCAATTGTCACATCCAAGGAAGACATATGTGATATGAAGAGGAACATATGTGCTCATCCATCTCTCATGAATAGGTCTTACAAGATTGACAAGTTTACTGAGAATAACAATGCACAAATACAAGCAAAGAAGTTGCATAAAAAGAGATTTAAAAGTTACAAAGTGCTTCTCTATATAACTCTGTGCTACCTTTTCTTTTTTACCTGTGTTGTAATATATTTTCCTTTGTGCATGACACACATGATGTGATATATCTGAGCCCTTTTAAAAGAATGGTACTAGGCCATCTTTAATGGTTCATGGAAACCATGAAGGTGATGGCCTATCCCTCATTTTGATAAGCAATCACATTGGTCCTTTCATAGTGACCTTACACAGAAAGCTAATTTGTTCCTTTTATTTTTCTTTTCCTGTTGAAAGCTAATTCAGATACCTGCATTTAAATCTTGACAAAAAGACTCATATATTCATGTACAGTTCAAGATCTTTTCTTGTGAAAGATCTCCATTCTGTCAGATGGAACATTAGTATGTGTGTGTGTGTGTGTGTGTGTGTGTGTGTGTCTTAGAATTAGGAGAGGGAGATAGAAAGAAGGATTGGAATAGAGTATAGAAGGTTGGAGATATATGTGAGGAGATGCAAATGACAGGAGCATGAGATAGGTCTTGAGATTTAGAAAGAGAATTTGAAGAATTAGGTTTTTGGGATCTGCTGGTGCTACAAAATGTATGATTTAGAATCTGATCCTCCATATTAGACATTGCAATCAGCACTACACATTACCCCCTCCCCCCCCCCCCCCCCCCTCCATGCAACCCGGCATGCATGAGCTGGAAGAACACGTAATACCAGAGACATGATCAAAGCAAGCTCAGTAAAAGATCTCTCTCTCTCTCTCTCTCTCTCTCTCTCTCTCTCTCTCTCTCTCCTTGTAAAAGACATGTTTTCCTGAGGAGGATGGATGGCCAACTCATAAAGCTAAAGCTGCCTCCTTCACTGCTCCCCTAACAAAAGAACAGGTCCCCCTCTCTCTACATGCCATCAGCAGGCCTCCACCGACACCACACTCGCCTCCTCTTCCTTGCAGCTATCTGGTACACCATGCTACCCTAACCATACACCACAATTAACGTGGAATTCCGAGCCCAATCCATGGAGCATACTCACCCTCCTCTCTGCTTTTCTCACTCAGGTTTCCACTACTCACCTATACCTATCGAGAGAGAGAGAGAGAGAGAGAGAGAGGAGAGAGAGAGAGAGAGCGAGAGAGAGAGAGAGAGAGATTGCCTCGGTTCTTGGAGAACGTACAGAATTCCAAGAACCGACTCATGTTTATCTGGTTTCTTCAGATCTTTTCCTTTTCATTTCTTGGTGATACTGCGTGTGCTTCCACAACTGGCCTCGGTCTTAGGTTGCTGCTGTGGAATTCTCGGGTGTGAGATGCGCACACATCGGTGCCTCATCGTACAGTCCTACATGCGTGGATGTGGTCTGAGCTAAGTGATGGTTTGGGATCACTGAGACAACAAAGAGACGATGCCGTAAGCAGTCGAGCTCAGCAGCAAACTGCAAGACTGTGACTTGCGCACAAAGAGGACCGACTCAGTGCTTTTGATGAACAATTGGTCATCCTTGAGATCAAACACCCATAAGAAATGTCTTGCGACGGATCACATTATGTTTATAATCATGAACTTTATTGTCAGAAAAAATAAATGGATTTAGAAGAAGAAGGGAAAAGAATCAGAATTTAGATCGTATTTAATTAAGAGCAGCTAAAATAGAAGGAAACTAATATATATATATGATACATTATACATACATACATACATACATACATACATACATACATACATACATACATACATACATACATACATACATACATACATACATACATACATACATACATACATACATACATACATACATACATACATACATACATACATACATACATACATACATACATACATACATACATACATACATACATACATACATACATACATACATACATACATACATACATACATACATACATACATACATACATACATACATACATACATACATACATACATACATACATACATACATACATACATACATACATACATACATACATACATACATACATACATACATACATACATACATACATACATACATACATACATACATACATACATACATACATACATACATACATACATACATACATACATACATACATACATACATACATACATACATACATACATACATACATACATACATACATACATACATACATACATACATACATACATACATACCTATCTATCGAGAGCAGAGAGAGAGGAGGAGAGGAGAGAGAGAGAGAGAGAGAGAGAGAGCGATGAGAGAGAGCGAGAGAGAGAGAGAGAGAGATTGCCTCGGTTCTTGGGAGAACGTACAGAATTCCAAGAACCGATCATGTTTATCTGGTTTCTTCAGATCTTTTCCTTTTCATTTCTTGGTGATACTGCGTGTGCTTCCACAACTGGCCTCGGTCTTAGGTTGTGCTGTGGAATTCTCGGGTGGTGAGATGCGCACACATCTTTTGCTTTTGCTGCATCGTACAGTCCTACATGCGTGGATGTGTCTGAGCTAAAGTGATGGTTTGGGATCACTGAGACAACAAAGAGGACGATGCCGTAAGCAGTCGAGCTCAGCAGCAAACTGCAAGACTGTGACTTGCGCACACGCGGACCGATACATACATACATACATACACACAGGGAGTGCATGTGAGGAGGATATATGAATCATGCATGAAATGACGGTCAAAGTGATGGTTCTGCGCAGCATCTATCAAAAGATGAGAAGTCATCCATGATAGCTTTAATCTGCAAGCAATCATACCTGCATTGCAGAAAAGGCTGAAAGCTTGTCCCACTAGGTTGATTAGTTAAAGCAATCTATCGTCTGTGAGTATGCTCTTGGATGACAATTCTAAGGGAGATTCATGTCCTATATATACTACGCTCATCTCCAAGACAAGATTTAACCGCAGCAGTTTTAAGTGATGAAGCAAATCAATTCGCTTCAGATTATGATATCTATCACCTTCTGTGATTCCATTTAATTATGTTGATGTTATGTGTCAAGATTATTAGATGAAATGCAGGTCACCACAGCTTGTTAGGTTAGGAGTTCAGCTAGTGATTCATGGCAGCAACTCAAGTGAGGTCAATGATGAGCTGCTCCATGCATGCATGAACTCAAACACCAAGTTAAGTTTGTGGGGGAAAAACAAGATACCAAGATCCAAATCATACAACGAAAACTACAATCCTACTTACTGATCCTGAGCAGTGCATCTACAGATGCCCACCATATACTAGGAAAGAAGTTTGTGTCACTGAATCCTCCATTGATCTTTCATGCTTCGATCCGGTTGGACATAGGAGTAGAATTCTGGTACATAAGATTGACATGAGAATTCATGTTTCCTCCTCCAATCGAGTAGATCAGTTTTTTGGAGTCATTTCTAGTTGTATCAGATCAACAGAAGATGTAGAATTACAGGAAATTGTCAGTTGATGAAGGGTTAATGAAACTTGGGAAGTCTGCTGCCCATCCACCACCATCTCTGCCACCCCAGATGAGATCGGTTCTGGGGTCATCAAGAGACTGTCTTGGAAGATTAAGCTCTTGTGAGTTGGCGTCCATCTTCACTGAAGCCAGTTGCATCAGGAGCCCGGAGCTGGGTTGAGCTTGCTCTGCAAACGATTGCCCGTCAAACTGACTACCTTCTCCGAAGAACGACGGGTATAAGCTTGGAAGTGGTGCCAATGGCGGCATCTGTGGTGGTGGTGGTGGTGGTGGTGGCGGATCTAACCCGCCTAGGATTAAAGGAAGCTGCTGGATTTGCCAAGAGAGTCTCAGGTCCTCTACTGCATCGATGCTGGTTCCACTCACCTGGTAACTCAACGCTAGGTTAGAAGTCCTGAAGTCCGGAACTGGGTGCAACGAGGTCACTAGGGGCGGCGGCGGCTGCAGGGCGAGGCTGGTCATCGTTGCACCACCGCCCTGGCGAGTGGCCGAAGCAACCGAGGGTTTTGAAGAGGCACTGCCGATGGACTTGGTCCGCCTGTTCCTGCGGCAGCCGCCGCCCACAGGGACGTTGCGGAGCGCGCCGCCGCGTGTCCAGTAACGCCGGCATGCCTTGCAGAAGTGGCGGGGCTGCGACAAGGAGTAGTTGTTGAAGTAGCAGAACTTGGTGTTGGTGGAGTCGCACCGGGGGCACTTGAGCGCCTGTTCCGGCTGCGCCACCTTCGCCAGACGAGCTCGTTCGGCCGTCAACTCTGGCCTGATCGAGCAGACCATCCCCGCCTCAGCTGGTGGCACTCCCACCAAGCCAGGTGGTGGTGCTGGGAGGTGGGGATCCTCATCTCCGCCACCATGGCTACTGCTGCCCCGCTGATGAGGCTGTTGCTATATATGACGAACAAACAAACAGGGAGGAGACACAAAGGAAGAACTCAGTGTTTGTGGTACACTCGGAGGCCATATGGAAAGGGTGAGAATATTACTCGTCGTCAGCAGAGAGGGAAGCAAAAAAGAAGAAAGGGAAGGATGGATAGGGCTCACCTGGTTCCAGTTTGGTGGATCTACATAGACCGGAAGAGATGGGAAAACCATGGCCGGGTGGGTGGTGCTCCTTTTAGTGTCTGCTTCTCTTTTGGCGAAAGGTTGATGGGGCTAAGAGATGGATGGTGGTGGATCACATCCACGAGGGTGTGCAGAAAGAAGAAAGCAGCAGTGCGAAGGAACCACAAGGAGAATTTAGAGGAAGATGATGATGCATTCCTCTCTTCTTCTGTGCAAGATTGAACTGGTTGTTGGGGAAGAGAGAGAGAGAGAGAGAGAGAGGAGAGAGAGAGAGAGAGAGAGACTTAGCCTTTACGCTCTGGCTAACGATTATGGTGTGAGGAGCGTGGGGAAGAGGAGTTGTCCAGCGAAGGGAGATAGAAAGCATTAGGCTCAGAAGCCTGACCCTATCTAATTTTAGATTATAAATTATTTATATATAATTATCCTAATCTTTGTGGAAGTGAGCGATGTAAAAAATTCTATATAAAACGTTTTTTCATATGCATGCCATGGAAGGCCCTCGTAATACACATAATTTCCTTTTTTCATTTATATTTTCGTATTATCTCCTATGATTGCTTCTATAGCCCTATATGCCTGGCTAGCCTTATCGATCACCCCCATTCGCACACGAGGCCCCCGGGGTTTGACAGAGGATAATTAGAGTTAGAGTGAAACAATCATGCTAATGGCCCATAACACACTTGGGTTCAACGAGAGCATAGAGGTGATAGCAAACATGAAAGGGGGAGGAGGCAATGGTGTAAGACAATTGGTGGCTAAGGCACGAGTAAAACTATATTACATGTGGACTAAGGATATTCAAAAAGAAATTCCTAAACTTCAAAGCTTTTTCTAAGAATTCACTATATATATATATATATATATATATATATATATATATCATATATATATTATATATATATATATATATATATATATATATATAGTGAATTCTTAGAAAAAAGCTTTGAAGTTTAGGATATATATATGTATATATATATACATACATATATATATACTATACATACATACATATATATTACATATATATATATAGTGAATTCTTAGAAAAAAGCTTTGAAGTTTAGGATATATATATGTATATATATATAGAGTGACTTCTTAGAAAAAGCTTTGAAGTTTAGGATATATATATGTATATATATATATACACATATATATATATATAC
>CM017194.1:24568170-24738170 GCA_004837865.1 Musa balbisiana | reverse complement strand
TCCTCTTTGCCCTCTCACATGCTGTCCTCAACCTCCTAAGAGCCCTAGGGTTCCCACTGATATCCTTCTTGTTCTTTCTCTTGAACTCTTGGACAAAATGGTTGACCATGCGGTTGTCAAAATCCTCACCACCAAGATGGGTATCACCAGCAGTGGCCTTGACCTCAAAGATACCCTCCTCGATGGTAAGAAGGGAGACATCAAAGGTGCCACCACCGAGATCGAAGATGAGGACATTCTTCTCACCAACACTAGTAGCCTTCTTGTCAAGACCATAAGCAATAGCAGCTGCTGTGGGCTCATTGATGATTCTCATTACATTGAGACCAGCAATGACACCAGCATCCTTTGTGGCCTGGCGCTGCGAGTCATTGAAGTAAGCGGGAACAGTGACGACGGCATTCTTGACAACAGACCCCAGGTAGGCTTCAGCAATTTCTTTCATCTTTATCAAAACCATAGAAGAAATCTCTTCAGCTGCAAACTGTTTATCCTCCCCTTTGTATTGGACAACAATCATGGGCTTGTCACCTGGACCAGGAATAACCTTGAAAGGCCAGAGCTTGATGTCGCTCTGGACAGATGAATCACTGAATCGCCTACCAATTAAACGCTTTGCATCTGGAAGAGGGAAAAAGACAAGAGACAAAAAGATTAAAACCTTGAAATTCAAACAAAATGCAAACAAAACAAAAAAACTAACAGATATGAACATCTAGAGAAACAAAATGGAAAACCATTTACTGGGATTAATCGAGTAATGAAACATTTGACAATTAGTAACTAATAGCAAGAACCAGTGCTTTCACCTTCATAGACACAGGAAGAAACCAATCAATCTCAACATAATTATAATTTGGAAAAGCTTGACTATAAGAGGAAGAAAAAGAAAGGCTCAAGTGAGTAGAGTTTTTGTTTTTTACTAAACCAGTATTGGCAAAATAATGAAAGCACACCAGACAAGAGTAACATGTATTGCAACCTCACTTGCAGCAACTCACTTTAGAATACCTTCACCCTTCTATTCTACTTAAGTGGGACTGTTACCAAACTTTTAACATGCAAAAAAAAATTGAGAAGTCAGATCTAGGACACCCACAATACAATTTTTGCACCGTCAGATATGCTTGAAACACGAAAATATATTTCAAATGCTAAAAACTAGATGAGGCAAGTTTTAATGACAACTTTAGATACCCATGAGAAGTTACTCGCAAAAGTAACTAGTGCCTACACGCGAGACCTCAGCACTAAAGCATAACCAAGAACTAAACAAATGCAAATTCAAGTCATAAAAATATCCAAAAATTTATAAATAAGAGGATTGTGAAGATAAAATAGTCAGAAAACATGTGTCAACCAGATGGAAAAGCACTCTTCATCGAACAATTATCATTATCACATAAAGATTCAATTGTCCCAAAATGTTAGCTAGCCAGAACATCAAGTTTGCTTCAAGCTTCAGAATCCATTCAAGTATCATGTTAAGCAAGCTGTATACCTTATATATTAAAATATTACAAGTACTGCTTCTGATTAGTAACAAAAACAATGTTCTCATCGTTTTGGCAGTGGTACTATGTAAAACATCAGCACAACTTAATATATTTAATAATATTAGAGTAAAATTAATAAAAGAACCTAGTTTTTTTCTACCATAAGATCTAACCGAATCCATATGAAACTAACAAGTCATAATAATCAAACTAAAAAGGAATTATGATTATGGACTATCATTGTCAGACTTATGTCAAATTGGGTTCAGTAAAGCAATTTGAACTACTAATATAAAGGATGTGCAGAAAATATTGATGCAACGAAGAACAAATCCGTACCCATGATTCATAGGTTGGCGTCATTCTAACCAAATGATAAAAGCGTGAAGTCCTCAGAGAATATCGACTCAAAGCCACAAAAAAGAATACTTTTTGACTAGCGGATTATTTGGTTATGAAAGTCAACTAACCACAAGATGCACAAAAAAAAGGCAAATGAATGACAACATTCAGAAATAAATGTTATCCGGACATGAAAGATCAAGTAGAATATATGCATAAATGGCCACGATTTATCAGATATAGCCAGATCTAACCAGATTTAATGCAACTATAACAAGTAGAGGTTCCAGAACCATACAGATCTTTCAAATACAGAACTATAATCATAGTGAGAATAAAACAGACCAAGATCTAGGAAGTAAGCGTAGATCCAAAGAGATCTACCATAACTAAAACGTCAAGACATCAAACTTTTCAAAAGCATGCCAGATCTTAAGGGGAATACTCACCAAAGACGGTGTTGATGGGGTTCATGGCGACCTGGTTCTTGGCAGCGTCGCCGATAAGGCGCTCGGAGTCGGTAAAGGCGACATAGGAGGGGGTGGTACGATTCCCCTGGTCGTTGGCGATGATCTCCACCCGGTCGTGCTGCCACACCCCGACGCACGAGTACGTGGTGCCGAGATCGATCCCGATCGCCGGCCCCTCGCCCTTTCCTGCCATATCTCAAGTAATCGAGGACGAGAGCCGCGACGCAGTAGAGAGGTAGCGAGATTACCTTCTCCGCCGCTAGGGTTTGTGAGGAGGAAGACAGAGGGATGGAGGAGACGTTATATAACGATTCTAGAGTTCTAGAATGTTCCGGCCGCTTCGTGGGCACCGTCCGATGGAATTGGCACGGTAGAGATTGACTCATTCTTTAGGCGGGAAAGAGGCGCTCCTGTTAGGTGTGAAGGCACCACCGTATGCAAAGCGGCGCATAAAATGGTTGTGAAGGATCCTATTTTCATTTGATTCTAATTAATTTTTTGCAATTCTCTTCTCTGGGCGACAGCTAATATAAAACCCAGAAATCAACGATAGGATCCTAACATAAGAGTTACAATAATTGGAGACTATCCGAGCACCCAGGGTTGAGCTCCGGGTCAACAGCCTATTCCACGTTCAAAATCCCAAGCGTTAATATGTTCCACCTCGTCGATCTACCCGCCGCAGATACCCTTGCGTCGACTGGCAGATTGGCAACGTGGCCCGGTTGTCCTCTGTTTAGATCCAGATGGGCGTAGAGGGAACACAGCGATACGAAGAATCTCGTCGTCGGATCGAACCAGGCATTGCGGGGAAAGCATGGCAAATCTGCTGTCGAGCCCAAACCACGACACACCATTATACCATATCCGCGTCGTCATCATCCATTAAATTTAAGAAATTATTATGTTGAATTATTGTTGCCTTGCTCAAATTAATACACCCAATAAATTATGATATTGACTTGTTCATCAAAATTATGATTAAAAACCCACTTTGGTCATATTATAATATTTCAATTATCATAAAAATATAATCCAGTAAATCGATCTTTTATATATTAAGTAATATTCAAACTCCAATGGGGACGTTAACTCGCTTTACGTGACAACGCAAGTTGGGAATGACGGTCTCGATCGGATGCAGAAGACATGCATGATATTAGTGTTATGTGATTCCTAAGAAGCGCAACTACTGTTATCTCAAACATCAAGATTAGTGTTACGTAACGTGATTCCTCGTGTAATTAGTGTCAACTCTAACATCGATTTAGTTTTATGTCAGAAATAAGATGAAAAAGTATGCGTGGTTACTATATTAATTTGTATTTAATTATTTTAGATAGTATGAGCATCAATTAGTACTCTTATTAGCACATCATCAACGTAATTTTAAAATATATCTAGAAATGCACTTTATTTGATCCCGCCAATTTTGTTCCCCTAAGTCTTAATTTACTCTTTTTCTATCATAAAGGAAATAGTAAAATTACATACATATACGTACATATAAAGTTAATGATTTGAAATCTATCTTCAATTTAAATTTGAACATACAAGTAATTTTATTTATAGGTGTAAATAAGTTATTTTAAATATTGGATCTTATATGTATGGTAAATTTATGAAAAAAAACTCATATTTTTAACAAATTTTCAATTAGTTAAAATAACTTATTTACACCTATAAATAAAATTACTTGTATGTTCAAATTTAAATTGAAGATAGATTTCAAATCATTAACTTTATATGAATTTATGAAAAAAAACTCATATTTTTAACAAATTTTCAATTAGTTATTCGACTTCCAATAAATTTCATAAAGTATTTTTTTAAATAATGATATTATCCCTTGTCGATCATTCACTTCGTTTAACATTAACATACTTATCGAAGCACCTCGCCCTCAACACAAGCAAGCATTGACCCCATCACTCTAACTTCACTCCCTTTTATCTCCTGTAAGTTTTCCTTTACCTCTGTAGTCGTAACTATAACCGTCTCTTTCGTTGCTTGTTATCTCCTTCACTTACGCTTTTGTCGTTTGTCGCTTGTATTATAAACAAAGACAACAATAGTATAATGCACATGGATAAGTCCAATGGGATAAAGACGAGACAGTTAGAACAACGGGACTACCAGTCACTTGTGTCATAAGTAAGAACAACAAATGTGAGACTCAAATAGGTGAGTTCAACCTAGGTCAGTGAGATTTGTGGAGGCAAGAGCAATGTATGACAAAAGTGAAAATAATGGATATAATAAGAAAAATAAAAATGATATTTTTATGTAAGAAGGGTATCAATAAGAATTTCTAGAAGTTGGGGCGCTTTACATGAATTTCTCAAAAATATAGATTTTCTAATAAAAATTATCTTTATGTGTAAAAATATAAGGTAAACACTAAAAAAAATCTCTGAACCGAAACTTTGAAAAATTATAATTTCTATTATTTTCTTAAATGATCTTTTTGCCCTTAGCTCTAGTCGAATTTATTATCACCTTCATCTTGCATCATCTCTATTTCGTTCTTAGCGTGCTTAGCTATGACCCTTGTATAAGGGAAATCGTCATCTTTCTAGATATTGCTGATCTCATTAGTCTTATCCCTGTGTGAACCAATTGACGACGGGTAAATTCTCCTTCATTACTCGAGGGCTAAGGACATGTAAGGGTAGAGTCGATAGAGTCAATATAGGTGATAATAAGTTTACTGTAAAAAAAATTTAAAGTTAAAGATACGTGGGGATAAATTCTCCGAGTTTGAATTTTATTTTAGAATTAACCCAAAAATATTTTAAAGAAAATTATATATTGAGCATAACAAGGAGGCGAAAACGGCATTTAAAGCACAACAACCTCCTCGGCGGTTCATCCGCCTCACCTAAACCACATCAATGCAAGCGAACCGGCCAACCGTCGCCCCCTCCTAAGCTTCGTTTATTTAAGCCCTCCGATCTCACATCTCCGCTTCAATTCCTCCTCGCGACTCCACCTCTGGGAACCATGGCGGGCTTCCTCTCTACTCTCCGACGGATCTACCTCTCCCTCTACAACTGGATCGTCTTCGTCGGATGGTAAATCAAACTCCATTTTCTCGTTCCTTTGGTTGTTTTGGGGGGTGTGTTTGTGATTTATACTGGATGGGTTTGGATCGCTCTAGGTTTCAGGTCCTCTATTTCGCCGTGAAGGCTCTGAGAGAAGGCGGGCCTACGACGGTGTACGATTCGGTAGAGCGGCCACTTCAGCTCGCGCAGACCGCCGCCGTCATGGAGGTTTTGCCATTTATCTTCGTAAAAATTTAATTTTTTTAGTGATTTTCTGTTCCTTCGTGTTGATCTAGCTCATCTTTTTCTACCCCTACAGATTCTTCATGGCCTCGTAGGTGAGAACTAATTCATTTCCTTTGCTTACATCTCATTTTGATTGTTCTTTAAGAAAACGAATTAAAATCTCTTTCCTCTTCCTTTGCTGTAGGATTGGTTAGATCTCCGGTCTCAGCAACTTTGCCACAAATTGGATCAAGATTATTTCTTACCTGGGGCGTCTTGTGGAGTTTTCCTGAGGTAATTATGTAGCTCATCTCAAAATGTATTTTCAATGAGACAGTGGTAAGACAGCTTAGTTTTGTGGTTTTGCTTTAAACTGAAATTTGTAATTGGATTGCAGACAAGGACACATGTTCTCGTTAGCTCCCTCGTTATCAGCTGGTCTATTACTGAGGTAGTGATTTCTTTTAGTGTTAGCTGGTTTAATTCGTTGCACGGTTATATGGAAACTAATGATGCTCTTACTTCGTTTTCACCATTCATGGAAGCATTACAACATGCGTGTTGATTGAAACCAGTAGTTAGAAGCTATGAAGTTTTGAAGGGATCATGTGACGGTTAAAACCCATGAGCAAAATTTTTTTCGACAATTGGCATAGAATTTAATGTGGAAAACATAGTTGCAATGTTGTACTATTAAGTTATGCAATGCACCAAAGAAATATTTTTGGCTATCTTTTATAGTGCATGTGACATGGTGGTACAAGATATTTGAATGATTGTAAACAAAATAAGGAAATTGACCTTAGGGCATCCTTTTTCATTACTTAGGAGAACAAGGAACTAGGGGTAAAATGTGTTTGGTAACTTTTAGCAAGGTTGATATGTTGAATGTAAAATGCATTTTAGATTTGAGGTAAATGAGAATAATCATTGATTCAAGTGATTATTCCTTGTCACATAGGGATTGAATCATTGATTCAAGTGATTATTCCTTGTCACATAGGGATTACATAGGGATTGAATCATTGATTCAAGTGATTATTCCTTGTCACATAGGGATTGATAATTCCTTCTGGACAGGGACTGGCCTTATTTTCTATGTTATGACCTGCCAAGCCAAACCGAAGGTGTGCATTTCAGTGCCAATGTTGTTTTGCATGTTTGCACAAGCAGAGAGGATAGTGTAGTTCCGTTCGTTGCGATGTTGTTCACAGAAGCTTGATTTATTCCATTGCTTTTTTGTTTACCTGCTTACCAGCTGAAGCTAACTATGTTCTATGTTCGGGACTTGTCCGTCGCTCGTTCTTTCGGACTAATCAACTTTCTCTTTTACAGGTCCTTCGGGACCTGCAAGAGGTTGCAAGTGGGCTGATCTTTGCGGAGCAATATCGTAAGGGCGAAGCACGACTTAGGCAACGCAAGCTAAGTTCGCGTCTTGGCTGCAAGGGTGCCTCACGCCTTAGGCAATTCCTGCTAAGGTCGTGACATTGTGGTATTAGAGCGGGCAAGCACTTCGAGCGAGCAGCGAAGGAACTTCGCAACTTCGCCATGGCAAAGCATCGTGGCGAATCAAGCAAGACGGGGCAAGCCGGACCCTTGCCCCAAGCAGCCGCAGGTGGGCTACATGTGCACACTCGCTCTCATGCTGTTGGAGCCGCTCAAGAGGAGCGCGGCAGCGAACGTGATGAGCGAGAAGTTGGCTACTCTCCGCGAGCAGAGGAAGCGTAATCTGGAGCGCTAACTGGGAAAAAGAGTCACAAGGAGAGACTCACAACGGCGGAAACCCGCCTGGATGTTCTTGAAGCGAGCGTGGAGGAACTCTACCACGGCCAACAAAGGCTTGTCGGAGTAGAGAGCTCGCAAGAGGAAGCGGAGTCCAGGATCGATAAGGTCGAGGCCATAGTCGACCGACTATCGGATGACACCAAAGACTCCGTGCAACACCTGCAGGAAGTGGTGGTGGAACTCACTTCAAGGGTGGCTATGCTCACTAGAGCACTAAATGCGGGAGGAAGCAACACCCGCGTTGCACCACCATAAAACTTGAGGGCACCCGAGCCTCATGGTTATGGAGGGGCCAGAGATGCCAAAGAGCTCGAGAATTTTCTATTCGACATGGAACAATACTTTCGAGCTACGAGGCCCGATTCTGAAGATACCAAAGTTTCTATAGCAACAATGTATCTGAACGGAGATGCGAAACTTTGGTGGCGAACCCGTTGGGAGGAGATCCAACAAGGTCGGTGTCGAGTTGACATATGGGAGGACTTGAAGCGGGAGTTGAGAACTCAGTTCCTACCGGAGAACACAGAGTTCGTCGCAAGGAGGAAGTTGAGACAACTCTGCCAGAGTACTTCTATCCGAGACTATGTCAAACAATTTCTGCACTCATGCTGGACATACAAGACATGTCCGAGAAGGACAAGCTGTTCAGCTTCCTCGATGGTCTGAAGCCGTAAGCTCAACAAGAACTAAATCGAAGGAATGTCACCGATGTAGTCGGGGCAATTGCTGCTGCAGAAAGGCTCACTGACTTTGTTTCCTCCGAAGACCCGGGAAGAAGGAAACAATCTTCAGGCAATCGCCCTCCAAAACATTCTCGAGGGAAGGAGCTCGGGGGCGAACAAAAGAAAAGGAGTTCCCATAAAGGGCCAAACCCAAAAGGCAAGGCCTTAAAACCTGGAGGATGCTTCTTGTGCGGAGGGCCGCACATGGTGAGGGAGTGCCCACAAAAACAGGCACTCAATGCTTTAACAGCTTCCATCCACCCCCCCGATCGGACAAGGGCAAAGCTGTCGCTCTTAGTTCGAGCAGTTCTGAATCCAGCACGACGATGAGGAGTCGCAAGGACCCCGAACGGGGGCGATGCGTTTGTTAAACGCTATGCGGGGTCAAGTGGGGGAGAACACGAAGACAAAGCTATAAAAAAGTAAGAATTGATGAACTGATGTACGTAGACATCAAGCTAAATGGCCAAACGACCCGTGCTATGGTGGACACGGGTGCCACCCACAACTTCATTGCCGATTCAGAAGCAAAGCGACTTGGGTTGATCTTGGAGAGGAGCCCAAGTCGAATGAAGGCGGTGAACTCGGAGGCCAGGCGAATCTCCGGGTTGGCGAAGGGAGTTCCCATCAAGATCGGAACATAGAACGGGAACACCAACATGATGGCGGTGCCATTGGACGACTTCCAAGTGATTCTTGGAATGGAGTTCATACACGCAGCGAAGTTGGTGCCAATGCCGTTCCTAAACTCCTTGTGTATGATGGGGGGTGACGATCCCTGCGTGGTTCCTGTCTCTCGGAGAGGAACCAAGAAACCCCAACACATATCGGCTTTGCAACTAAAGAAAGGGGTGCGAAAAGGTGAACTAACATTCGTGGCTGCTATGAAGCTAGAGCCACTCGACGAAAAGGCCATTCAAGAACCTGCTGTGGTGGCGAATGTCCTGAAGGAGTTTAAGGATGTTATGCCACCCGAGTTGCTGAAGACTCCTCCACCACGCAGAGGCGTAGATCATAGCATCGAGCTGGAGCCAGGAGTAAAGCCTCCAGCGAGACCACCCTATCGAATGCCCCCACCAGAGTTGGCTGAACTCAGAAAGCAGTTAGGCGAACTGCTAAGTGGTGGTCTCATCCGCAGCTCTAAAGCATCATTCGGAGCTCCAGTCCTCTTCTAGAAGAAACAAGATGGGAGCCTCCGACTATGCGTTGATTACCGAGCACTCAACAAAGTGACAGTGAAGAACAAGTATCCTATCCCGCTCATCGCGGACTTGTTCGACCAGTTGGGCAAAGCTAAGTATTTCTCAAAACTCGACCTTCGGTCGGGGTATTGGCAGGTGCGCATTGCTGAAGGCGACGAAGCGAAGACTACCTGTGTGACCAGGTATGGAGCGTTTGAGTTCTTGGTGATGCCTTTCGGCTTAACCAACGCTCCGGCCACGTTCTGCACTCTCATGAACCAACTATTCAAAGAGTACTTGGACAAGTTCGTGGTTGTCTACTTAGACGATATCGTTTTCTATAGTCAAACGCTCGAGGAGCATGTCCAGCACCTTCGGACAATCTTCAAGGTTCTCAGGGAGAACACTTTGTTCGTAAAAAGGGAGAAATGTTACTTTGCCTAAACAGAGATATTATTCTTGGGGCATCGAATCGGTGATGACTCCATTCGCATGGATAAATCAAAAGTGCAAGTGGTTGCGAAATGGCGGACTCCAAAGAAGGTGCCAGAGTTGAGATCCTTCCTTGGTTTCGTCAACTACTATCGACGCTTCATAGCGGGGTACTCGAAGCGTGCAACTCCACTGACGGAGTTGCTGAAGAAGGAGCAGCCTTGGAAGTGGTTTGACAAATGTGAAATAGCATTCCAAGATCTAAAGGCTGCCGTTATGGAAGAACCAGTAGTCAAATTGCCAGACTATGGGGAGCCTTTTGAAGTCCATACAGATGCTTCGGACTTCGCTAATGGGGGAGTACTCATGCAAGAGGGTCATCCGGTGGCCTACGAGAGCCGCAAGCTCAACGAGACCGAGCGGCGGTATCCGGTGCACGAGAAGGAGATGACAGCGGTGATCCACTGTCTACGAGTTTGGCGACACTACCTCCTCGGATCGCGATTTGTGCTGAGGACAGACAACATCGCCCTGAGCTATTTCCAAACACAAAAGAAACTTTCCCCAAAGCAAGCACGGTGGCAGGACTTTTTGGCTGAATTTGATATAGCAATGGAGTATAAGCCTGGAAAGGCAAATGTCGTGGCTGATGCATTGAGTCGGAAGGTGGAGTGCGTGAATGCCGTACAATTGGAGGGCGGAGGCCAAGCAAGTCAGTTACACTCCAACTTCCTTTCCAGGATTAGGGATGGACTGTATAGTGACCCCCAGGCAGTCATCATGATGCAGCTCATCAAAGAAGGCAAGGCACGATGATTTTGGGTCCATGAGGGACTCGTTTACACAAAAGGGAATGGGGTTTATGTTCCCCGAGTGGACAATTTGAGGCGTGAACTCTTAAGAGAGTGTCACGATTCCCTTTGGGCTGGACACCCAGGTATTCACCGAACATTGGCTCTCGTGGAGAGGGCCTTCTACTGGCTGAAGATGGGGATTGGTGTGGAGGAATATGTTCGAACGTGCCTCACTTGCCAACAAGACAAGGCGGAACAACGGAAGCCGGTGGGACTTTTGGAGCCGTTGCCCGTACCAGAGAGACCGTGGGAGAGCATTTCCTTGGACTTCATATCAAGCTTGCCACTTGTAGGGAGACTCGGATCGATACTCGTGGTGGTCGATCGATTTTCAAAGTATGCAACTTTCATTGCTGCTCCCCTACACTGTTCAGCAGAGGAGGCGGCCAAGCTGATGATGAGGGATGTGGTGAAGTATTGGGGAGTCCCGCACAACATCATTAGTGATCGAGATGCTCGGTTCCTGGGACGATTTTGGACCGAGCTATTCAAGTTGTTGGGGTCAAAGTTATACTTCTCCATAAGCCTCCACCCCCAGACGGATGGCCAGACTGAAAGGATAAACTCGCTCCTGGAGCAATATCTTCGGCACTACGTGAGTGCCAACCAACGAGATTGGGTGAAGCTGTTGGACATTGTCCAATTCTCCTACAACTTGCAGCGGAGCTCTGCATCCAATAAGAGCCTCTTCGAGATCATTACAGGACAACAACCGTCAACTCCTCACACCATGGCAATTAGGTATATTGGGAGTAGCCCGTCAGCTTACCACTTCGCAAAGGAGTGGCACCGAAATGCAGATATTGCGCGGGCTTACTTGGAGAAGGCGGCAAAAAGGATGAAGAAGTGGGCAGACTTGGGAAGGCGACCGCAGGAGTTCAAGGTTGGCGATTTGGTGTTGGTAAAGCTCCAACCAGCATCACTCCAATTCTTTAGGAACAAAGTCCACAAAGGACTGGTGCGCAAATACGAAGGACCCTTCCCGATTATCAGTAGGGTAGGCAACGTCTCCTACAAGTTGCAGCTGTCGGCGTGGTTCAAAATTCACAATGTTCTTCACGCCAGCAACCTAAAAGCCTACCACTCGGATCCGCAAGATGCTTCCCGAAGTGTTCCAACTCGACTACCTCCCATCACAACCTCCTACGAGAAGCGAGTTGAAACCATTCTGGTGGACCGCAAGGTAAAGCTACCCAATGGAGTTGAGCAGACAGAGTACTTGGTGAAGTGGCGAAAGCTTCCCCGAACCGAAGCCAGTTGGGAGCCCGAAGACGCCCTACGACATGAAGAAGCAATCATCAACAACTACCAGCAAGCGTCGACAAGGGCGTCGACAGTTTAAGTGGGGGAGAATGTCACGAACGATCGTCGCGCACCCGTAACAACTCCGTTCAACGATCCGTTCGTCGCTCTCACCTACATGTACAAATGTTTGGCAGCATGTTTTGCCTTGGTTTTGAGTCATTTTGCTTGTAAAAATGTAAGTTCGAACACGTTACAGCGTTACAAAGCGACTGCTCACCGAACCGAGCAAAACAGCCCCAAAACAGCCTAAAACAGCTCCGTTTTCGTGTGCCGCGGGCTGATTTCTGGAATCTGCCTCCGCTCACCAAAACGTCAGCCATCTCAGCCCCTAGGAACCCCCCCCCGGGTGGCACAGGGCTGGATGGGGCTTCAGATATATGTCGGGCGTTGAACAACCTTTCGCAAGTTCGCACGTTACCTTGACGGGAACTTATTGTCGCGCCCGGCACCCGGTGAGCAGCTGTTTGTGGACTTGCAGCTGTTCGTTCAACCCTCTAAAGTCCTTGTTTTCCCCCTCTCCCTCTTTTCTCTTGTGCACGCAAGGTGCTCGCTGAATTGCTTGTAAAGCTTCCCCTTTTCACGAGACGTCGGGACTTGTCCTGTCCGTCGCTCATTCTTTCGAACTAATCAACTTTCTCTTTTACAGGTCCTTCGGGACCTGCAAGAGGTTGCAAGTGGGCTGATCTTTGCGGAGCAATATCGCAAGGGCGAATCGCGACTTAGGCAACGCAAGCTAAGTTCGCGTCTTGGCCGTAAGGGTGCCTCACGCCTTAGGCAATTCCAGCTAAGGTCGTGACATCATGGTGCCTCTTGTGTGAAGGGTTGGCAATTTCTCTGAATGCCAATATCAGATGCATGCTCCTCTGAGCGACTCTTTTTCCCTACATCTCTATGTCCGCTTTCCCCCAAACAGTCGTGCATGCTGACTGCCCTCAACGTAGCCCCGCTAGGTCCCTCACGTTTGTATGCCAAGTGTTTTTATAAGTGCTTGTCCTGCTCTGATGCCATTTGTCACGGACTTAGTTGGTTTTGCCTAAGTCGTGTGGCACTCTTGCGTATCCGTCGGCAAAAATCAATCTCTTCGAAACCTCCTATAGTCCCTTAGGACCTACAAAGAGAAAATGAGTTAGAGAAAGCATCTCACTCGGGATCTATAAATAATCATTTCAAAAAACACTTCATAACCAATGCAAATTACAAACAGACTTCATAAGCTCTGAACGATTGCACAACAAAGGATCCAAAATGGTCCACTACAGACCGATATCTCCCACAAGTGTTCATATGACACAACCTTTATTTACAAGCCTAAAATGATCACAAAACCCGACTAACTTAGGGCTGTTAAGCCTTTGACCGTCCCTTTACATGCTGTGTAAAGCATGAACAAACCAAAAGACACGAACATACAAGAGCATTACATTAAATACCATGTTTATAATTTTGTCCATGACAATTTGAGGAAAAGGTCAACCGGTTGCAAACATGACAAGAGGGATGAATTAAAACTTCAACAAGCTTTCTAATCTAAAATAACTTTGGTTTTGCTTGTACATAATTTGCTTCTTTGGGTAAACATGAGAGCATTTGGAGGAAAAGGCCGATCAGTTGCGAACGTGACGAGGGATGAAAACTTCAACATGCTTTCTAATCTATAAGTTTGAGATTCTAATAATCGAAGAGAATGGTGCACCACAATGCATTTCTGCTTTCTTGGAGTTTCACATCTTGGTAGTTTGGATGGCTTCTTCTTCTGTCAGTTAGCAGTCATCACTACATAGTCATTGCCTTTAATCATCTTCTTTGGTATTTGGTTCATCTTCTATAACAAGAGTTTTTTGTAGTGTGTGAACATGTTGTATTGTTATTCCTAAACCAACTATGGCTTCACAACCAATCCTTCTCGTTTGGCATTACATGAACATCATCGTTATTCAGGGTATTGAAAATATTCCTCTTACGAACCATTTGGAATACAACTATTAAGTCAGTCTCTGAAGCCTAGATATTTGATGCACTATTTTGTCTATGTTCTGTAATTTTGCAGATTATTAGGTACTCCTTTTTTGGTATGAAAGAAGCACTTGGCTTTGCACCTTCCTGGCTGCTATGGCTTAGGTAAGAGGTTACTCCAGACAATAGAACAATTGTCTTTTCTCCTCATGAAATTAAAATAAAGGTATTTTCTGCCTTCACTGTTTTATTTGGTTGTCATTTATTTTTGGCAGATACAGCACCTTCTTGATATTGTATCCAACTGGAATCACCAGTGAGGTTGGCCTCATATACATTGCTTTGCCCTATATTAAGGTAATTCAAATCAAGCATGTGTCATATAATGTTATCGGTAGATTTGAGCTCTTTGTGATTTTTATTATTTTCTTTTAAATGTGTCATCTTGTTGAACACTGTGTGCAATTGTGCAGGCATCTGAGAAGTACTGCATTAGGATGCCCAACAAATGGAACTTCTCTTTTGATTATTTCTTTGCATCGATTCTAGCCCTTGCAATCTATGTCCCAGGCATGTTCCTCTGCATTTCTGTGTATCCTAGTCAAACTACTCACAGGCACAAACTTTGCTTTTCTGACTGGATAAAAATATCTACAGGAAGTCCACACATGTACCAATATATGCTTGGGCAACGGAAGAAGGCTCTCTCCAAGTCAAAGACAGCATAAGCCTGATCAAGCAGGGATGTACTAGTGTCCTTTCATCGACTTTAGGTTCATTGTAGCTGCAACCTTTCTTCATGACACAACTTGTTCTCTGGAGAATTGCTGTGGGAAGTGCTGTTGATCCTTTAAATAAATACATTACTTTTCTTCTCGGCAGTCATTTCTTTTGTGTGTCTAGGTTAATTGTAAGAACCATATCCTTCATAAACTCCTGTCTGTTATTGTTGTAATTGTGACATCAGTATAGTTGGCAATCTCAAAGAACTTGTACTCATATGGAAACCACTAAAACACTTCTTAATTGTCCAGTGGTTTGATGGTTTGCAGATATTACTTGTTCCTGCAGAAGTGTCCTTGGAGTCTGTTTGTTTATCAGCAGAATTGTTTGGTGAACTTTAGACAATTAAGGCCTACAAGATTGCACATAAAAAGCAAGAAATCGACTCATGTGTCTCCATGATGGCACTTGCTTGTCATGTTTGATGTGGTGGAATGAGATGTTCATGTGAAATCTTAACTAGTGTTATCCAAGCACGACTCACCATTGTTTCTTTGAACAAGGATGACAACATGAGCTTCAGTAGCCTGCAGAGGAAGTGGCACAGTGGTATGTACTCTCTGTTGCTTGAATCAACACAACCAATGGGTGAAGCCAGCCCATGAAATCTGTGTCAGGCAAGTGAGGTGATGGAAGATGCCATAGATGATGCATGGACGTGGAGCAAGTAACCAAGAAGAGCTGGTGAGCCAGGCTCTCTTGATGAAGCTGGTGGAGATGCCATGAAGGAGCCCAAGAGAGATGCCAGTGTTGCTTGCAGAGGAGTCCTACAGCATTTGTTTAACAGCTTTGAACTGGGAAACCTTGCTACTAACATTTCCTCCAATAAAATGTACCATGTGCTATGTATCTCCTGGAGTTGGCCATTGGGGTTCCCATAGGTCGTTCATTGCCTCTGTCGTGGGAATAATATCTTTATGGTGTTCTGCATGCATGCTACTGTATGATGGAAGCTCTTAACACGACGCCTTTCCTTTCTGTCTAATGGTCCCTTTGGCGCTTGAGAGGCTGGTCATTGGACCTTTGATTGTACACAGCTTCCATTTTTTTTCTAGCATGGTGTTGTGTTTGTAAACACTGCTAAAATAATGTTGGTAACATATAATATATTTAAATAACCTGTTCAAGTCATTGTGAACTGCTCATACAATATAGTTTGAGAAAAGCAGGACTTCTATTCTGTGGCATCTGCTGCTTGTGTCAGATTTTTACTGCAGACCAAAACATGTGCTGCCATTACAACATGTTGGAGGTTTTGTTTCTGCTACATTAGTTCTTGGGAAAGTTACTAACATGGACCAGTTGCTGTCTCAGGGACTTGGATCAATCAGAAGAAAGGAGTAATCGAATTGCCTTTTCGGTGGTTGCAGCATTAACATTCCAAAGCTGATTACCAGGACAAAAGCGGCATTACCACCCCAGTGTGGGGGGGGGTGTTCTTGGAGTCTCAGGACTCATGGAGGATGGTGGTGAGGCCAAGCACCATGTTTATGGCCACTCTGTTCTGGTCCCTCCCAACAATGATCTAGTAAAGGAGATTTTGAGGTCATAACCTTTGTTTGATTGAGACCTCAACTCAACAAAGTTTCAGATGGTTTATTTGTGAGTGCTCCACTGCAGGCACAGGTAAAGAAGCTAATCATGCAATTTGCCTGTTTACCTGCTCTACCCATTTGATCTCTACATGTGGAAGCTGTAGTTTCTGATTCTTGGTCCTTTTGTTCAAAAGAGATGCTGTTGGTAATTAGTCTGAAAAGAGTGCTAAAAATTTCTTTGAGAAGGGGAAAAGGAGGTTAAGTATGTCACTCTCACCCCTCACCATCAACACAGAAACGATTCATGTAATAGTGAAGGATCGAAGACTATGAAGCATGACATCTGTCACCCAAATTGATGGTTTATTGTCTTATGCAGCTTCAGATTCAGACGAGCGAGAACACACAGAGAGAGAGAGAGAGAGAGAGAGAGAGAGAGAGAGAGAGGAGAGAGAGAGAGGAGAGAGAGAGAGAGAGAGGAGAGAGAGAGAGAGGAGAGAGAGAGAGGAGAGAGAGAGAGAGGAGAGAGAGAGAGGAGAGAGAGAGAGAGGAGAGAGAGAGAGAGGAGAGAGAGAGAGAGAGGAGAGAGAGAGAGGAGAGAGAGAGAGGAGAGAGAGAGAGAGGAGAGAGAGAGAGAGAGAGGAGAGAGAGAGAGAGAGAGGAGAGAGAGAGAGAGAGGAGAGAGAGAGAGAGGAGAGAGAGAGAGAGAGAGAGAGAGAGAGAGGAGAGAGAGAGAGAGGAGAGAGAGAGAGAGAGGAGAGAGAGAGAGAGGAGAGAGAGAGAGAGAGAGGAGAGAGAGAGAGGAGAGAGAGAGAGAGAGGAGAGAGAGAGAGAGGAGAGAGAGAGAGGAGAGAGAGAGAGAGAGAGAGAGGAGAGAGAGAGAGAGAGAGGAGAGAGAGAGAGAGGAGAGAGAGAGAGAGGAGAGAGAGAGAGGAGAGAGAGCGAGCTCCAACCTGTATGATAATGAGAGAGCAAGTGGTCCATTTGCTGCACTTTGATGCCAACTTGTCCTCTCTCTAAAGATGAACACCCACCTTTACCTAAGACTGAATCTGGAGATGAACACAGTGAGTGTTTAACCTCACCATATGCAATGATGAGAGAGGTAGCATTCTTTACCCTGTGTTCTTGACTTGTTGCTTGTGAGCTTCCTGTACATGAAGTTATGGAGGAGGTTGTTCACAGTAAGGATATCCACCATCAGTTGTCTCAGTGAAGCATGAGACTCTCACAAATGTTAAGACTTAAACATTGATGCTGCCCATCCTCTTTATCTTATTCAACTTGTCTGTCTCTTATAGGAATGGTATCTTTGATTATACCTCAAGCAGGAATCTCCTCCTAAACAATTCAACCAATGGGCTTTTTTGCTTTCTCCTGTTAGGGATGTTTTAAGGTCAATGATTCAGTGCCATGGAGCTGTTGCTCCTTGTTAGATTGCACCTGCGATCACATTTTTATTAACAGCTCTTTTTTTTAAATACTATTTATAAATTTATTTTAATATTCATAAGACATGTCTATACAAATAAACATAAATGTTTTCATCATCTTTTTATATCTTTTTAATTTTTTTCTATTCTCTCTATTAAGCTCTTCTCTCCTCCTCTTTCTTTTTAATTATCCTTTTCTTTCTCCTATTTGCAAAAGATGCTCTATGGATGATAGCCTATTGTAAGTATTGAACGACATCGAAATAGAGAGAAACAACATCGATGCAATTAGGGTTTCGGCGGGTATAATAAGAGGATATGGGAATAAAGATACGACAGATAATTAAAAGATTATAAATAGTAAAATTATATTTTATTTTTTATAAAAATATTAATAGTAAAAAAATGGTCAATAACAAATAAGGATCGTCAATAGCAAACTTCTTCGTCATTTCTCTTGTTTAAAAGAAGTAAAATGCTGTAAATTATTAACCTAGATTGTAAATAAAAAAAATATTTTTATTATGAAAACTATGGTATGTAATATCAAATGATACCGTCCGGTGCGAGCGATATGTACCGATCCGATGACATATCGGTACGTGGACTGCTCGATACCGGTACAATGCTATAGTGTTACACTGTAGCAGTGTCACAATGCTACAGTAGTATACTGTAGCAATGCTATGGTGCTACAGTAAAAAAGAGAAAATATATAAAACTGTTTGATACGCTCTGGTGTACCGCTCGGTATGCTGGTATCGTACTATATCGAGCCAACATCGAAACAACGATATGGTACGATATTATATATCTTGATGGAAACTATGTTTTTGATGAAAGATTCACTTATCATTATGGAAACTATGCTTATGATACATGATTAGCTTTCATATATTGATTCCTAAGCAATATTAGATACTGGTAAGTGATTTATTAGGATTAATCATGACATAAATGGCTAAAATGTTTCAACTAATGTAAATACCAGTATAAGTGGCATGGGGAATTGCTCTCTCTTATCGGATGTGGCTCCTGCGGGATCCGATCCATTTAAGGGGCCATCTCTGGACTGATGAAAGAGAGGGGCCTCTAATTTTCGACAACACAAAACAAAAACAAAACACAAAAGCTTGATGTTACCGTCAACTAACGGCCAAATCGGGGCTCATCCGGTGGAGGCCGCGTCCGTGGCGACGGCTTCTTAAACGGCGCCCCGTCACCGTTTGGCCTTCTACCTCGCTGCTCCCTCCTCCACCTCTCTTTCTCGTCCTCTCGTTCGTCATCCCTCGCGGATTACACCGCCCGCATGAAGACGGCGTTCGTCGTAGAAGCTCCAAGGCTGTGCTATTCTTCCATCGTTTTAACCCTCTTCGTCTCTTTCGAGCTCCGAAAGGTAATCCTCTGAAGGAGATCCCACCCCAATCGGTTCTTTTCGTGGGTTAGAACAACGTTCGTTTGATCCATCTCTTTCTTGCTTTTGTGGGAGGAATTGGTTAATAGGATCTTTCTGGGGAGGAAGGGAAGGGGAAGGAAGGAATTTGATTTGTTTGGTTGGGGTTTTGGTGGTGGGATTTATGGAATAGAATCGTGAGGGTGTTTTATGGGATGCTTCTGTTGGGTCTTGTGGATCTCCAACCCCACCAGATAGATAGGAACGGAAGAGGCGAGGAGGTGATCAAGCGGAGGAAGAGACGGAGAGGGGCGAGGAAGACCACGCCATGGGCGAACCCATACTCACCACCCTGTCCATGGAAGATCATCACCACCGCCGCCACCACCCCCCCTCCACCCTCCTCTCCATGGACCCCGCTGGCTCGCTGGGGATCGCCGTCTCCGCCCACGACGACTGCGACCATGAGCTCTCCATCATCCAGCAGCGCCAGCAGAGCGTCCTCTCCGGCCCGCCTGACATCAATCTCCCGCTTTCGGTCGACAGGTCCCCTCCGCAGCAGCCCTGGAACCCTGACGCTTTGGACATGTTGGACGTCGGTCTCGGGCCTCAGATCTATGACCCCGAACCGGTCCTCAACCTCCCCAAGGCCGGTGCCGTTGGTGGCGCCGCTGTGTCTCGCAAGTGCGCCAAACGAGGGGACAGCATATGGGGCGCGTGGTTCTTCTTCAACTTCTACTTCAAGCCCGTGCTTGCCGAGAAATCAAAGGGCAAGGTCGTCCGTGACGCAAATGGAGTCTCAGGATTCGACAAGTCCGACCTGCGGCTTGATGTGTTCCTTGTCCAGCATGACATGGAGAACATGTACATGTGGGCCTTCAAGGAGCGGCCGGAGAACGTGCTGGGGAAGATGCAGCTGCGGAGCTACATGAATGGGCACTCACGCCTAGGGGAGCCCCAGTTCCCTTTCAGTGTTGATAAGGGTTTTGTGCGTTCTCATCGGATGCAGAGGAAGCAATACAGAGGTCTGTCAAATCCACAGTGCGTCCATGGGATCGAAATTGTGAGGGCGCCGAACCTCTCTATGGTCTCAGAGGCTGATCGCAAGAAGTGGATGGAGCTCACTGGCAGAGACCAGAATTTCTTGATCCCACCTGAAGCCAGTGATTTTGAATCATGGAGGAATCTTCCAAGCACAGATTTTGAGCTGGAGAGACCTCCACCTCCTTTGAAGAGCACATCACATCCCAGTTCAAGGAAATTGCCAAATGGGTCAGGTCTCAATCTGTCAACACAACCATCAAACCATGCAGGTGGAGATTGCATGGACCTTTCGCCCGTGTGCAGCAAACGCAGAAAGGATTTCTTTGCCCATGCGGTGAATGAGGATGGTTGTATGTCTGGCACTCCATATTTGGACAGACCTCAAGTTATTGAAGTTCATCCAGCTGAACCATCATGGGTAAATGAGTTTACTGGTGTAATGAGGCATCCTTGTGGGCCAGTGACTGCTGCAAAGACAATATATGAGGATAAAGACGGATACTTGATCATGGTTAGCTTGCCTTTTTCTGATCAACAGCGGGTGAAGGTATCCTGGAAAAACAATCTCACACATGGGATAGTGAAGATATCATGTGTCAGTACTGCACGGATGCCTTACATAAAGCGACATGATAGAACATTCAAGCTGACTGATCGTTCTCCGGAGCATTGTCCTCCAGGGGAATTTGTGAGAGAAATACCACTAGCTACACGGATTCCCGAAGATGCTAAGCTGGAAGCTTACTATGACGAATCTGGAACTGTATTGGAGATAATGGTCCCTAAACATAGCGTTGGACCCGAAGAACACGAGGTTCGTGTTTGTATGCGCCCTCCTCATCTCGGTGCCAATGAACTTTTATTGACTTGATAGGCTGTGATTTTGTAAGTATTGGTTGGTTGCCATGGTCAATTTTCCATTGATTACTAACTCTGAATCATAAAAAGGAAAATATGAAATGAAAGTTCATCCTTTCCATGTGTGCTTCTCATGGAACAATGAACTTTGTTTCATTGACTGACTGGTATTTTGTGATGTTCAGTCATGATATAAAGGGGGTTCAGTGGATGTTTGTTCACTTATGAAATACGGTAATGATTTTTTGGTACTTGTTGGATTTCTCCAGTTTATTACGGTACAAGGATCAAAATTTTTTTCTTATTGTATGTGATGATTTTGTAGGCACAACTGCTGATTTGTAAAGTTCATCAGTGTATTGGCATATCAGCCCCATCAATTGTAGCTCTTTCGACAAAACAAACGAAAGCATTTTTGTAGCACAAATTGTTAAGATCAGTTTATGTTGGATCTTTTCGTCTTATGTTATGTTTGTATAATTTTATGCAGCCTTAAAATGATGACCTATTAAAATTTCTGCTACTTTATGTTTCATTAAATCGACTCTTCTATATGTATTTCACTGGGGTGATTCCACATTTAATTGGCTTATTTCCTGATACAATGCTGCATTTGGGGGCAAGGAATGATGATGTAGCACATCTCTTTGGCTCTTCTATCTGGTAGTCTTCGAGTTATTGACAGCATTCTAGTCTCCCATTGTGGGCTTATCAATTTGTGTTCATGTGGTAAAGCATTTAGTGACACAGTAAATCCCACAGAATTGGCTTGATCCAATTTTGTTATGATCTTAAAACTTAGAATTGAGACATGGGGAACTCGTTGAATCATTTTGCAGTCCTCTGCACATTTCTGTGCCTCAACTGCCCCTGTGCTGTCTTCTTGTTCTACTTGCAAGGGAAGAACTAGATTTTCTAAACCCTATTTAGCTGTTGTGTTTTGGAGATGGATTTGTTCCTTTGAACATGAAAGTTCTCGTATTATCAAATCCAAGCGTCATTGATCTACAATATACTCATCTGATAAGATAACTGTCCAATAATTTAATTATCATTGAGCCCGAGTCATTGATCTACAATATACTCATCTGATAATCTAAATCTTTATCAACCTATTCTTTGCTCCCTCTACCATGTTCTGTCTCCTCCTTGCCATTGGCGATGGTAGGAGAAGCTATCTGATGCTTGCTAATTACAGGTTCATTTTAATCTTCCACTCCACTTAAAAACATATCTTGTTATGTTTGCGCTTAATCGATGACAAATTTGGTGAAACAATTTAGTTGGTAGTCCTAATTCAGTCTGTTCGGCCAGTGTTTAGGGTTCTAATCTGTGGAACGTTAAAAGGGATTTAATCTTTTCAGTCAAAAAAAAAAAAATCCAAATAACCCATTAAAGTAAACGAGTCAAAAGAAATTCTCATATTTTCTTTACTATAACATCGTTTATTAAACAAAATAAGGGATTAAGAACAATAGTTGACCGTTTTAGTTTATTAATTAGATAGTTTGACTCTTAAAAAGACTTAATACCATCATTTCTACTCTTTATCGATTAAAAGATGCTTAAGTTTTTTTAAAAGACAATTTATATTTTTATTATAAAAATAAGAAAAAAAATATATATTTAATGATCTTTCATCCTTCTCAACTTGTCTACCTCACTCCTAACGTTTCTTTTATTATTACTAAATATATAGTCCAATTAATCGATCCACCTGTTTCACTTAGTCAAATACTATAATTATCAAATGGATTTTCTAAGATACATATTGCTGGTTGATCCGTTTAGGTAGTGTTATGCATCTTTATATCGTTTCTTGAGGGTTAAGACACCTCGATCTTATTCGAAGGTGTCCACGTGGATCCTTAGGGTGAGTATGCCAGGGAGGTGAGGTTGGGTTGGGGGTGGGCTCTCAATTCTCAGCATCCTCATGATTGACCAAAATCAGGACTTGAGTTATCTTGCCTGCGTCATGTTCCTACGTGATAGGTCGAGTTCAGAAAGGAGAGTTCTTGAGTTAATCTTTTCGATACTTAATAAGTAATTTATTGTGATGCAAAAGGTTTGATTCCCTTTTTGGGTTAGGTAGTCAATATTTTTAGCTATGAAGATGATCCAAAGGTATGTAGGTTGTTAATGTTCGTCGTTGTCCTGTTTGGCGAGGCTATATGAGTGGTTGACTCGTACATTCTTAACAATGTGAGTCAACCCATCTGAACCTTTGCGATGCAGCATCGACTCGCACGATTTCGGGTGGCATGGAGTTGGTCGTGCGTTGTCTACCAGGTTGACTTCTCTCCCCCACTCAAACACATGTTGGATTGTTTCACGTCGACTCTTTGTGGCTGTCAATTATCACTATGCGGTTGGTACAGAAATATTTCTTATTAGATATGATTAGATTATTCATTAATCTAAGTGAAACCTTTGTAGTCTTTTGACTGTGTCAATTACCTTAGTTGGTAAAACCTTTGTAGTTTATCGTAATATTTTGGTTCAAATTTCATCTTCATTATTTATTTTTTTTTAAAATAAATAAATAAGTAAATGGACGATACTAACCTATCACGATTTTGGTACTATTGGCATCACGAAGAAAGTTAAGAGTAACAAATGGAAGTGACAACGCTTGATCAGAATACGGTAAGCAAGGAAACCACGTTCGATCAAGATCTGACGGCCATCCCATCTCGTGCCTCTACCCGACGCTATGCTCTTCCTTTTTCGGTCACACCTTCCCTCAATTACCAACACTCGCTTTTCCCGTAAACCGTGACTACAACTTAATAATCCTGTACCTCGGCATGGATAACTACGATGACAACTTGGATCCGTTAATATGGACCGTATAATGAATAAAACGCACCAGTCTAATGTTAGCCCGCGCAATACTGGACCGCGGCCCGGAAGCATAATCGAATAGGCGTAGAGAGAGCTCACTATCATCGGAGACGAAGAGCCGGAGGGAGCCCTCGTTCGGTGATCCGAGCTCCGATGGATGCGGTGGATTGTGGAGAGGTCTTCGATCTCGAGGCCAAGCGCAGGGACGACGACTCTTGGCATCCCTGCCGCATCACCTTGAGGTCTCTCCAAGCCTTTCTCCGTATTTCGAGAATCGCTGCTCCTCCCATGGTTCTTCTAACAATGTGTTTTGTTCATGCCGCCGATTTGGTTACCCGAACGCACTGTGAAGAGTGTTTGGTGCTATGCGCTTGTTTGCCCTAAGTTTGAATGCGTATTGCTAGTTCCGTAGTTACTCGTAGAAACGTACTCATCAAATGCATGTGCTGTTTTCACGATCTACGATGCCGTAGTTATGGTTGTGGATAGGTGACAAGCAAAAGAAGGTTGTCGAGGCGCTACAGGGCATATAATGAAATTGCTAGGAAGAAGAGAAAGTAATGCAGTAGATTGATGAAATTTTCATTGACTTGTATGTGTATGTATACGCGCACAATTTAGATACTAATATTATAGTTCAAACATGGCTTGCTGGTGCAGTTCAAATAGTGCTGTCTTTGGTATTAGTTTGAACTTTGAAAGTTGTGATGAGGAAGATATCATCTCAAGCAGAGAAGACTTGATGGGGCGTCTGCGATTTCGCTCCAACCCTGTACAGGATAACTGCTCTCATCTCAGGGGAGGAGAAAAAGTCCTTGTCATGAAAATTGTGCAATCTAAGTGCTTCTGCTTTGATGCTGTTATAGAAAAGGTATTTGCTTCTTGTGAAAGAATTGCTTTTTATGAAGCTCATGTTTTGATGGCATCCATCCTTAGTTGATAAGTAAGATGATAAGAAAAATACAGGATTAGCTTAACTTATTGCAGGGTTGCCTTATTCTCTTGAACTGAGATAGAATTATTCTCTGTGGCATGTGTAATATTTGGTTCTCTTATGCAAGTTTTCTTACTCATGTAAATGTCTTTTAAGTACTTCATCTCCAACTTCATCCAAGTGCATGCAAGATGCTATATCACCAAATAAGAGAGCTACTGTTTCAGGCATTTCGTTCACTTTGGTCAAATATATTTTTTATTGGAACCTAGTAATTGATAAGTGTGTATACCTTGCTTAAACCTGGTCTTAGATAAATATTATGTTGACTAATAGAAATTTGTGATTAGTAAAATAGGACTTTGGATCTTGATTGAAACATGACTATGATTGACTAATTAAACTGAGGTATTTTCTCTTTTTTCATTTTATGGGCATCATGGATATAGAATATTATATACATGCCATGCTCTCATGTCAGTTGGAATTAGAAAGGCTGCTATGCTGATACCTGTTTGCCAGATGCATATAAGAAATATAAACTTAGATGGAGAAACCGAATAGGAAACTTCCATACCTGATCCTGGCATTGAAGTCTCCAACCTTTCCTTAAACAATGGATCAGAATGTTGACTTAGATGTTCAAATGCATTCTTGGCTTTCTGATAGGAAGTCTCTGATAAGACCATAGGGTTTTATCATAGAAGAAGAGAAAGAAAAGGGATGATCATTTCGAGGGGATCGATCTCCTTGATCACTTCGAGGAGATTGGCCTCTTAGGGTTTGCTAAAAACTAAAATAATATTTCATAGATGATGAAAAGAAATAGATATATCCATACTTATAGAGTTCCACCCCTGAGTCCATAAGGACTTGGACTCCTAATAAATAAATAAATCTCAAATAAGCCCTTATTCGACTCTTATTGAACTAGACAAACTCAATAAAATATTATTCAAAGCTCAGAAAATAAAAGGGATCATAACAATTCCTCCCCCTTCAAATCAACCTTGTCCTCAAGGCTGAGCAGCATCAAACTCTAGGAGCTTCTCTTTCAGCACTTCAGTCACAGAATATCTGTAGCGCATTATAACCCGTTGATCAAGTAAGTAGGGTCTCCATTTTTTGATAGTGTAAGCAATGGGTTGGCCTTCTGGTGTAGTAGTCATTGCAGTCTAATGAAGAGCCATCTCCATCCGATGGCTAGTGGCAGTTGTGACCTTACTTCCACGTCACGATTAGTTTAGAAAAATTTCAAGAAACATCACCAAGGGTTGATAGCCATTCAATTCCAAGTACCACTTCGAAGTCTTCCAAGGGTCGTAAAAAGAAATCCACAAGCAACTCTTGGTTTTGTATAATCAATTTTATCTTCGAACACTTGCTATCACAAGTTAAAATCCATCTATCAGCGACTTTTACTTCGAATTTATCACAGCCTTCAATATGGTAGGCGAATCGATTTGCAATCTTACTGTCAATAAAATTGTTACTGTTATCAGTATCAATCAAAACTGTAACAAGCTGATGTTCCAAAGTTCCTCCAACTTTCATAGTTTGCGGGTTAGAGTAGCCGGTTAGTGCATGCACTGTATGTATGATAGGTCCAACATCTTCATCAGAATCCATACCTTATTGATCGGACTCCACATTGTTAGCTTTCGGTTCCTCCCCAATTGGTTCAATCATCAGAAATTGTCTTTGTTTACATCGGTGCTCCTTAATTTTTCATCACAGTACCACCACAAACCCTTCATTGATCTTTTCTTGAGTTCTTCTCGGGTTAGTCTTCGGGTGTTAGGGTTTCGGTTGGGAATAGGTGGCGCTAGTGGCTTGCAGATCATTTGTTTGTTGTCACTTCTATTTCGACGATTCTCCTTGCTGATTTTTCCTCATGCAAACGTGCAAATGAGATTGCGACTATCATAGTGTGGGGTTGGCGAGCTTTGACTTCACATTGGATATTTGGATTAAGTCATTTGATAAATGTTCCCACCAGTTGTTGTTCGAACCAGTCTCTGGCTTGATTTGATAATCGTTCAAATCTGCTCTGATATTCTAGTACTGTAGAAGTCTGATAAATTTTGGCCAGTTGCCTATCAACATTCTTGTATTCAGATGGTCCAAAGCGAACAAGAAGTCTTCTCTTGAATTGCTCTTATGAGGGGACCCTATTATATGTTTTGTACCAATTATACCATTGGATTGCATCTCCATCTAGTTGGATGTAAGTTATTTCCACCTTGGATTCTTCTGGAGTTCTGTGAAAACGGAAAATTTTTTCTGCCCTAGAGATCCAACTGGTCATATCTCCATCTTCTCATCTTGGAAATTCCACCTTTATGCGGGGGTAGCTTGTGTCCTGTTCTTGGTTCCTTTTTCCGGTGTCTCCAGGTCGGTTCAACGTAAGCCTTGAACTTTTATCTTGTTGAAACTTGCTGAAGCTCTCCAATAGGCTTATTTTGAAATCATTAAGAGTTTCCTGCAATCGATTCTTAATTCTGGCTTCTAAAGCTTCTAGTTAGACTTTCATCGAGTTGTCGGTAATCATTGCATAGGACTGCAGATCAGTAATTCTCAATTTCTATTTCTGGTATCTGATCAAGGGCATCAACTCTGCCTATTTGTGCAGTTGTCGTGATGTCAGCCTATGGTAACGGTGAAGGTGTGGAGTGCCGCTGTGAAATTGTTTCGAAGGAAAACACCGAAACGGAGGATGATGGTGAAGGGAAACGATTAGGAAGCAACGATGCTGAGGTAGCGGTTGTCTGCCTCTTTGTCTCCTTCCTTTCTCAGTAGTTGGGAGGTAGCGGTAGTGGTGCGACTAGGAAGCAGTAGCGGTGCGGCTAGGAAGCGGTGGCGACAATAGTGAGACTCCCTGTCTCTGCTCCTCTAGGTCGCTGGTCTTGGTTGCGGTGGTGGAACAGGTGGAGAAGCTATGGAGGTCGGGGAGGAGAGGTTTCGGGACTCCTTAGTGGGGTCGTACCTGCTTGATACGGGGGTCAGGTTGAGGTTCTTCACGTGCGACGCGGTTGGGGTGGCCGAAGTTGTTGGTCCGCAGGCTGACTGAGAAGAAGAAGGCTGTGGGAGTGCCAACGGTCCTTGCGAGAACTCTAGCCCTCTATGCAGCGGTGTTGGGAAGCTGCACCAATCGCTCGACAATAGCTGAGGAGAGAGATGGCGGTTGCGGTGGCTGGGGTGTGAGATGGCAACGGAGGGGGTTGCAGATGCCGATCGCATGCGGTCGCTGCGTGCACGGCTGGAGGCAACAACGTTGTTGCGATTGTGGCTGCGGTTACTATGACCCAAGGGGAGGCTACAAGCGTTGTGGGCGACGCAGGGCGCTACTGGCCGTGGCGTCTTTGGCAGGAGAAACGGTCTCCTCCTTTGCACCGATCGCTCGATAGTAGCTGAGGAGATAGGTGGTGGTCGTGGTTGCTGTAGAGATGCGAAGCAGGACCGCGGTTGGGAAATGGAGGAGGTGGCCCTTTCTCGCTCGAGCGGGATGGGACGCGACTGCCGACTACTTTTTTTTTTTTTAAGATGATAATGGTTGCGACGGTGAAATGATGTGAGAAATTATAGTGGAACGTCGAGGATCGCTGCTCTGATACCATATGATAAGACCATAAGGTTTTATCATAGAAGAAGAGAAAGAAAAGGGATGATCACTTAAGGGGATTGACCTCCTAAGGTTTGTCAAAAGCTGGAATAATATTTCATAGATGATGAAAAGAAACAGATACATCTATATTTATAGAGTTCCACCCCTGAGTCCATCAAGACTTAGACTCATAATAAATAAATAAATCTCAAATAAGTCTCCCTTTCTGACTCTTATTGGACTAGACAAACTCAGTAAAATATTATTCAAAGCTCATAAAATAAAAGGGATCCTAACAGTCTCCAACCTCTCCTTAAAAGCTTCATAATCTTCTTATCTTTTCATGAACAAACGCATTCAGCAAACTGAACTTCAAAATTTTGTATGTAGAAGTATGCTCTCTTGGTTGCATTGGAGTGCAGTTAAAAGCTTCTTAGTGTAGTTTCTTTTTTTTTCTTCTTGTCAATTTTCCCTTTATAAATGGTTCTTCAGTTAATCTGTTCTGACATTCTCAACCGTTAAATTTGAAGGCATACAGGGTGAGACACTCACGCAGGTTGCACTGCAGATGCACTTTTGTGGTCAAATGGCTTGTACCTAAGCTGAAGGGGATAACAATAAATGTTCCATCTAAGTCAATTATGAAGCTTTCAGATAAAAAAATTGATAGCCACCCAGTAGTAGCTGCATTCTTGGCTGCTTTGAAACCTATATCTGATGTGAAAGTTCTTCCATTCCTTAATTCTTTAGAGGAAGCTACCTGTGAGGCTGACCTCCCTCAAGATCTGGAAAAGCAAGTAGAGATGATTAGCAAATTGGCTGATGGATCTGAGCCCTCAAAAGATGTACTGTCGAAATGTAAACAAGGTATTGCTGTCTTTGTCCCATTATTTTGCTACTCAAACATATTGTTATTACCTGATAGTTTTGATGACAGGGAAAGAAATTTATATTAGTCATCGAGTGAGCACTCAAGAAGCAGGTGTTAAAATAAAGCAAATAGGGTTTCATAGTTGGAACCATTGATCTAAAATATTGCTGACTCAATAATTCCTAATGATTAAATTGTATGGTGTGTTATGGATCTTGTGCTAATTTAGTATTAGTGACATGGAGTTCTTATAAATGCACTAAGTAGTGATACATCTCATGTTAACATAATGCAATGCACATGTACTTTTCAATTACAGAAGAAAATATCTTCATTTTTTACATAGAATTCATATGGACAAGATTTTCAGAGGTGTTCTCACCAGTTACTTCTAGATCAATGTTATACTGCTGAAAACAATTTTCTGTTTGCAGCTAATTCTGCGAGACGAAGGAGCACTATTACGTCAGATACAGTTTCACTCATAAATCAAGGTAACTCTAGAAGAATCACCAGGAGCCAGACCAAAGTCAATGCAGAACTTGTGAAGCATTGTGATAATGCTCCTCTACTCAATCCTCTTGCTGCTCAAGCAGCACTTGCTTCCTTAGTGCATGGACAGCTAGCAGATAAGCAAGAATCTTCCATCTTTAGGTTACAAGATTGCCTATCAGACCTACCCTTAAATGTTGAAAAGAAGCAAGACGATCATCTGTATCTGGAGGTAGAAGCTACTGCTATCCAATCCAATGTCTGCACCATGGATGATGTTATTGAACTTCCAAATATTGTCCAAGAAGTGACCAAACAAAGACTAATCAAAGACTTGAAGTTGAATAGCTCAATCGCTATCAGTAGAGGGAATGTTGTTAAGTTTTTTCCTGATGAATCTCCATACTCAGTCACTTTGAACAAAAAATCAGGCAGAGCATCTAATGAATCAGAAAATGGGTGCCTAGTTTCCTCTACTACCAAGGACCATCCAACAAAGTTAGCAATAAAAGGGAAGTTGAATGGTGGCGGAGTTTCGACACGATTAACTCGTTCAGCTGTAAAGAGACAAATATTTGAATCAACTGAGAAAGAGTCTTCAAATGAGAAGTTCCCCAGTCTAGTAAGCACAAAATTATCATGTTCTGGACCACAAATATTGACAAAAATCATAAAGCAGTACCAGGATTCTGGAGAGAGAAATGAGATAATAGAGATAGTAGATCTTGATGCGTCCGAGGATGATGAAAGCAGTAAGAGGGAATTGGTCTTGACATCTATGGAAACAATTATTGATAGGACACAAGAAAGGAAGAAAAGACCCAGAAGATCAAGCGTCGAATTTATTGAAGTAGATCAAGGTAAATAAATGTGTAAGCTGTGGACAATTTTACAGTCACATTTCACAATTTAAGGTATTAAATTTTTTACAGCTGTGGTTTTTAAAGGTGGAGAAATATCTCAAGCTAAGAAAAAGAGAGAATATTCAAAGAAGCCTATCCTGAGATTTTCACGACGGCTTAGACTCCTTCCTGGATCTCGCTCGCAGAGTTAAGCAGCCTGCTGAAGAACTCATTGGTGAGTTTGAACAAATAATTCCATTATTGGGGTTTCATTTAATTATTTATGTTTTATGTGGAAATGATAACTGATATAGTCAACGATAGACGTTCATAATCTATGTGAGTTTTTCCAATTATTTGAGAAAGTTAAGAGAAAGAATTATTTGGGTATTAAACTAGTGATTTCTTGAAGTAGTTGTTTTTGCTAATATGTGCTTTTTGTTGCTATTTTGCAGATGGTCGATATGTAAGACTAAAACAAAAGTTTGAAACCCCACAACTGCAGCTCTAACATGTGGATGAAGGAATTACTTGTATCTTTGATACCTTAACTGGATATTAACTAAGATTATGTTTAATGCAGTCCATGTTTTAGATACCTTCTCAACTGGTTATACATGTTCTTGATATCAAAGTTTGATTCTTCCATATTTTGCATTGTGCATTTAGATCCAATTGGAAGATGGAAGACACAGCCTTCATGAGGCTTGTCACTAGACGGAAGACAGCTAAGAACTCTCCTTTTATTTGCACACACCATAACTGCAAGAAGTTATGGTAGTAAAATTTCTACACTTCATGTCTAATATAAATTGTTGCGATTTAATTTGGTGAGATAACTGATCCATTAATTTTAACTTTCCTTTATTATAAATCTATTTGATCATTGTCTCAAATACACAGCTGTGACGATGGTCAAATCCGCACAATAAAAAGGGCTATGAGACGCTGACGATCGCAGTGGGATTCGAACCCACGACCTTTAGATCCGGAGTCTAACGCGATATCCACTCCGCTATGCGACCCGTATCTTGAAGGTCCGATCTGAAATCTCTGTAGACCCTTCAACAGTGGCTATTCTCGACACCCCGCACAACACTGGCTGTCATGCATCAGATTGGAAACTTTCAGCAAGTAGAAACAGAATGCTTTTGAATCAACGTGAGTACAGAACAACTAAATTCGACTTCTTCCAACCAGTAGCATTGCATCGGATTAAGGTCGATCGTTTCGCCTTTGATCAAAGCATGGTTGCTTTGATCAAAATCTCGATCGATCTTAAATTGGCCTCTAATGAAGAGAGAGTGATAGAGAGAAGACAAGACCGGCATCAACCCTCCGGTTTCGCACCGCCGAAGCGAAGCGCGGCCGATTAGGGTCGGCAACGGGCATTAGGAGGGTTCGCAATGCCGGTTATACGCGGCATGGCGGGGAAGAGACCGTGGGCCCACATGTGGGTCCCCTTACTGCCTCTGTGGGTAGAGGACGCAGGTAACGCAGAAGCGGGCGGTCGGTCGCTCGGTCGGTCGGGGGACTCGGTTGATTCCCATCGTAAACAAGCTTTATCATTATGTGGCACCCGCATATCTCGGCCAATGAGGAGACGTCCTTCCACGGTGGGTCGCTCGACCGTGACAGGCGAGACGAGCAGCTTCGCAGGCCGGTGCCTCGTTGGCCCAACGATCCCAGCTGGCACCAGCTCAGCCGCGGTAAGCCTACCCAATCCCTCAGGAACAAAAGCTCGAATCTTCTAGTGACTGTAGCGGTGATTTCAGATCCCGATCTGGTGGGGCTTCCCGTGCGCCATTTTCGCTTTTAAATCGCTAGAGTCGTTTCTTTCCTCCGAATTCCGTGCATTGATTGCATCACCCGTGGTTTGGTGATCTTCGATTCCGCTTCATCTTTTTATATAGGCCTCTCTGATCCGACTATTTCTCTCACCGCTTAGTTTCTACGAGCTTCTTTGCTGCAATTTTCAGTTTGTTTTTGTTTATTCGTTTGGTTCGGCATTCGTCATTTTTTCGCCTCTTTTGTTGATGCTTTTGGTGAGATCTGATGTGGTTGGCGCTCTTAAACCATTGTTGCAGATCAGTTGTTTGAGGCGAGGTTCGAGCAATGGCAAAGGAACTCGCCAATGGCGATCAGCACACCATCACGAGGCCACCTCCCATTCCTTCACCGCTCCGGTTTTCCAAATTTTTTCAGGTAATTTTTCTCTCTTTTTTTTTAATATTTTACAGGGATCAATTATCTATTATTTCATGTTTATGATCATTTATTTTTGTTCGTTATTATGTGTAAAGGATATATTGGACATCACTCGGAACTAATAATAATAACATCAGTCGACGTTTGGTAGGAGAGTTGGCATTTCTTTTAGTTCATTATATAGACAGGAATTTTTCCCGCATTGCTTAGATCTAGTGATTTCCATTGAGATTTGGTCGAAGAGTGGCCATTTCCTCCAATTCATTATTGCGCATTACTCGGATCTAGTAATGAGCTTTTGCGTCGCTTCTCATTTGGTCTCTATTTTAGAAACTTAACTGATAGATATTTGTTTTGTTACGATGCTCCTGCTGCAGTCCAATTTGAGAATTTTGGTTACTGGAGGGGCTGGTTTCATTGGATCTCATCTTGTTGACAAGTTGATGGAAAACGAGAAGAATGAGGTATGGATCAGTTATGTTAAGAATTCATGCTAATAACATGTGATCATTTACTATAATATAGGTTCTATGTTCATATTTTGGATGTAGCTTCCTTTTTAACTTGTTGTTGTTGCCTTCATGAATCTGAAATTGGATGATTCTTATTGACTAAGATCGGGATTTAGCGTGACGCTTGGCCTTCTCTGAAAGCATATGCTATTTGGCATGATCTGCGTTAAATTTTTGAATGTAATCTACTTGAATCTGTCGTCAATTTCTGCTATTATATGTGGTCCGGGATACATTGCTATCTGAATAATAATACATAACTGCAGAGTTCTTAACAATGTTATCAACTTCTTTGATTTCTTCACAATGCTTTTGGCACTAGGCATCTGCAATGCCTGATTATCGGCCTTCACAAGTTGTGGAAGATTACACTTTCTGTAACTTCATTTTAACAACAAAAAAGTTGGTCAAATTGACTTGATTGAATAAAGAAAAAGGGAATGTATGCGAGTATTAATCATGTATAAGGCTGCTACTTATATTATGTCTCTTCAGCTGATTGACTGATGCTGATCATATGAATAATTATTTATGGGCGCCCTCATGATTTGCAATATGTGTTACGTTATATTTGGTATCTTCAGGTTATTGTTGTGGATAACTATTTCACTGGATCGAAAGACAACCTTAAGAAGTGGTTTGGGCATCCAAGATTTGAGATTATTAGACATGGTATCTTTTTTGTGCTTATTCAGTAAATGTCAATGTTTAGACTTTGGTCATTGGTAAAGTACTTTCTTTTTCTATATTGAATTGAAATCTTTAACTGCTCATGAATATCTCAAATATGCTTCATGCTATAAGATACAGAGCACTTAAGGATGATACAACATCTTTGATATTCAGAATACTAAATCGCAGTAGGATTATGATGTGTGATAAAAATTGATATATCTGCATAAAATGATTCCCAGCTAGTCATCTTACGAGGCATTTGTGAACCATCATGCTATTTCTTTTCTTTATACTCTGAACAACAAATTATATGATAACAAATAGCAAGATAGAGGTGAATATATGATTTTATAGAATGAAAGGAAAGCTTTAGTAACTTTTCTCATATCTTTTTATTTTTTGGCCTAATAGTTACATATCGCTTGGATATGTTAGTGAATACATTATCTTGTTTGTGCTCCTAGAACATTGTATTTAAGGTTCTCACTTTGTTATGGACTTGAAATATATCAATAAGGCTACTCATATATTAAGAATGGTGTATGCAAGACATGGGGCTCCCGCCAATGTGGGACAGGATCAATGTACGTGGCTTTAACATGTTGTTCCATGAGTTCCATGACTCGAACCGTAGTCTGTCGCAAAGGAGCAACATTACTATTGTACCAAGCCCTGTTCTTATACCACCCACAAATTCTGATAGAAAATTGCTTATTATCTCTTGGTAGGGATAAGCCTAACCCCAATTTGAGTTGGACTAGAACGGAATCAGTTCAAAATCAAATCGGGTGGATAGTTCGATGGTTTTGAACCAAACAAGAACTGAGGCCATACAATTTGGTTCTAGGTTCTAGAAATTGGAACTGGAACCATATTCGGAATCGGTGGTTTTGGTTCGATTTTGAACCGACTATAAATGAAAGAAATAAGAATAAAACATAAATAGGTTCCATGGTGTAGTGGTTAGCATTTTAAGCTTAAGGATTTGGATTCGAATCTTGGTGGGGTAATCCAATTTTTTTTTATCGATCAAAATCGACTGTTCTAATCAGAACACTGGAGCCTTGGTCCAGGCTAGCTGGGAAGATTATTTTTAAATCTTACTGATGTTGAAAAGCATCATAGGTTTGTCTCATATCAGATTCATATGTCCTAATATTCACAAAAAGTAGAAGATGGGTTAATAAATGAAATTTCTTGCAGTATTGGGAGCTTATCACCCATCTGTTTCTCATGTTCCCTTTATATCTTTCTGGTTCAGTGCATGGTTGTCATCGACCATAATAAGATCTTATAATGTGTTTGATATATATCTTTGTGTGTCATCCATGATGTTCATTAGTTGCTTCTAAGTGTTCTCACTACTTTAGATGTTACCGAGACATTGTTGGTGGAAGTCGATCAGATCTACCATCTTGCTTGCCCTGCTTCTCCAATTTTCTACAAGTACAATCCTGTTAAGGTGTGTGTCTTTGTTATTTAAAATTTGGAATATCATTTTTGGGGGACAACAAAATAGCCTTTTCAGTGCATGCTTGATAGCTTGTTTGTTCATACATCATGCATAGCTATCTTCAACATGATAACATCATAATTTGATGTTTACCAGACAATAAAGACAAATGTCATTGGCACCTTAAACATGTTGGGGCTTGCAAAGAGGGTCGGGGCAAGGTGAGTTATGCTTTGGGCTTTTTTTTTTTTTCTTCACATTTCATGCTTTTTATCTGCAATAACAAATCTACTATTCCATGTATGTTTTTTCCTACAGGATCTTACTGACTTCAACCTCAGAGGTTTATGGTGATCCTCTCGAGCATCCTCAGAAGGAAGAGTACTGGGGCAATGTTAACCCAATTGGTGGGACATATTCATCTATACATTCAAATCAGAATTTTCTTCATTTTTTGCCTTTGTTGATATCTTATTTGCCATGACAACAGATACAGAATCAAGGGCATGAGTAAATATTTATGTAGTGTTGATTATTTCAACAGATTAACCTGTAATATTTGCCTCCCTGCTTTCTAATAGGATTTAACTTCTTTTTTACTCATAAGATACTCACACACTGGCTGTAAAATACATGAATGCAAATATAGATTCGAAGACTGGATTAACCGAACTTTGAAATTATGCTTCCAATCAATTTACGACTGTTAGCTTTAATTTTTAGGAGTAAGGAGTTGCTACGATGAAGGGAAGCGTGTCGCGGAGACGTTGATGTTTGATTATCACAGGCAGCACGGCCTAGGTGTGTCGGTTGTTAACTTTTCTTTCTGTGGTTATTAAGTTGGCTAAGTAGAATTGTATTTATGTTAATGTTTTTGATGTATTCTCTTATTAGAAATACGAATTGCAAGAATTTTCAATACATACGGACCACGCATGAATATTGATGATGGTCGTGTAGTCAGTAACTTCATCGCTCAGGCAATTCGGTAATACTCTAGCAATTTTGCTACTTATATATGTTCCCTCGGATCCTTTTCTATTAATTTGTCATCAACACATTTTTAGTCTTTGTCCTTGATCCTTGATCACTTAACACTCTTTTCTATGCTTTCTTCGCTCTACAGAGGTGAGCCACTAACAGTTCAAGCACCAGGAACACAAACTCGAAGCTTCTGTTATGTTTCTGACATGGTGGATATATGCTCTACTTAGAATCATGCTTGTAATGTTATAGAATTACGACTGGTCGTTTGATCATATAGCTTCTTTAAACATTGAAGGTTGATGGTCTTATTCGACTAATGGAAGGAGACAACACCGGGCCTATCAACATTGGGAATCCAGGTAATCCTTAGATTTGCTATTTGAGCCTTTATGTTGCTCATTGTAGTATTGTGTTCAGAGTTGAAGGTGTTCTGGCATGGCTATGTGATGTTTGGTAGATGAGGACGTCGGAATGTTATGCTTCTACTTTCTCTAATGCCAAAGTTGCATGCTGTAGGTGAATTTACGATGATGGAACTTGCTGAAACCGTAAAAGAGGTAAAGTTTCACTCCTTGAGAAGTCATCTCCAACGATTTCGTCTTGCCGAATGCCATAGACAATGCTCATTTTGAAATATCTCCGAAAGTCTAATAGTGATGTGTCAAATTCATTTACCAAAGGTTTATCATTAAATTCTTTACATGATTGATTTAGTTTGAAAACTCAATGGATAAATTTTTACATCTTCGCATAGAGTTTAAAATCTCATTTGATAAATTAGTACAATGATGATGATGTAACACTGATCTCCGTTTGATGTTTCAGTTGATCAACCCAGCAGTGCCTCTAAAGAATGTGGAGAATACACCTGATGATCCACGCCAGAGGAAGCCAGACATCACAAAGGCAAAGGAACTACTTGGATGGGAGCCAAAGATTACTCTACGTGAAGGCTTACCTTTCATGGAGGAAGACTTCCGGCAGCGGTTGGGTGTGCCGAAGCAGCACATCGATTAGTTATTTGCATATTTATCCGAATAAGCCAGTTTGTAATGCCAATGAATAATGCAACAACTCATATATGTCCTAAAAATATTTTCGACTCAGGTGCAGGTCTACTTCACTGCCTGTGTCTTTTGTTCTGGTTTGTCTTCTGGTTGACTGTCATTGCTATAAAGGAAGAAAACATGCAGGCATTACTGACTCTATGTAGCACTTGCCATGCATTTAAGTCATGGGTATGAGCCAAAACAGAGTTTTCAGCATTTGGTAAACCAAATGTGATATGATTTCAGGACTCTTTATCTCGGCAAACATTAAATGCAAATATAATCCAGATCTTATGTCCATGGTAAATTGATGGTTGTAACATGTCATGTGCACAAACATATAATAATAGGTTTGGCCGATCTGATATCAATTGCATCAAGTTCTGCATAAATGAATGATGATTCAAACTTTCACAAAATTGTCGATGAACACTTTGCATGGAAGGATTAGTAAAGCAAGCATCAAAAGATGCAAGTAAATAAGGGTTTGGAACCAATCTTGAGGTTAGAAATACTTTTGTGGATCGAGAAGTAAATGTTGAAGCGAAGATGGGATTCAATCCTAAGACCTTAAGATTAGAAATAATTAATAGATCGACGAGTAAAAGGAAAAACGATAAAGATGAGATTCGATCCCAGTCAAAGATCCAAGGAAAAGTTTGTTAGATGAGATCTTGAGACAATCTTAATTCTTAGTAGGTGGAGAATAAATGTCAATGCTGACTGATGCAAAAGACTACTGCAACTCATTTATACAAAGCATTAGCAGAAATATAAGTTTCAGAGTACAAGTATGCATGGCGACAAAACAGATAATGTTTAAAGGATCGAATTATAGAACTAAAGCTAAGTTATTACCTAACCGATCTCCCACCAATTTTCTAAAACAAAAAAAAAACAAATATTTAATAAGGAATTTGGGATGATGGCATGAAGATCTACCAGCGCAAGACATCATCAGTAGAGCTGCATGATATATTTAGTGAAAGAAACAGAACCATCCTTGAGAAAATTTCAAATGGTATACGATCCACAAACATGATTATCTGCTATTCTTGCAAATATAGAAGACAGAACACAGAAGAAGATCACATGTTTATTGCAACTAAAATGGGGCAGACCCCAAGCTATCAACAATATAAATTAGTACTGACACAAGCATCTTACCATGCTATAGGAAAATGATATCAAAAATAGACTAGCATCAGAGGAAGCCACCATCTGTCCATGTGGAACCAGATTTCCTGTTCTGATTAGTAGCGTTGCCAGATGAGGAGCTATGATTGTAGGTGCCGTAGCCATCATCATCTTTCACATCATCCCAACCAGCCCAGCTTTCGCTACCACTCTGTGTCCCCTTTCCGGGTTCTTTCTTCCTTTCGTTCTCGTTCCAATCATCCCAGGAGCTCACAGAATTATGATGTCTGTCTGAGTTCGATTCAAAAGAATTCCAGCCCTTGTTGCTCTGCCCAAACTCTTGATTAGTACCATTTGTCCCCTTTACAGGCTCTTTCTTCCTTGCTTTCTCATCCCAATCATCCCAGGAGCTCACAGAATTATGATGTCTCTCCGAGCTCTCTTCCAAAGAATTCCAGTCCTTGTTGTTTTGCCCAAACTTTTGATAAGGACCATTTTTCTCACTCTCCTTCCATGACCAATCATCCTCATTCCAGTTGATCCCTTCTTTGGCATATTCTTCAACCTTTTGAGATGCCATTGCCATAACACCTCTCATGATCCCCCATGTCTTCTGCCCAATCTCAGTGGTTTTGGTGGCAACGACATTCACAGTTTCATTGACTTTCTGATCATAACCTCCCTCTGTCATCTGGATTAATAAAGTGAAAATGAAGGGCTTTAACGATACAAGCTAATCATGAAAGGACATTTAATTAGCTGGGCAACCATAAAAACTCCAGCACAAAAGGTCCTTGGTACATAAAAGTAAAATAAGATGCAGGAAATAGAAGTTCTATGTGTGTCAGAGCAAGTGCTCAGGTCTTGTCGGTTTGACTCGAGGATAGTGTTGTCCTGGCACTACCTAGTCCACTTTGGTGATCTGCCTGGGTCATTTTGCAACCAAAATTACCCAAGCATCTGACGCTTCTCGAGTTTCAGGCAAAGCAACAATCCAAACTTCTAGATGGGATCTGGGGAGCTACCTAGGTTCCTAAAGGTTTCTTCTTCTCTCAAGTTATCCCTTGTTACAAAAACATTATTTCTAAACTGAGAACTGCAATTTAATGCCAATAGTTAACAATAACAGGTGCATTAAGTAGTATCATTCATCAAAACACTTGCAAAGAGACATCAAAGTGAAAATTAAAAACTCTTAGAATTATAGTCAGAATTTCCAATACAAATAGTAAATATTAAGAATTCCATCTTATGTGAATTCCATTGAAATATTAATGCAAGATAAATTCATATAAATCATATGTTTTATGGGAACCTAAAAATTGCTAAAACAGTATGAACTTAACTTCTGTATACATATATTAATCTGTATTATTAAATAATAATTCCCTACATGACACCTGTGCATTCAGGTCATTTGCCTAGGCCTCTCAAAAGGTTACCTAGGCAAGTTTGCTTAGAATGGACAGATGAACCTCTCACCTATCAGATATCCATTTCCCAAAACCTTGGAGCTGGATTAATTTGGATTCCTTTAGAACAGAAATGGCTGCATGTCCAATCTGAGTGCTTCAAAGTAGATACAGATTTTTTGTTGATTGATCTGCGAATGGAAGATTCAGGGTGACTGAGTTAAAAGTTATCAGGATCCTTTGATTAGCAGTCTTGAGTCATCCAACATTGGTTGATCTGATTCTAAGTGGTCCTGAATCTGTTCTTCTATCAGGCATGGATTGAATCAAATATCTCTTACAAAGACACCATTGCCAACTCTCTTATGCTTCTTAAGATCTAAAGTAAAGAAGAAAATTGCCAATTTAAACATAAGATTAAGGTTAATATAGGAGATAATTTTAGGTTCAGAGTAATTCCAGCCACAGAGGTACATTAATGAATGCACTCGACTAGTACATTATATGGGCTATTTATATCTTTGACATGCTAGGGTGCTAAGCCATACATGGTAGGGTCATAAGCAGGAGATTTAAGTCAGTATCTAAAATCCACTTGACAGAAGTAGTGCCTTTCCATTTCCCAGCTGTCTAATAAAACAATTGAAAGACCTATGCACATCAATTATATAGTGTAAAACAACTAATAGACCATCTTCTTCAACATCGCAACTGGATTTGAGATATATGAATCACATAAATACACATGTTATTGAAATAATTTTGAACCGAGATTGAGGATCCTGATTATATATCCTTTTGCATTAGTACAAGGTTCCACAATTCACTTAGAAACAAGTTCTGCTTAAAAGAAAATCAAAAGACTTTAAACAAAAAAGCAATGTGTCAATAATAAAACAAATGGGAAATTTGTGGGATGCCAAATTAAAAGTTTACTCTTTCTGTAGAGCACAAACTTAAACATGATTTCTTTTGCCATCACTATATAAATCATCACAGCAGGGAAATTAAAACTGTCAAGAATGGACAGAGTAAGTGAATGCCAGCTTATGCCAGCAAATTTTGCAGAAAAAAATGAAGAGTACCTTTGATGTCAGCTCCTTTGTGCCAGCTTGAACAACATTAGCAGCTGACTGTGCAGCAGAGGTAGCCATAAAAGAAAGCCGGCCCAGACCCTAAAAGATCAGCAAAAACATGGTGTACTTTAACAAGCCGATTAGTTAAATGCGTAATTGTAAAACTTTACTCTCAAGAAAAGAAGCTTGATGATCTCCAAAAAGGCAGATAATTCTTCCAGTGGGGAAACCAAAAGCATAAATTGATGATTTATGTTCATATTCACATATGACCCATATAGACATGAACAGACATAGAATAGGTGTTGCAATTTGAGGCTTGAACACTAATGTTAGTAGTTGAAAATAAAATTAATTTGTCTCATAAATCAGGAATGTTGGTCAATGATACAACAATAACAACAAAGTTGTAAGTTCCAACTATTTAGGATCGGTTATATGGATCTTTTGTCACCATTGAGATATGTAAGAAATCATATGTTTAATTGATTTCATAGTACTTAAATCTTTATTTATAGTTTATATTAAAATCATTTTAGGTCTTCTTCTGCCTCTTCTTATATCACTAAAATTAATTATTTCACCTCATCTGACTACTATATCCAGTAGGTCTTCTCAGCACATACTCATACCATCTTAAATGATTTTCTCTCATCTTATCCTTCAGTGAAACGATACCTAATTGTTCATGAATAAAATATTTCTTTTCTATCTTTCTTAGTAACTCCACACATCCATCTCAACATTTTTATCTCGATAATACAAACTTTTTGTATATATTTCTTCTTAACTGCCCAACACTCAGATCTATAAAGCATTGTTGGTCTCATAACTATCTTAGAAAATTTTTCTTTGAATCTCAAAGATATCCAATGATCATACAAGACTCATGACGCTCTTTGCAATTTTAACCATTCTATTTTTACTCTATGAATAATATCTTCATCGACCTCTCCATTTTGTTGAATAATTGATCCAAGATACATAGAGCTTTTATTGAAGAGGATTTCTTGTCCATCTAATTTAACTATATTCTATTGTCTATTTCTAGAATCACTAAAATTGTATTTTATATATTCAGCTTTAGTCTTAATCTAAAACCTTTAGTATCGAATGCTTGCTTCCATAACTCAAGTTTATAATTAATTTCACTTAAGTTTTCATCAACTAAGATAATATCATAAGCAAATAATATATACCAGGGAGGTCTATCATGTAAGTGACTAGTATGTTTATCCATTATCTATGTGAAAAGATAGGGACTTAATGCGGATCCTTGGTGTATCCTATGCTAATAAGAAACTTACTAGACACATTACTTATAGTTTTAACACTAATAGATACATTATCATACATATCTTTAATAACATCAATATAATTAGTGGATACACTTTCTTTTTCTAAAACTCACCATAATAAATCACTAGAAACCTTATCATAGGCTTTTTCTAAATTAATAAAAATCATATGCAAATATTTCTTTTTCCACTATACTTTTTCATTAATTGTCTTAATAAATAAATAGCCTTTATGATTGATCTTTTAGGCATAAAAACAATTTGATTTTCAGAGATATTTGTTTCAAGTCTTACTCTAGTTTTGATCTCTCTTTCCTAATGTTTCATAGCATGACTCACAATTTTAATTCCTCTATAATTTAAACAATTTTATATGTCACCCTTATTGTTGTTAAGTAGTACTAAAAAACTCTTTCTCTATTCATCAGACATTCTTCTGAATCTCATGATTTTGTTAAATAAGCTAGTTAACCAAGCTACTCCCTTTTCCCTTAAACTTTCTCATACCTCAATAGGAATTCCATCAAGCCTCACACTCTTTGCTATTTTCATATTCTTTAATGCATATTTTACTTTATTAGCTCTAATATTATAAATAAATATATGATCATTAAATTTAAGTCCTGTGTCGAATATTTATTAGATAATTTATAAAACAAAATTTTATCTTTCTTTAATCTCGTTATCATTAATAAGTATTCTTTGATCTCCATCTTTAATATATCAAATATTGCTTAAATCCTTACACTTTCTTTCTCTGGCTTTAACATTTCAATATGTCTTTTTCACTATCTTTAGTACCTAATTCCAGTGATTTAAAAAGCGCTAGGCGCCAAAAGGCGCCAAGGTCCAAAAACGCCCGAGGCGCTAGGCGCTCGCCCAGGCGTTTGCCCGAGCGAAACGAGGCGCTAAAATATAAAAATATATAATATAATTAATAAAATATAAAAATATATAATATAATTAATAAAAATATAAAAATATATAATATAATTAATAAAAATATAAAAATATATAATATAATTAATAAAAAATATAAAAATATATAATATAATTAATAAAAAAAATATAAAAATATATAATATAATTAATAAAAATATAAAAATATATTATTAATCTATTAACAGTATTGAAAATTAATCATTTCAAAATTCAAATAAACTTAATATTAACAGTATAAGCCTGCTGACGGAGAAACGAGGAAGCAGCGGCGAGCGGCAGCGGCGACAGAGGCAGCGTTTGCGAGCAGCGACAGCGGCGAGCAGCGACGAGCAGCGGGAGGCGCGAGCAGCGACGAGCAGCGGGAGGCGCGAGCAGCGACGAGCAGCGGGAGGCGCGAGCGGCGACAGAGGCAGCGTTTGCGAGCAGCGACAGCGGCGAGCGGCGACAGAGGCAGCGTTTGCGAGCAGCGACAGCGGCGAGCAGCGACGAGCAGCGGGAGGCGCGAGCGGCGACAGAGGCAGCGTTTGCGAGCAGCGACAGCGGCGAGCAGCGACGAGCAGCGGGAGGCGCGAGCGGCGACAGAGGCAGCGTTTGCGAGCAGCGACAGCGGCGAGCAGCGACGAGCAGCGGGAGGCGCGAGCGGCGACAGAGGCAGCGTTTGCGAGCAGCGACAGCGGCGAGCAGCGACGAGCAGCGGGAGGCGCGAGCGGCGACAGAGGCAGCGTTTGCGAGCAGCGACAGCGGCGAGCAGCGACGAGCAGCGGGAGGCGCGAGCGGCGACAGGCGACAGAGGCAGCGTTTGCGAGCAGCGACAGCGGCGAGCGGCGACAACGGCAGCGTTTGCGAGCAGCGACAGCGGCGAGCAGCGAGATCGGGATCGGAAGCGCGGCAGCAGCGGTGTAGGTTTGGGTAAGGGTTATATCGGTTTAGTTGGTTCGATTGAACCAACTAACAACCGAACCAGGACCGAACCAGACCTAAAATCCTGGTTCGGTCGCCTTGCTTTACCCAGGCGCTCGCCCGAAGCGCCCAGGCGGCGCCTGTTTGAAGCGCGCCGCCTGGGAGATTAGCGAGGCGCTCGGGCCTCGCCTCGCCTCGCCCGAGCGCCTAAGCGAGCGCCCGAGCGCCTTTTGCAATCACTGCCTAATTCATTATAAAAGTTATCATAAGCTTTATATCTTGCCATACTAACTGTTTTTTTAGCCTCTTTTTTAAATTATTTATATATTTTAATTTTTTTCTTATTTTTATAATTTTGACAATCTTTAAAATATGATGTTTTAGTAAAAATTATTTTTTGAACTTCCTCGCACCACCAAACTCTCTCTTAAGGTTACATCTCTACCTTTAGTTTCACTAAGAATCTTCTTTGTTAGGCTTCTAATATTATTAACCATCATAGTCCAAATAATATTAATGTTATCCTTATCTAAGTTCCAAGTTGTCTTTTTTTCCATCTTATTCTTAAAAGTGTTTATATTATCATCTTTAAAATTCCACCATCTAGTTCTAGCAATTTTTTCTATTATCTTTTTCTTCTTTCATTATCTACAATAAATATCTAATATCATCAACCTATGTTGATTCATCAAACTTTTGCCAGATATAATTTTACAATTCTTACAGATTATTTTATCTCCTTTTCTAGTAAGAAAAAAGTCCATTTAACTACAGTTGTAACCACTCTTATAAGTAATTAATGTTCATTTCTCTTCTTAAAGTGAGTATTTACAATTATAAGATCATACGAGGTTGTAAAATCCAAAATCATGCTACCAGCTTCATTCTCTCCCCATAACCAAAGCCTCCATGCACCCCTTTATATTCACCATATGTTTTCCCTACATGACCATTTAAATCTCCTCCAATTATAACTTTTTCAGTTATAGACATTCCTTGAATGATATCATCTAAGCTTTTCCAAAATTCTCTTTTGGTTTGATCATCCAATCCAACTAAGGAACATAAGGGCTAATGACATTCAAACCAAGGTCTGTCATATCGAAGCGTACCGCCTGGTACGGGCGGTACGTACCTGTCCGACAGGTTACCGATACACGGACCGTCCGGTACCGCTACAGTGCTACAGTATTATACTGTAGCATTACTACAGTATGAAAAAAAAAAATTTTGTTCGGTACACCAGGGTGTACCGCTCGGTATGCCCTGATGTACCGCTCGGTACACCGGTATCGTACCGTACCGAGCCCGGGTCGAAACACCGGTACGGGCTGTACGTACCTGTCCGACAGGTTACCGATACACGGACCGTCCGGTACCGCTACAGTGCTATAGTATTATACTGTAGCATTGCTACAGTATGAAAAAAAATATAAAATTGTTCGGCACACCAGGGTGTACCGCTCGGTATGCCCTGATGTACCGCTCAGTACACCGGTATCGTACCGTACCGAGCCCGGGTCGAAACACCGGTACGGTATGATACGACGAACCTTGATTCAAACCATCTTATCCTTTCATAAATTTTAGAACTATAATTCTATCTCCAAATCTTTTCACATCTACAACATGTTCTTAAGATCCTTATCAACAATAATTCCTACACCATTTTTGTGTTTAACTTTTCAAGTATACCAAATTTTAAATCTAGTACTATCAATCTCTCAAGATTTTTTCCCTACCCACTTAGTCTCTTGTAAGCAAATAATATTTATTCTTCTTTTGATCATTCTGTTGATCAATTTTGATCCCTTCCCTAACAGTGTTCTTATATTCCAAGTAGCTAACATAATCCTCTATTCTTGAACTAACTTCTTTGCTCCCATTGGTCCAAAACAATATGATGGGCCACTTCCGGACGATCTTCTAACTTACTGTTTGCAATTTGGGACACCTAGGTAGTGAAGGTGTCTTGTGTCACTTCCGGGTGACGACCTAGATCTATATTGAAATCGATTAAGATCTATGTTCATGAGATCTGACATTGTTTTACATTGATTTTCGGTGACCTAATGCAACCCTTCCCATCTTCATGAGATCCAATATTGGTCAATGATCCACAAGGTTTTTTATAGAGTATAAAAACAATCAACTTATTGAGATGCCTTAGTAGTCTAGGCTATTACCTAAACTTCTTTGTGCAAATCTCAATTAATTAGGTGTGCTAATTTCCAAAGTGACCATTACTTCAGTGTGAAAGAGACATCTAAGAAACTATTTGATTGAAGTACGAATGCAAAGCCTGCTGACTACTGGACCAAAAACATCTTTAATACTATTAAGATTTTGTTTTCCGCCATAGACAAAGAATATGCTGCTTAACAAGTTACCCAGTTACTAAAATAGTTTAAATTACCATGATTATAGTATTTCCAAGGACGCTTAAAAATGATGGAACTTTCAGCAAAGTATTTCAGTATGTAGCCTAGACACTTACATGCTTTCGGTAAGTTCTGATGCTCAAAAGTTGCAAAAATTAAGGTTTCAAGAAAGAAAACTTGCAGAAAACAAATGGTCCTTTCCATCGTGCAAATTAAATCATTGAATAAATAATATTAAGTTTTCTTGAGTTAACTAAGCGAATAGCAGAAATCTAGTAGGCTTGTACTTTGACTGAACACCTTTAAGCTTACAAAACATAAATGCATAACAAACGATCAGTTATCTATGTATGACAGATGTAGTCATCTCTTCACCTGAGAAACAATGGAAAACGTATCCTGGAGAACATCACTCTGAGGGTTGTTCCTCTGAGCAGAGGGTGGTGGAGTCGATCCGAAACCAACATACTTTCCGCCCTGAGATGGTGGAATTCCCTCAGGCCGAGAAGCATTTTCTGCCATCTTCGTCGAGAAAAAGCCCTCCTTGTTGGCGGCGGATGCCTCCAGCTGAGCCCTAGTGTATATATCAACCGTCGATCTGGATCTGGAGGGCGGATTCACCCCTCTTCCTCCTCCGCTTCCCGCCCTAAAATCGCCCACCGACTGATTCCTCCTGATATCGGAAGACGATGTGACGTCGTCGCCGTCCCAACTATCCCAACTACCATTACCCGCCAAGTTACCACCTTTCCCGGCGCTCCGCCCCAACGGCGGCTTCCTTGACCCGGAACCGAGAGTTTCTTTGACGACGGGCGGGTCGCGCCAGGGTCGGCCATCGGCGACGGCCGCGATCTGGTCGCGGTAGACGGCAGCGGCCTGGGTGTTGTACTTGACGACGATGTCGGTCTCCTTGGGTACGCCGCACTGGGCAAGGAACCCATTTAGGCGATCGTTGCCACCGGCCTCCATCTTCTTAAGCTGGGCCTCGGACCACGCGTCCATGGTGACGGACCGGACGAAGCTGATGTGAACCCCGAGGCCGCGGTGCTTCCCGGAGCACTCGAGGCACATGAAGACGCCGTAGGAGACGGAGGCCCACTGCGGGTTCTTCTGGGCGCAGTCGACGCATGTCCTGTTCCCCGTCCGCGACTGGATCTCGCGCAGGCGGCGCGTCGTGGAGCCGTCCGCCATCAACCCCGATCCCCGGTTCGAAGAGAGGAATATGGGATTCAAATCGAAAAGCTAGGGATCAGGAGATCGCGACAATCGATTGAGGTGGAGGGAGGGATGAAGCCGTCTCGGCCTCTTCCTCTCTCTTTCCTTCCACCCTCTTCGCTCCGCGTGTGATCCGTTTACTTTTTGTTTTGGGATCGTGTATACCGTGGAAAACAGGGGGTAATGTTCCATATACATCCCTTGGAAGTTAATTATTTACTTCCTCTCGACTTGAAGTTTAGCATCTAAATCCTACAACATGTATAAATCTACATTTAGCTGACATTAAATTGTTAATTGAACTATAATAAATACTAATACTTTAAAACAGTATCATATTTAGTATATTAGGATTATTTGAGTACTTTTTATTTTATATATTTAAATTATCAGTCTCAATATTTGAAGGACATATTTGTTATAAAAAAATCTACGAGGGCAAATAATATAGATGTGTAAAAACCAACGTATTGGGCCTCACGAAGCGGAAGGAAATTTTTTGGGCCGGACCAGTAAGTAAGTATATATATATATATATATATATATATATATATATATATATATATATATATATATATATATATATATATATATATATATATATATATATATATATTTATGCGTATATATATGTATATATAAATATATATGTATATATATATATAGATAATTATATATTCACCGAGTTTTATATAAGATGATATCTTTGATTAAATCAAAAGTATGTAATCTTTATACTATTTTTATTAATAGTATATGCACGTTTGCTCATAAATAATCAACAAAATTATTTATTTATTAAGAAAATCAAATGTTGTTAGGGGAAATTATTGTTGATGTCTTGATCAGCTCGACGTGGTTTGAACTCATACATGTAAGGTTGTCTGAGGTGCCTCCCAAGTGGAAACGAAAAGTTCCCGAGGTACCATCTATATGAAAACTAAGGTCATGAGAGATTTCCTGACCCGATCTCTCTGATGCTCAAGTTAGTAATTTGATATTCCTAAATGCAAGTTCGAATAGTTCAAAAAGAGTCTCTTGTATTGGGTTTAAGATGTCTTTTTATACTTTATAGGATGAGAATGAAGTTTATGATTAATTTTCTCATATAAGAAGAAAGCTTGTAATTATCTTCCTTGTTATAATGAATGAGAAGGAAACTTATATTTACTTGCTTTGAATCTTCGTCCACGTAGATAGATGGGTGGAGAGTGACTCGAATCCCACGTGGCGATCATGTATTAGTCAACATCACATTTCTTATCATTTGTCCCCCTTAGAAGGCGTGTTTTGAGGTCCTTGTGAGAGGGGCTCGAAGTGGTGTCGTTTAGTTTATTAGTCAAGGGAGTGTTAAGGATCTCCTCTTGTGGGTCGAGCTTTTTCAACTCACACATCTTAGGCACATTTCACCTTACGTTTCTAAAATTTTTATTAACGTAGTGTGACGAACGGTCGTCGCGCACCCGCAACAACTTCCTTCAACAAACTGTTCGTCACTTTTACATGCTTGTACAAGATACATGACAACATGTTTTGCCTTGGTTTTATGTGTTTTTGCTTGAAAAATATAAGCAACAACAGTTCATAGCGTTGTAGTGCGGCCGCTTGTTGCATCGGGCCAAACTACCCCAAAATGGCTTTGTTTTCATATGCCACGACTTGTTTTTTTTTTAAATCATAGTCTCATGCAAAATGTCATCCATCTCAACACCTTGGAATCCCCTGATGAGGTTTCGAGGTAGTGTTGGGTGTTGAATAATCTTCATAAGTTTGCATGTTAACTTGACAGGAACTTACCTTCACGCCTGACACCCGGTGAGCAATTGTTTGCGGACTTACAATTATTCGTTCAACCTTCTAAAGTCCTTATTTTCTCCTTCTTCTCTTTTCTCTCTTGTACTCAAGGTGCTCACTGAATTACTTGTAAAGCTTCTATTTTTACGAGACGTCGGGACTTGTCTGTTGCTCATTTTAAAACTAATTAACTTTCTATTTTACAAGTCCTTCGAGACCTGCACGAGGTTGCAACTAGGCTGATCCTTTGCGGACGCATATGTCACAAGGGCGCCTCATGACTTAGGCAATCCCAACTAAGTCTGAGGAGTTGGCATAAGGGTACTTCATGACTTAGACAACTTCAACTAAGTTGTGACTTTAAACTAAGTTGTGACTTTACTGTAAATGTGCCTCATGACTTAGACAATTCCAACTAAATTTGTGACATTGTGGTATTAGAGCGGGCAAGCAATTTGAACAAGTAATGAAGAAACTTCGTAACTCGCCATGACAAAGCATCGTGGCGAATCGAGTAATACGAGGCAAGCTAGACCATTGCCCCAAGTAGCCATAGGTGGGCTGCAAGTGCAAACTTGCTCTCATACTGTTGGAGCCGCTATGGAGGAGCATAGCAGCGAATATGATGAGTGAAAAGTTAGCTACTCTCCGCGAGCAAAAGAGGCACAATTTGGAGTGCTAACTAGGAAAAAGAGCCAAAGTCACAACAACGAAAACCCACTTGGATGTTCTTGAAGCGAGCTTGGAGGAACTCTATCAAGGCCAAAGAATGCTTCTTGGGGTAGAGAGCTTGTAAGAAGAAGCAGAATCTCGAATCGATAAGGTCAAGTCCCTAGTTGATCAGCTGACGGAAGACACCAAAGACTTTGTGCAACATCTGCACGAAGTCATGGCATTGCCATAGAACTTGAGGGCACCTGAGTCTCATTGCTATGGAGGTGTTAGGGATGCAAAAGAGCTCGAAAACTTTTTATTTGATATGTAATAGTACTTTTGAGCTATAAGGCCCGATTACGAAGATATCAAAGTTTCAATAGCAATCATGTATCTAAATAGGGATGGTGGTGAACCCATTGGGAGGAGATCCAATAAGGTCAGTGTCAAGTGGACACATGGGAGGACTTGAAGTAGGAGTTGAGAACTTAATTCCTACCTGAGAATACAGAGTTCGTCGCAAGGAGGAAGCTGAGACAACTCTACCAAAGTACTTCCATTTGAGACTACATGAAGCAATTTTCTATATTGATGCTAGATATACAGGACATGTCCGAGAAAGATAAGCTGTTCAGCTTCCTCAATGACATAAAGCCATAGGCTCAACAAGAACCACATCAAAGGAATGTCACCGATGAGATTGGGGCAATTGCGATCGTAGAAAGGCTCACCAACTTTGTTTTCTTGGATGAATCAGGGAAAAGAAAACAATCTTCAGGAAAACACCCTCTAAAATATTCTTGAGGGAATGAGCTCAATGGCAAGCAAAGGAAGAAGAGTTCCCACAAATGGCTAAGCTCAAAAGGCAATGCCCCAAAACCTGGTGGATGCTTTTTGTACGGAGGGCTGCACATGGTGAGGGAGTGCTCATAGAAACAGACACTCAATGTCTTAATAGCTTCAATCCATCCCCCCCAAATCATATAAGGGCAAGGCCGTCGTGCTCAGTTCAAGTAGTTCGGAATCCAACAGCAACGATGAGGAGTCATAAGGTCCTCAGATGGGAGCAATGCTTTGTTGAATGCATTGCAGGGTCAAGTGGAGGAGAATATGAAGGCAAAGCCATAAAAAACAGGGAGTAGCGAGCTGATATACATGGACAGCTCAATGGCTAAACAACCTATGCAATAGTGGACATGAGCGCTACCCACAACTTTATTACCGACCGAGAAGCAAAGCGACTTAGGCTGATCTTGGAGAAAAACCCAAGTTGGATGAAGGTAGTGAACTCGGAGGCTAAGTAGATCTTCGGGCAAGTAAAGGGAGTCCCTATCAAGATCAGAATATGGAACGGGAGCACAAACATGATGGCAGTGCCATTGGACAACTTCTAAGTGATTCTCGGAATAGAGTTAATATATGCGGTGAAGTTGGTGCCAATGTTGTTTATAAACTCCCTATGTATAATGGGAGGTGACGACCCCTATGTGGTTCCCATCTCTCAGAGAAGAACCAAGGACCCCTAATAAATATCGGCATTACAATTGAAAAAAATGAATACAAAAATGAGAATTAACCTTCGTGGCTACTATGAAGCTAGAGCCACTCGACGGGGAGGTCATCTATAAACTTGTTGTGGTGGCAAACATTCTAAAGGAGTTCATGTTGAATATCAAATTTTAATGATGAAACCAATTGTAGTGTTTATGATTTGATATGTGTTTTGAGTGACGCAGGATGCTTCGATCAAGATGAGACAATTAAAGCAGGAAGAATTATGTTGGGCCGGAGGAAAACATGTCAGAAGATTGGACGTCGAGCTGGAGGAACGGTCGACATATCGACAAAAGGCTTCGGGCAATGGATTTGGGCATCAGGCCAAGAAGAGTGGATATTGCGCCAAGGATATCGAAGTTGCAGAGTCAACTGACCGATTGGGCAATAGGCCGCAAGAGAGAATGATGCGTTGAAGAATCGGACGAAGCGTCAATGGACCAATGACATGTCGGATAACATGATTCAATCTTAGTAATAATCATCTAGATCAAAGTATGTTTTTACATGTGCAGGATTAACTACGATAGCAAGACATAAAGCAAAATGAAGTTCCGGAGTCAAGAACACGATTTCGTTAGGAGTTCGAGAGTTCATCGGAAGTCCAAACGTTCGTCAGAAGTTCTGCCAGAACCAATCGAGAAGTCCTGGAGCTTGCCAAAGAAGCTCATCGGAACTCGCTAAGAAGATCATCGTGAAGTCTAGGAGCTTGCCGGAAGTCCGCTGCAACATTACCGAGGGATCGTCGAAAATTCGCCGGAGGATCACCGGAAGAAACTTCATTTACTAACTTGTTTAGTTTAGAAAATATCTTAGAATTCGTAGTTAGCACATAATTGAGATTGGATTTGGGCCAACCCAATTAGGGCCAGTTGGGCCCATGTAAGGAATGTGTTGGGCCCAATGAAAGATCCAAAAGTGACCCAAGAGGTGATATTGTCGTGACACAATCTCCGAGACTATGTCGGGCGGTGGTACCGCCTAGACATAGTCTCCGAGAGGTTGCAGGCGGTGGTACTGCCCAGTGTAGTGTCAGTGTCAGATTGACACTAGCGGTGGTACCGCCCATGCCCAGGAAACCCGAGATGATATATTTTTAGGCTCCAAGTTTGAATCAACTTGAGGCTTATAAATATCCCTCTCATCCTTGGTTAACATACACAAGCATAGAGAATTTAAAAAGGGAAAAACGCTGTTGTAATCTCTTGTGAGAATCCTCCTCTTCTCGTCTAAGTGTTAGAATAGTTTGAGAGAGGAGTGAGTGCTCGTAAGGGTTCTCTCCTAAACTCGTGAAAAGGAGAAGAGAGGTGTAAAAGGGTAGTTGATCTTTGCCCATTGAAAGAAGATCGATAGTGGATGCCGATGGCCTCGACGGAAGAGGAATCGACGAAGTGGATGTAGGTCATGACGACCGAACCACTATAAAAATCTAGTTTGCGTTTCTCTTATGCAATTTATTTCCACTATGCTCTTCCGTATGCTTTTAAAGTTAATACCTTTATGAAATAGTTTTTCATCGAAAATGGATTTAATCGCAACGAAGTTTTGAACCGATGTAGTTTTTAACGCTGCACTAATTCACCCCCCCCCCCCCCCCCCCCTCTTAGTGCCGACTACTTTCCTAACAATTGGTATTAGAGTCTTGTTTTTCTCATTTGGTTTAACACCCAAAGAGAAATGGCTTTTTTCGACTTTCAAGAGGGTCACTCTCTTGTTCAATGAGACGGACTACATATAATGGAAAACTTGAATGAGAGTTTTCTTGCTTTCCTTGAATCTTGATTTATGAACTATTGTTGAAAACAATTTTCAAAGGTCTTCTCTTTCAATGAACCATTGGAATGATTTGAAAAAGAAGACATTCTTTTTGAATGCCTTATTTTGCGCTTTGGATAAAACTGAGTTTAATCGGGTTTCTGCTTGCAAAATGACTTTCGATATATGGCACACTCTTGAAATCACATACAAAGGCACTAGTAGAGTACAAGTTTTGAAGATTAATTTTGTAATACATGATTTCGAGCTGTTTCAAATGAACCCGAGCGAAACTATTATTGACATGTACACCCGCTTTCCAGATATCGTCAATAGTTTAAAAGCTCTTGGCAAATGTTTTTTGAATCTTAAATTTGTGAGTAAAGTTTTATGATCACTTTCTAAAAATTAGAATTTGAAAGTAACGACTATTCAAGAATAAAAAAATTTGAATACTTTTTTGATCGAAGAACTAATTGGGTCTTTAATGACCTACGAAATGACCAATGTGGCACAAAATGAACTTGAGAACAACCTTCCAAAAAGCAGGAATGATTTCAGACTTAGAACAATTGAAGACCACTCGAGCATAAGCTCAAGTGATGATGAACTTGAACTCTTCATGAAATTTAAAAAGTTCATGAAACAACAATTAAATAATAAAAAGAGCGGAACTACTTGTTATGAACGTAAGAAGAAGTTGCCAAAAGATGAATCAAGCTCATCCAAAGATAAGGAGCAAACTGATGAAGACGAAGTAGAAAACTTCGCCTTGGTGACTCGACAATGAGGTAAACAACTCAAACAAAACTCCTTTACTGTATTTTGAAATTACTTGATGATTTTTCATGAGTTGTTTTAGTTAGTAAAAATAAAAATAAAAATATAAAAAATTAGGAATCATGTTTATCTAGTAATTTTAAAAATAATCATGAAAATTACATATGTTATGATAAAGGAACAACATGCTAGATGTTTTAATGATAATGTGTATCTTAATGATTTCAGTATTACTTTTGATTGAATCATGCTATATGTGTTTAAGAAGTAATAATGTGTATTATGTTGATTTCCGTATTATTTCTTGATTTTGATGAAATAAAATAATATAATAAAATATTAAATATTTTGATACCATAATTGATGATTTTATGCATGATATTTTAAAGTTATACATGATGATTTTTATGATTTATTAATCTTAATGATTTTTATGATAAATCTTGCATTTTCTTTTTAAACAATGATATATACTTTGATTTGGCAAAAAAAAAAAAAAGACAAATGCATGCTTGTATGAAAAACTAAAAAGAGAAAAGTTTTCTCCTTAAAAAATTTTTCTACTTTATCAATTATTCAAAAAAGGAGAGATTAATGAATCTATCTATGTTTTTTTTTAATCTCTTGAAAATGATTTTGAGTTGACGACTTGAATTTGAATGAGCTTTATCTTCATTTTTTTAGATTTATAATTTGAGATTTCTTATGCATGAATCAAGATATTGTATTATTTGATATCTTATGTTTCTTTTTATTATTTATAAAGAGAAGAGATTAAAAAAAAAAAAGACAAATGCATGCTTGTATGAAAACTAAAAGAGAAAAGTTTTCTCCTTAAAAATTTTTCTACTTTATCAATTATTCAAAAAAGGAGAGATTAATGAATCTATCTATGTTTTTTTTTAATCTCTTGAAAATGATTTTGAGTTGACGACTTGAATTTGAATGAGCTTTATCTTCATTTTTTTAGATTTATAATTTGAGATTTCTTATGCATGAATCAAGATATTGTATTATTTGATATCTTATGTTTCTTTTTATTATTTATAAAGAGAAGAGATTTGATGAAATAAATCATGTCTTGTGGCATTTATGATTTGATATTATTATCTTTCATGACATGATATGTAAATTCCTTTATATTTGTGGTTGTAAACCTCATGTTATAAGTAGAGTATTGATGTAAAAATATTCTTCCACTCTACTTCTTCCTTGTTTACAATAACAAAGGAGAGAAAGAAAATTACTAGCTTAAATGAGAAACTTAGACATGTTAGATCTTCCAAATGCATAACTTCTTCTTATACATTTTCCAAATTATGATCTTGATCTCTTGAATTTTAGACTTGATCTTTCATTTTTAATGATTGAAATAATGATTGGAATATTAATGTAATTATGAATGATGATTTGGAATCATACATTTTATATTTTGGAAATATACATGATGATTTGCATCTTTTTGGGAAATTGGAAATTTTATTTCTGTTCTTCGATTGCGTATGTGATGTCATCCCCTAGATTTCCCAACTGTGGTATCAAAGTCAGGTTGTTCGTGCAATAGATTGGTTTTGAATTGCGTGTGTTATATTTTTGGAAAAGTTTTTGATGTCAAAATATTGACGCAATAGCGAGCCACCTGCAGCGGCGATCGCAAGGCCGGTCGTGTGCAGGCAGGCCCTATGCAATGGCGACCATAAGGCCGGCTGCTTGCAGCACAGGTGGTGGCACCTGCGGGCAAGCAGCCCGACGGGGCGCTTGCCCGCAAAGGGAGCGTCGGCTCGCTGCGGGCACTGCCTCGCGAGGGTGCCCACCTGTAGGGGCGGCGCCCCCATCCCCGTTGCACAGGCCGCTGCCAGTAGGGTGGCGGCGGCGATGGCAGTAGCAAGGGAGAGGGAGTAGGGAATTAGGTTTTTAGGGCAAAAAGATAATTTTACCCTTGGGAATTTGAGAAATTCCAATTCTATACTTTTGTCCAAATTACAAAAATACCCCTCAAAATTTATAAATTCCATGCATGTCCATGATTTCAAAAAATATTAATTAATTAAAAAGTTTAATTGATTATTATTTTATTATTATCTAATAGTCCTACATTATTATAATTTATACATGTGATGTATGATGTGTGGACGGATGATCATGGACCGTGTGATGTGTGTATTTGTGATTATTATTATTGGGGCTGCGAGCCTCCATTATATTTCTCGTTTATTGTTGGGCCTGTGTGCCTATAATTAAGTTATAATCACATGAGGAGGCGCAACAGAAGCATATAAGCGATAGCGGGACCTACGAGACAGACGATCACAATATATGGAGATGCGTCGAGATGTCGACGGAACCAACGAGGATGAGATGGGTGATCAAATGGCATGGAGATGCACCATTGCACACATAGATCTTGATGTGAGTGATTAAGCCCACTTGTTCGGGCCTGATCACATTAGGCTATTGTCCATGATCATCTAGTGTAATTGCTCATGTGATGTGTGATTGTTTATACACCTACTAGATATGTATGTATATATATATATATATATATATATATATATATATATATATATATATATATATATATATATATATATTTGCATGCGATGTAGATATATATTAAATATGTATATATGTGACATGTCATATTAGGAGACAAAATCATAAAAACCCCTCACTCGATAATATTAAGTCGATAAACGTGAGACAATTAGATTGACCCACGTGACCTTCCATCGTTATAGGTAGGGATCGATTCCCGGTATAGGTTGAGTTGGTTGAGTCCCTCGAGGCTCACCTATATCGCGATTCGCTATCTTGCCAATGACATAGAGATGGTACCGGTGATATGAGGACATGGTTTGCTTGGTCGAGTCCCTCGAGGGTATATTATTGAATCAGACTCATCTTATAACGATGGTGTTGACTTAATCGAGCATCATAATTGGTCGAGTCCCTATAGACCATGGTGATTCGGAGGTCAAACATGACGGGAATCACAAGGAGTTGTGATTGACAAGAGTTGCCTACCTTTTGGGCTTAGCGTGATTGGTTGAGTCCCTCAAGGTTACACTAAGACATTGATTCGATCCTGATCCCCATTAGAAGTCTACTGGAGACTTTCGTTTCACGTGCTGAGGGTGTTGCGTGACTCACTAGTAAAATAGTGGGAGCACATTAAGACAGAAGTTCATATCTTAATTGTTTATTTTTACAAAACTTGCATGTTATTTATTTTTGCTGCATCTTTATTTTTAGAAAATGTCGCTTTCAAATCCCTTACGTGGCATACTTGATGTCAACTGCCTCATTGGTCCAAATTATACGGATTGGCTTCGTAACTTGAGAATTGTTCTCACGGTAGAGAAAATCGCATACGTCCTTGATACAGTGATGCCTATGCCCGAGGAAGGGGCAAGCGAGGATGAGATCGCTCGCTACGTGAAGTACATTGATGACTCCACTCTTGCTCAATGTTATATGTTGGACTCTATGACTCCTGAGTTACAGAGACAATATGGAAATATGGATGTCATATCTATTCTCCTACATGTCTGTAAACTATTTGAGAAACAGGGAAGGACTCAACGATATGAGATATCTAAGAGCCTTTTCCACGCTAGGATACTAAGGGGACACTAGTTCAGAATTATGTCCTAAAGATGATTGAGTGGATAGAGAAACTTACAGGTCTAGAAATGGTCCTAGAGGATAACTTGTGTGTGTATCTTATGCTTCAGTCCCTACCAGATTCATTTTCACAGTTCATAATGAATTTTAATATGAACAAGCTTGATGTGACTCTCTCAGAGCTTCTTAATATGTTGAGGGAGGTAGAGAGCACTATAAAAAAAGAGAATCCAGTTCTCTACACTGGTGAGACCAGAAAGAAAAGAAAAGCAAAAAAGTCCCTTAAGAAGGGCAAGGGCATGGGCAGACCAGGTAAAGCAAAGGTTGCTAAGAAAGACCTGACAAAGGACAAAGGTCAGTGCTTCCACTATGGAAAAGATAGGCACTGGAAGAGGAACTATAAAGAGTACCTTGCAGAGAGGGTGAAATAAAAGCTTGGAGAAGCTTCAGGTACATTCATGATTAATCTCTAGTTGTCAGATTTTTGTGATAGTGCATTGGTATTGGATACAGGTATTGCTTATCACATCTGCAATTTGTAGATTCTAGCAAAGCCTTAGAGATTCATGAGAGGAACATTACATAATGGTTTGTTTATGCTAGACAATGCTCTACATATCATGAATGTAAGTGTGTTTAAGAGGAAACGAGATGAGGTAAACAGTGCATACCTGTGGCATTATAAGCTAGGTCATATCCATGAGAGAAGGATCCAAAAGTTGCTAAAGGATGGATATCTAGATCCATTCGACTATGAGTCATATGCAACTTGCGAGCCTTGCCTTCATAAAAAACTGACCAACTCTCCATTTAGTGGAACTGGAGAAAGAGCCACTGAGCTGTTGGAACTCATACATAGTGATGTATATGGACCCATGTCAACTCATCTCATTGGTGGTTGCTCCTACTTCATTACCTTTACTAATGATTTATCAAGGTATTGATATGTGTACTTAATGAAATACTAGTCCGAGGCCTTTGAGAAATTCAGAAAGTATAAGAATGAAGTGGAGAACCAGATTGGAAAGAGTATCAAGACTCTTCGATCAGATCGAGGAGGTGAGTACTTAAATATAGAGTTTACTTAGTTCCTCAAGGACCATAGGATATTATCCAAATGAACACCTCCTTATACACCTCAGCTCAATGGTGTATCTGATAGACATGGTATGGTCCATGATAAGTTTCACTGATCTACCCATCTCATTCTAGGTATATGCTCTAGAGATCATAGTCTATCTTCTGAACAGAGTTCTAACTAAGTTGGTAGTGTCTACACCATATGAGATATGGAAAAAGAAGAAGCCCGATCTTAATATTGCTAAGATTTGGGACTGCTTTACCCACGTTAAAAGACCAACCCTAATAAGTTGGAATCAAGGACGGAGCAGTGCAAGTTCGTGGGATACCCCAAGGAAACTTGTAGATATTATTTCTATCATCTCGAGGACCAAAAGGTCTTTATAACTAAAAGAGCGATGTTCCTTAAGAATGAACACATTCTTGGCAAAGGGAGCATGATAGAGTTGAGTGAGATTGGATAACCTAGCTCAAGCACCACTCTACAGCATGAGTCTGTTCTAATACCTAATACACAAGTTCCAACTTTACGTAGGTCCGACAGAGTATCCCATCCTCTTGAGAGATATGTGAGACATATTAGAGGAGAGGATGTTGAGGATATTGATCCTCAGATCTACGAGGAGGCTATTATGAGTATAGACTATAGGAAGTGGCAATAAACCATGAATTCTAAGATGGATTCTATGTACTCCAATAAAGTTTGGAACCTAGTTGATGTGCTCGAGGGTATTGTACCCATCGGTTACAAGTGGATCTTTAAGAAAAAGATCGGAGTAGATGGAAAGGTAGAGACCTATAAAGCAAAGCTAGTGGCTAATGGATATCGTCAAAGGTAAAGGTGTTGACTATAATGAAACCTTCTCACCTGTAGCAATGCTAAAATTCATCCGAATTCTATTGGCTATTGCAGCACACTAAGATTATGAGATCTGAAAAATGGATGTGAAAACCACATTCCTCAATGAAAACTTCGAGGAAGAAGTGTATATGATACAACCCGAGGGATTTGTGTCCAAGGACTGCCTAGATAAGGTATACATGTTGCTTAGATTTATTTATGGACTAAAGCAAGCTTCCCAAAGTTGGAACATAAGATTTGATGAGGTAATCAGATCTTATGACTTCGTTAAGAATGAAGATAAGCCTTGTGTGTATAAGAAGGTAAGTGGGAGCGCTATTACCTTTTTGGTGTTATATGTAGATGACATCCTAATCATTGGGAATAATGTAGGAATGCTATCCACAGTAAAGGCTTGGTTATCTAGACACTTCTTCATGAAGAACTTAGGGGAAGCATCCTATATCTTAGGGATTCATATCTATAAAGATAGATCCAAGAGGATGCTTGGCTTATCCCAATCTAGGTACATAGACACCATTGTCAAAAGGTTTGGCATGAAAAATTTCAAGAGAGGTTTTATATCGATGAGACATGGGATATCACTTTCTAGGAGTATGTCCCCAAATACTCTTGAAGAAAGAGCGAACATAGATAAGATACATTATGCCTCAGCGATAGGGTCTATCATGTATGTCTTACTATGTACCAGGCCTGATATAGTATATGCTCTGAGTGTCACGAGCAGGTATCAGGCGGATCCAGGCTTGGAGCACTGGAAAGCAGTAAAGTGTATCCTTAAGTACTTAAGAAGGACTAAGGATCTTTTACTAGTATATGGAGGTAGTAGCCTTAGGGTTGAAGGCTACACGGACTCAAGTTTTCAGTCTGATGTCGATCATAGCAAGTCGAATTTGGGATATGTGTATATCCTGAATGGAGGAGTAGTATGCTGGAAGAGTTCCAAGCAAGATACTACTACTGACTCGACCGTAGAAGTGGAGTACATTGCTGCAAAGGAGAGAGTCTGGATGAAGAAGTTCATCACAGATTTGGGAGTCACGCCAAGTAACGACGAGCAGATTCCATTATATTGCGACAACTATGGAGCGATTGCTCAAATAAGGGAACTTGGGTCTCATCAGAAGTGTTTTGAGGAAATTCCAACTTATTAGAGAGATCATGACCCGAGGAGATGTAGCAGTGGAAAGAGTTCTATCCGAAGATAACATTGCAGATCCACTAACAAAGTCATTGTTTCAGATTGTCTTCGAGCGTCACAGGAGTCTGATGGGGATCAGACACATAGGTGATTGGCTTTAGGTCAAGTGAAAGATTGCTAGTCATAATTTGATATTTATCACTTTATATTGACTATTGCATATATGTATATATATATACATATATATATATATATATGTGTATATATATACATATATATATATATGTACATATATATATATACACACATATACATATGTATATACATATATATATATATACATATACATATGTATATATATATATATGTATATATGTATATGTATATGTATATATACATATGTATATGTATATATACATATGTATATGTATATATACATATACATATATATATATATACATATGTATACATATACATATATATACATATACATATGTATATATTATATATATATACATATACATATGTATATATATATATATATATACATATACATATGTATATATATATATATATATATATATATATACATATACATATGTATATGTATATATATATATATGTATATATGTATACATACATATTGTGATGTCCATCTGTGTAATGAGAATCGGATCGTGATGAGATCATGATAATGAGACCGATTTGCCTTTAAATACAAATCCTAAATAATCTCGATCATAGGTTACTCGAGAGGGACATCGAGATAACCGGACAGGCTGATGTGCTGTATACCCGTCCATATGATGGATGCAGTTGGTCTCATAGCTGCTCATGTGGGGACACTAGGGATACAGTACAGATGCTCATTGGAGAATGAGTTCACTAACTGATCCGCTTACGGAATGTTGGATAGTTGATAATGCCTTATTATCAGACAGCGATTCCGTAGTCCCAGTGGTGTATCTGATCCTTAGACTTGAGACATCAAGGATATTCTGTATGAGTGCTCCACTCTTTAATACCGGACTTATAAGTTTGGATGTCCTAGATCTAGTACAACTAGTCATCGGGAGTGGTAGTCAACCTTACGAGGTCTATTGAGTATCGATAGAGGATCATCCACTCTCGGTGTTATGAGAGGAATATCTCATATGTTCTTTCTCAAATAAATCCCAAGTCAGGATCATTTGGATTGAGAGAGAAAGAGTTCTCTGGGAGAATCCGATTAGAACGAGACTCGAGTAGAAACCGTATAGGTCTGACAGCATCATGCCCAGTATATGGTCTTTAGGATATTAGATGGATGAGGGACTATAGGTACATGGTAACTGAGAACAGACATGTTCAATGGATTAGATTCCTTTGTATCGTCTGGGGACTGCGGCATAGTTGCCTAATACGTTTGTAATAGATGAGTCGAGTGAATTATTATTGAGATAATAATTCACTGAGCCAGAAGGAGTTCTAACAAGTATAACTCATGGCCAGCTCGATATTGGGTTTAAAGGGTTACACACATATGGTAGATATTGCGATGAGTAGAGGTTCGAATATGAGATATCCGTCAGAACCCTTGTCTTATTGGATATCCAATAAGCTCATGAATTATTGGATCATATGGATGAGATCCAATAAGAGCCCATGAGAGATTATTGGATAGAAATCTACTAATCTAAGAGGTTTGGGTAATTGGATGCAAATCCAATACCCAATAGAGGAGAATCCATTAGGGTTTGATAGGGGACCTCTATAAATAGGGGAGATTAAGTGGTTCATAGGCTAGAGCTTTTGTTTGCCTCTTCTATTCTCCTCCCCCTCTCCACCTCAGAGCAAGCCTATAGTTTTAAGGAGCGTCATCGTAGCCCTGCTGTGTGGATTACCGTTAGAGAGGAAGGCGCTTGACCTCCTTCACCCTCTCATAGAGATCTTCAAGGAAACATGGATATACGATCTCCCTATGTAACATAATTTATCTTATACGTAGTTTTAAGTTTTGTAGATTTTTGCGCACCAATCTTCATATGATAACGAACATCTTTTTGGGAAATTGGGGATCTTGTTTTATGTTCTTCGGCTGTGCAAGTGTTGTCGCCCCCTAGATTTCGCAACAACCGCCTAGCCTAACTTATGAGTCATTGAATTAGCCTCCCAATGAGCCCAAATCAGTCCCAATTTAGATCCAATTGAGCCCTAATTGAGTTGTCTTGGTTACACCCAAAATTAACTCAATTAGACCTAAACTAACTTGATCTAGACATAATCGATTACAAGCATGAATCTTATGTTGTCCGGCATGTCATTTATTCATCTAACGCTTCGTTTAATCGTTTAGTGCTTCATTCGATCCTTCAGTGTATTACTCAATCGGCATGTTGACCTCCTATAATTTTCAATCTCCTTGGTGCAATCTCCGAACCTTCGGCCTGATGCCCGAACTCATGGTACGAAGTCCTTCCAACACATCGACAATTCCTCAGGCTCGACGTACAATCTTCTGACATATTCTACTCCAGCCCAACATCTAATTCTTCTTGCATCAATCGAATTGTCTTTCCTTGATCGATGTTAGTCCTGCGTCACTCAAATGTATATTAGATCATAATTTCATCAATTGATTTTATCATCAAAATTTGAGATTCAACAATCTTCCTCATTTTGATGATGACAACCAATTGATGACGGAGTTTAAACTAAACTCCCCTTATCAAAATATCATATTGAATTAAAATAAACTCGAATTCAAAAAGAGTGACAACCTTTCAATTCAAGTTGAAACACTATTATTACATACATCATAATATCAAATTATAAGTTAAAATATCATTGCATGCATAATTTGATATCATCATAATTTCAAAATATATTAAGTATATCATATCATGCATAATCATCATCATAACTTCCCCCCCTTTATCATCAACAAAAAGAAGAAAAGTGCAACTAGCAAATTTTTGAAATATGTAAGCTAGTAAAATAGTAAGTTTTACATCATTTTAGAACATGTAAACTAGCAAGTTTTAGAGATGCCAAAGTTTAACAATTTTGCTTCTCGTGTAAGCTTAATAATTTTGTTTTCTTTGTGATGTGTAAGTTAGTAACTTTTTCTCCTTGAAATGTGCAATCTAACAAGTTTTCTTCTCTTTAAAATGTGCAAGCTAGTAATACTTTCTTCCAGTTTGTTATTGTCAAAAAGAATGAAAGAATACAATGTTGTAATTCTTTTCCATTTATATTAATTTTCAAATCATGATAAAGATAAATAACAAAGATAAATTTACATTAATATTTCAATCATAAAAAAATGAAAGATCAAGTCATGAATACCAAAAACCATGAGTCATTTTTGACAAATCTTTTTTTTGTAAAAAGAAGGAATGATAGAAAATGATCTTAATTTAAAAAGTCATAAAAATCGAGAAATCAAGATCATGATCCAAAAAATGTATAAGAAGAGTTTATATATTTGGGAGATTTAACGATTTATCTAAATTTAACATTCAAATTAGTACTTTTGGTTCTCTTGAGATGCTAGCAATTTTCTCTCTCCCCTTTATCATTGTAAGAAAGAAGAAGAGAGGAATAATATAATGGTTTAATTTATTTCCCTTTACATTAATTCTCTAGGCATCATATAAGGTATACAACTATAAACACAAAGGAATTATATATAATGAAAATCATGTCAAGAAAGATATAATATCAAATATCATGTGAATACCAAAACGTATGATTCATTTTGATATCCTTTTAAAAAAACAAAAAGAAATATTAGGAGACCAAATAGTAAGGGAAATCTTAAGTCATGAATTCCGAAAAAGATATTCTTTTTAGTAAATAGCAAGAAGGAATAAGAGAATAAAAGATCTTGATTTATGTATAAGAAATCTCAAGTTGTCAAGATTATGATTCATATATTAAAAAATTTTCAAGTTATAATTCCTAGAATTCACAAGAAAAACATGATTCATATAAAAAAAACTCCTCTTAAATAATAATAAGGAATGATACAAGAGCACATAATAAGATATCTTGATTCATAAAAGATTTCAAGTTGTAATTTCGAGGAATAAAAAAAAATCATTATTCATTTAGATAATACTTCTCTTTAGTAAATAACGAAAAGAAATCTTGGGAGATCAAAGATCTTAATTCATAAAAAAATCTCAAGTATCAAGTTCATTATTCGGATAAAACTCATTCAAATTTAATTTGTCAAATTATCAAAATTACTTTCTCAAGAGATTCATAAAATAGATTCATCACTAAGAATCACTTGTTGAAAAATCGAAAAGCTTTAGAGATATTTTCAAGAAAAATATATTTCTTTTTTAGTTTCAATTTATGTGATTTATTTCATACAAGCCTTTACCTTTTATGTCAAATCTATGCATCATCGTTTAAAATAAAAAATTATCATAAAAATCATCAAGATCAATAAACCATAAATCACAAAAATCATCATACATAATTTCAAAATATAAACTCATTAAGCATGATTTCAAATCGTCATTACTTCAAATCATCATTACATTATTACATCATTAAATCACTAAGTATGGTTTCATTAAATATAAAGCATCTTTAATCAAAATTATTTTATTTCGACTAGTAAGTTTTATAAAATGTGTTGGATCTCCGATCATAAGCCTTAAGAACCTACTATCAAAATTTTATTTTTGCTCCTAGTTTCAATTATAAAGATGTCTACAAGAAAAATGGGTTCCCATTTAACTTTAGGTCTTTTATGATTGAATCTACCTATCTTAATTTTTAGCATTTGGTCATTTATGGTTCCTTTAGGAACCCAAATCAATTTATATGAGTCATACTTTTTCAATGAACATTTATAAGCAAAATGATCACATCTACTGTAAAAATTATACTTAACCTTAGGGATAATATGGAATGTGAGTCCTTTAACAAATAAAATTGTTTTTATTGAGTATTGCTGCTCACAAAACTGATTCCTACTTTTCTATGTACATGACCCTTATTGACAAGAATCATATTTAATGATTTGCTACTAATTTTAATTTTTTCTAAAGTTTATTGTAATACTATATTTTCTTTAGAGTCTAATTCTTCACATTTAGTGCAAGGGGTTAACATGTAATTATCATGCTCATTTTTTAATTTTTTAAAAGTACTAGAGAGAGAAGCATGATCCTTTTTTAACACTTTATATTTTTTACTAACTAATTTAAAATTATTATATAAATCATAAAAAGTATTTAATAATTCATCGTAAAGTAAAAGGGTTTTGGTTAAGCCATTTATCTCATCGTCAAGAGCCATCAAAGCATAGTTCACCACTTCGTCTTTGGTTTGCTCATCGCCTTCAGATGGACTCAATTTATCCCGTGTCACCTTAAATGTTTTTTTTCTTTGGTAGCTTCTTTTCTTTAAGTTCATTTTTATTCTTAGATTCTTGTTTTATGAACTTTTTAGATTTGCTTGTGAGGAGTTTAAAATCATCATTACTTGAGCTTTCACTCGAGTGGTCTTCTTTTGTTCTAAGTATCAAATCATTCATATTCTTTCAAATGTTGTTCTCATATTCATCAAGTTTATCATATATCTTACACGTTATTTTTCATGTTATTAATGACTTAATAAGTTCTTCAAGCGAAGAATTGTTTATCCTTTGCTTCTTATATTATAGTTACTTTTGAATCCTAAGTTTTAGAAAGAGATCGTAAAACTTTATTAACAAGTTCAAGATTCGAAAAATATTTACCAAGAGCTTTTAAACTATTGACGATATCTATAAAACGGGTGTATATGTCAATAATAGTTTTGCTTGATTTCATTCAAAACAATTCAAAATCATGCATCAAAAGATTTATTTTAAACTTTTTAACTCTACTTGTGCCTTTATGTGTAATTTCAAAAGTGTGTCAAATGTCATGTGCAGTTTCTAAATCAAAATACGATTAAACTTATTTTTGTCTAAAGCGCAAAATAGAGCATTCATAGCTCCAGCATTTAAAGAAAATATTTTATTCTCCAAATCATTTCATTCGTTCATTAGATTAAAAGACTTTTGAAAATCATTTTCAATGATATTACATAAATTAAAATTCATAGAAACCAAGAAAACTCTCAAACATGTTTTTCAATAAGTGTAGTTCATCCTATTGAACATAGGAAGACAAATAATAAAGTGACCCTCCAAATTATCGAAAAAAGTCATTTCTCTTATGTTTTAAACTAATGAAGAGAAACGTAGCTCTGATACCAACTGTTAGGACTGTATCGGCACTAAGAGGGGCTGTGAATTAATACTTTTGAAAAATCACATTAGTTTGAAAAATTACATTTAACGAAAACCAATCATGAAACTAAACTCGACTTAAAGTAAGTATAAAGTGAAGTGAGCAATAAAATCGGTAAGCAATAAAAGTAAACAACAAAGGAAAATAACATACCGGATTTATAGTGGTTCGGTCACCGTGACTTACATCCACTCTCAATTTCTCTTCACTCGAGGCCATTGGCTTCCACTATCGATATTCTTTCAACGGATGAAGATCAACTACTCTTACAACTCTTTCTCTTTTTGACAAGCTTAGGAGAGAACATTTACATCCCTTTTTACAAGGTAACCCTCACACACATCCCTCAGATCTACTTCTAAGCTCAAGGAGGGAACTCAATGTTTTGGCAGAGTTTTCTCAGTTTTTTTCTTAAAATTTCTTGCTCCTTTCTTACTGCCCAAGTGGGGTATTTATAAGCCTCAAATAGTTTAAAAAATAGAGATAAAAATTTAAATTTCTAAGTCTTCCGGGTAGGGGTGATACCATCGCCTACCAGTCTGACATTAGGCGGTACCATCACTTGACACACTAACACTGGGTGGTACCACTACCTGACAACCTTGGAGACTGGGCTTTTGACTTTTCCAGCTCATAAGCAGTTCCAACACTTGAACCAACTTTTGGATTATTGAATGGGCCTCTCAATGAGCCCAAATCAATTCTAATTTAGGCTCAATTGACCCCTGATTGAGTTATTTTGGTTACACCAAAAAATAACTCAGTTAGGCCTAAACTAATTTGATCTAGACATACCAATTAGAAGCGTGAATCCTATGTTGTCTGGCATGTCATTGGTTCATCCGACATTTCGTCCGATCCTTTGGCGTATTGCCCAATCAGCATATTGACCTCCCGCAACTTCCGATCTCCTTGGTGCAATGTTCGATCCTTCGGCTCGATGCTCGAACTCATGGTACGAAGTCCTTTCAGGACGTCAACCATTCCTTCGACTCGATATCCAATCTTCTGACATGTTCTACTTTGGCCCAACATTTGATTCTTCCTGCTTTAATCGAATTGTCTTTCCTTGATCAAGGTTAGTCCTGTGTCACTCAAACACATATTAGATCATAATTTTATCAATTAATTTCATAATAATAATAATAACAACAACAATAACAATAATAATAGGTTGGATTTGGTTTAAGGGGTATTTGAGTCAGCTTAACTCACTTTTTAGATACCTTTTAATCAGATCTAGGATGAAAGTTCGAGTTAGATTCAGCAAATGAAAAATAAAATGCTCTTTTGAGAATTGGAGCTATAGTTGAGTGGATCCTCCACTGGAATTGACTCCCAATCATGAAAATTTCAACACAAATGTGCTGCCTTAATTTTTCCCATGCAGGTAACTACTGAAGAAAATTGATTACTTGGGCTGAACTTGACCTTGATTCCAAGCCACCTAGACTTATTTTGAGCCCAAGTGATGCAAATTTTTGGAGAGTCTGGAGGTTTTCAATAAGATTGATCATGAATATGCTTTGACCTCTTTTTTCCTTGTAAGATTTCCTTAATTTGATTCTGATATCATCACACTCCACCATATCCATGTTGTGGCTCTGATTTTTTATCTGCGCATCAACAGAGGAAATGCTTGATGATAAAGAAAGCAGAACAGACTAAGAAATGCTTGAATAAGAGGTAAAATGAACTTAGAGAATTAATGCATGGATTCATTGATGGACCTCTTGGAGTTGCTACCAAACTCTCAATCTTGATCACCAATGTTATAAGAATTCGCCACAACAATCCTCTTCTCTATTCACTTGACCCAAAGTTGGCTTTTCATACTTCTCTGTTTCTTGTCTGTGCTTACCAGATCTAATAGTTGAACAACAGGATTTGCTAACCAAGTTTTCTGCAATTTACTGCCAAAATGTGGCCTAGCCAAGACTTCATCCAGTCCAACATAACTATAAATCCAAGATAAATAAACCAAATTCATGTTTATTTCTTGTCCTCCATATGAAGGAAGACATCTTATAGAAAATTCCAAAATCCTGTGACAGGTGGTGGATACTATGATGAACAAAGAGAACATTTGTGTAAGAATCATGCCTTCAATGTCTGATCAGCAAAGCAAACAATATAACAGACTTAATATTACAGCAAGTGAGGATTTTCCAGAGAGAATTGAAGGCATGTTTTCACTGCCACTAAGATTGCTATGGGCTTATCATATGATGACTCCCTTGGAACTGTGCTAATATGCATGCACCTACTTCGACCGAATTAAGTATGTATTTAAAAGCTGAGCTATCCAATAATAATGATATCTGTAAGGCATGGTCTGCAATTAATCCTTATCCAAACCCCTTCTGAGACTGTCAATTGTCTTCTTTTTTCGTTAAGGTCCTTTAACTCCATTTCTCCAGCTCATTTAGGATTTAGCCATATCTGCTCCTGTTGGAGAACTTTCACACGAGCATATGTGTCTCAGACTAGATAGTTGAGCAAAGTTATGAAGAGCTTACACAGGACTGTATCTAATTTCATAGTTTCATCAGTCATTTAGACTCCTATCAAAGAAAAACTTAACAGTTGCAATTGCATGGATATAAATTTCCAATGACATAGTTCTTCAAGTTTCGTGGATTCAGTCCAGGGCAGAGAAATGCATTTATATCACCAAGACAAAGCGGGCAACATCCTTGCAATGAGCTGTAACCTTCATTGCAGATGTGATTCTGAGGACACATCACATGCCTATTCATGGTACAGAATCATGCAAATGTAGTACATTGACTGAATGAATTGTAATTAAAGATGCCAAGATCTGGGTGGATACTGTAGCTCCATGGAGGATCTGCACAAGCATGATCAAGCTCAGAGCAAGAAGTTAGTCCGGACTTTATCTGGCTGTTAGTACAGTGAACTGAATCGATCGTATCAAGCCTTGCCAAGATCTGGGCGTATGTGGTGGGGTGGCTCCATGAATGATCTGCTCAAACCTGATCAAGCTCAGAGCAAGAATTTATTCCGGCATTTAATCGAACACTACACTTTATCAAGGTACTCATGAGTGTGTGAATATTCTCTTCTTGCTATTGAGCTCATGAAAATGTGAATGCAGGTGGCCTGAGGCAGCTAAAGCTTATCAGTCTTCTGTGTCCTCCGGCCATTTCATGCAAGCTTACACTGGAAATCTGCTGTCTCTCGCTACTTCAACCGTACGCTAATATTTTCCGGCGCGACCATGCCGCCGTCTTCAATGCCTCATCTACCGACAGTCGAACACATTGAAGTCCTTCAACTGCTCTGCTGGCTCCTCAGGTCCCCAGTGGCCATGTCGATCATGGAGGATGCCTCCATCATAGAGACGAATAAACGACGCCAAATCCAGTCTCGATGAACACACAGGCAGACAGCACTTGCAAGCCGTGTACCTTCTCCTAGCTTGGACCGATCCAGTACGCCACAGACACAGAATACCTAAGCAGGAGAGGATGCACGGTCCTCTTCGTAGCTCCATCGTCGATCTGCCATGAAGCGACATGACCAGGAATCGTGCTCCATCATGGGGATTAGGAATCCATTGCTTTCACTTAAAAAACTGTGCTTGCCGTGTTAGCTCTGCAAGATTGTTTGAGCACCAATGGCATGGACAATCACTGCTAATAGATGGGACGTGGCGGCGACTGAGACTCGAGACCATAGCATTCATTCGGGAGCGCTCTTTTGGTAGGGACAATCGGCCGGGTGGTGGAATACATTGCAGGTGTGGCACGCAAGAAGGACGCCACGTTGATCGATGGACACGGACAGAAGTGAACCCCCACAAGATTCGTGCCGGCACGATCACCCCCTCACCGTCCACAAGTCGAGAGCTCCTCTCAGCCCGGTCATAGTAACGTTTTGGGGCCCACACCATCTTCCCAACTGCCCAACGAATCAAGTACTGTACACTTAAAAGGCCTCAACCATCTCTCGTGGGCTTTTGCCATTTGGTGCTGTTCAGCGCAAAATTACTAATCACAAGAACACTCTAATTTTGAAGTGAAATAAGTCACAAATACTTGTATTTAATGCAATCGTCCTCTTTTATCTAACACAATTAAATGCCTTAATTCTAGTCCTTGATTTCGATTGCGAAAGCTCATTACGTCAACCATCACCACCACTTTTCCACTGATACAACGTAATTATGTCATCCAAAATATACTATATGAATATCTAACATCGATGTCCTTTGATGTCGAAATCATTCCCATGTGATATAAATCCATATGCGTATCATCAAGGTATCCCCGAAAATTTTATATCCTTTGATGTGATCTATACAATGATGGAGGTTGAAGGGTTTTTTCGATCCCGTGGCTTTGACGATTAAGTTAGCTCGAGGAGATATACATGTAATTTGACCTTTTGTACGGAGAAATTATTCCTCACAATATATATATATATATATATATATATATAATCTCTTGTCGACATAGGCATAGGGGAACTTGCAACTATCTTGATTGGACTTACATCTGTATGAATAGATAAAAAGAGACAGCTTTTGTCCTTTACGTTAATTGAACTATTACGTCTATAATTATACATTGAATAATAATTAATTGATAATATTTCCACTATCAAATATTATTTTTGATAATTTTCGTTCAACTTTATCTTCTATTGACATCTAACTATTTTATATTTTCTAGACCATCAATTAAAAGATAAATAATAGAATCTTGATTAATAAAGTCTATTGTCTTTTCCATTGTTTTTTTTATATCAAAAACTAACTATAAAATAACGAGAATTGCTGCATTATCACTCCTATTTGCCTCATGTTATGGCTGAACGACCAATAAAATTGTATAATTTCTTTGATAAAATAATTATATTTTAAGTATTTCTTAATCAATATTTTTTATTTTATTTATTTTCTCAAACAGTATATTTAATTTTAAAAATATTTAAATTATCTTTCAAATTTTTTTCGTTTATTATAATGTTATAGATTTTCAACCTAAACCAAACTAATTACAAGTTGTTATTGTAATCGTCTACCAGCAATAACAATCAAAGAGACACATATGATATCGTATTTTTCAATAATATTTACAGCATTTTTAATATCTTAATGAAACACTATAAATATTATTTAAAAATACTATAAATGAGTGAAATAAAAATACTATAATAGTTAAAAATTGATAAAAATAAATAAACAAAAAAAATTGATGAGAAAACTTCCGAGGGATATTTTGAATATTTTAAAAATTAAGATTACTTTTTGAGAAAAAATAAAAAAAAAACATTCAAAATATAAATATTTTCTAGGAAAATCATGCGATACAATTCCACTCATGGGTCGAAGCCAACACCCAATTCCACATGGTTTGGCTTTGTGCAAACAAGGAAGATATCGTCCCTGGTCATTTATGCCGTCGCACCCTCGCGATCACCTGCCTCTGCATTGGAGCCAACCTCCGGGGCCCACATTCCGAACGCGTGTGCCCAGAAACGAGAATTGAACCACGAAGTAAATATTTGACGTCTTCATATTTAAATAAGAGTTGTAAACATATTTCAGATGAGCTACCCACTCCAATACCTGCACTGTAATTAGACGGGACACAGCAGGCTCCTTATTGGTGGTCTTCCGGGGGCCCATCAGCCAATCACATCCCCCCACCTTCGCGCATTAATTCGAACGCAGATGCTATGCAGGCCACCCTGTATCGAAAACCATCCATCCCACTACTCTTCCAATCTCAACCGCCCATCGGAGCGGGTCAACTCTTGATAATTTAAACAAACGGATGATATGAACCTTTAATCCTTTCCCGTGCAAGTTACCCTTCACAGGATCTACAACGCCTCACCCACCCCGAACGCTCTCCGGCTCCCATACAATCATAAATAACGACCCGCCTCTCTCGATTCGTTCACCTTCTCTTCCACCACCATTCTCTCTGTCTCATCACCTTGTTGCGGCGGAGCAGGAAGAATGGGACTCTTCAGGCTGGTGACGGGGCTGCCGGGTCCGAGCGGGTTCGGATCCGCTTCCACGGCCGAGCAGGTCACCGCAGGCATTGACGCCTCCAACCTCACCGTCATCATCACCGGTCCGTCCATCCTCTGCTCTACTTCTCTTACCGCTCTGCTTGCCTTCTCGACGATGCAAATGTCAATCCAAGTAGAGAATAACTTACTTGTTCGTATATATTTCCATTAATGATCATCAATGAGGGTTTTTACCCGATGCAGGAGGTGCAAGCGGGATCGGCAAAGAGACCGCGAGAGTTTTTGCGCTTCGAGGAGCACACGTCATCATTGCTGCAAGGAACTTGAAGGCTGCCGATGGCGCAAAGCAACTCATCCAGCGAACTGCTCCTGCATCCCGAGTCGACATCTTAGAGCTCGATCTGAGCTCGTTGAAGTCCGTGCGAGCCTTCGCAGATAAATTCCTTTCCATGGATTTACCTCTCAACATCTTGATGTATGTGCTTCTTCTTGTTACTGTTCTTCCATATCCTGCATCACAACTGAGACACAGTTTTGTGCATCAAATTTGTTACCAGAAACAATGCCGGTGTGATGTTCTGTCCCTATCAACTCTCCCGGGATGGAATCGAAATGCAGTTTGCTACAAATCATCTGGGTATCATATGCATTTATATCAGCGTTTGAGTTCTTAGCGAAGCTGTTGGTTTAATCAATTGAACTTTCACACTACAGGTCACTTTCTGTTGACGAATCTTCTACTTGAGAAGATGAAAAGCACAGCGAAGAAGACAGGAATGGAGGGTCGCATCATAAATCTATCATCGATAGCTCACAAGCATACATACAAGAGAGGAATATGGTTCGATAAACTTAATGACGAGGATGTGTAAGTTTCAGTTGGCAACTGCTCTGCTGCATTCATATGAGAATGGTTATTTCATCAATAAAGCTGGTTGATGTTTTCTGTTTCCTTGTTGCTTTATCAGATACTCGGATAAAAAAGCATATGGACAGTCCAAACTGGCCAACATATTGCATGCAAATGAGCTATCTCGGCGCTTACAGGTACTAAGTTTGATGCATAACTACACAAGGAATCATACCAAAGAAAAAAAAAAAAGGGAGCAAATATGATATTTTTATGCTAAACTACCATTATATTTGATTGATACACAAATATCTTTCTCAAAATGGACTCTTATATGAACAGTTTGCAGATATAAATAATTCGTTCATGGTCCACATCTTTTTCTATAGTTTGCAGGATCTGTATAACCCTTTTGCAATATTGTCACAGATAAAATATATTATTAACTTAGCAAAGACAGGTAAAAACCCTGTTCTGTTCATACATCTTCCTTCTAATTCCTCAAATTTATTCACGCTGTTTATGTGGAGAAAGAAGAAAATAAAGCATGAACTAAATCATTTTCTGGATTACTCCTAAGCTCAAAGGAGAAGTCTGAACTCATAACTTCATACTTAATGTGCCATTAGGTGAATCTGGCTAACTTAAGTGCACAAACCAGCTGAATTGTGCATCTGCTGCTGCTCCATGTCATCCTGGCTTATCCTGCATGGACCTGGGTGACCATTTTAGTACTTTTAGAATCACAAGTACAAAAGATCTTATCCATCTTTGAATAATAAAAAGAAACAAATTTATGACTGACAAGATTGCTCTTGGTATCTAAATAGATTTTCCACAGTTCTCAACCAATTTAGTAACAGGGATAAACAAGCAACATACTTTTATCAGTAAGGAAGTCACTTTCTGTTGGCCAAGACCTGGATCATCATCAGGGCAGGAGTATATATAAGTTAATTTACTCTTTGTTTCTGCACAAGACCTCTACCTGAAAATGTGCAGGTATGTGCTGTTGAACCATGAAACATTGCATTAAAATGTCCCTCCTGTAGTTCCTTCAGGTGGTGAGATTTTACACTACTGGCCTGTAAGATGCATCCATACGTACATGTAGCCTGTTTTGTTTTCTCAATCTGAATTCTCGATATGTAGCATGGTATGACAGGTTGGTTTTACACAAATTTACTACTCTCATGGTTATTAACAGGAAGATGGTGCAAAAGTTACAGTAAATTCTGTTCATCCAGGTCTGATCATGACAAATTTGATGAGGCATTCTTTCCTTTTAATGCGTATGCACGATGAACCTTCCAAGTTAATGATTTTCTTTTAAGAGTGAAAAGTTCAGAACTCATACCTTGTGCTTGCTGCTTGCTTGCAGGGGTGCTAAAAGTATTCAGTTATGTCTTGTGGAAGAATGTACCACAGGTGCGATGCACTTGGTTGATGATTAAACCCACTCTATGCATAAAAAGAATCCTTTTTTCCTGCAAAAGATAGGGCAATCTTGATTAGAATCCTGCAATGGAGAATCTAATTTTCCTCTTGCTCATCTAGTATCATGCTAAGCTATATTTCTGATTAGATAGGTGCGAGTTGAAATATTAAACCACCTTCACCTGCAAATAGTCCTACCGGCTGGCTTCCCTCCTCATCTTGAATAGGTTGTGTCCAATTTCTGCTGGAGGTGGTGCTCAAGCAAATGTTTGACCTAGATAATTTTATAGGTGGGAGATCAATCCCTCCGCGGTTCTCAAAAGAAAGAAAAAAAATCAGTAGTGAATCACTAAAAATCTTAATAATTCTATATGATGTTAATTGCAAGGGGTAAGTAAACATGAGAGTTGTGTGTTCTACATACATGCAGGGAGCAGCTACTACATGCTACGTCGCACTGCATCCGAGCCTCAAGGGTGTGACCGGGAAGTACTTCTTTGACTGCAACGAGGAGATGCCGAGTTCCTGGGCCAGAGACAAGAAGTTGGCGAAGAAGCTCTGGGACTTCAGCGAAAAGCTGGTTAAATCAACCTGGTAAAACCAGAATAAGTCAAAGCCTAAGAGATCTCCCAAAAAATTGTTGATATTTCCCTACTAGCAACTTATGACTGTAAGGTTTCAATCTACCTTTCTTTCCTCCGATTACATGCTGCAAAATTGTTGATGGTGTAACTACAGTAATCGGTTGTCTCCATGCCAAAGATCTTTTATATCATTTAAATAATTGTAGCAGGCTCTGAACTGCAACTCTCCGCACCTGGAGCAACAAAATCACAACCTCGGCTTTTGAGCAAGTAGGAAACAAAGCATCATCTTGTTGAACTAAACGTCCCACATCAAATGTCTCACCTGAAGCATAGCACTTTTATTATTCTTCTAAAAGAATCTCAGAAAATTAATCCAACATCATCTTGAGGTAATTGCATGTAACATAATGTTAGTAGAGTTATCCAACAATTTGGAACCTTTGAGAGGCAATCAGAAACCTGCAGCACAAGATATTGATGCTTGGAGCAGTGATCAAACATGTAGTAAATAAAATCCATGTAAGCAGTAGATCAAAAGGATTGTTTAGATCCATCACATAATAGCCTGGCACATGATAGTTTCACAAGACTAGCTTATCTTGATCTTTTAGAACACAAATGTAATCTCATTCTCACCCTCTGACAATAAAATGATCAGATTTAAGCATCCAAGTAACATCAATTTGGAACTGTATGATAGATACCTTTGCTATCTTACAAGTTATATACAGTATATGGATCAGGAAATGTGCTAAGGTAAAGAGCTTAGTACATCATTTTACCCACTACAAACAAACTGTGAAATAAATGAAAAAGACATCCAAAAGATAATGACCCTTCGGCATCATTTCCATTTCAAAACATTCAATCCAGCCAACCACATGATCACCAATCACAAGGATCATTTGAGAAAACCTCAACCCACCACAAGCACCAAAACACATTTTTCACATACTCATTAGGATTTCCCAAAGTGGAGATGTTGGTGAACCTTAATACCGTGGCTGAGATGTCAGCATGACTCGGTCCTATCCCCGATGTATAAGGTTGCTCACGTGGATGCTCGGGTGGCGAGGGCGAGCGTCGGGTCGAGTTTGAGCCTCATTCCCCGAGTGTCATCTTCTCTCTTGGTGAGTGGCCTGCTTCTCCATCGCTGGGCTCCTGCACGTAGGTCGGGGTCGGGAGGGGGATTTCCCAACTCAACCCCTCCTAAGCTTAAGTTAGCTTTTGGTGGAATGAGAGAGAGTTGAGTGTTCGAAGTGCCCCCTCTTCCTGATTAGGGAGGGTTAGCTTTTATACCTGCCAGGATGGGTTGGTCGTACGGGTCAATTTACTACGGCTAGCTCCTCGAGCGGCCGACTTAATCTTCTGCATGAGCATCGATCGATCTGCACGGATCGGCGGCGTCCCGAGCTTCCCAGAGTGGTTGTATTGTGATGATGTCATTTGTACAGAGGGGGCGGCAAGCGACTACCCGCCATGTGTGTGCTGTGCGCTATATCATGCTTGAGGTTCCACGTCTGCATCATCGTGTCTGCTTGTCTGGGTCCATGTGGGCGATGCCAAAATATACCCTATCATTCTCTTCCCCCCCAAAGAGGTATGCTCTAGGTTCCTAGTGGGGGGAGGGGGGGCTCAGGGCATGGCTTGATGCCTTTTGTTGGTTGGGTTGGCTGTCATGCTGGGACTAGTGATTTGGTTGTCGATTGATCGAAATCTTTTATTCGGGAGCTGGACTGGTCGAGCAGCGTCACTTAGGCCCATGTTTGGCCAAGAAGCTGCTCGGACATCGACTGAACCGAGCAGCGACTTGCCGCACATGACAGAACCGAGCTACGCTGCCCGAGCAGCACTAGCATGGTCGAGCAACGTCACTTGGGCCTATGTTTGGCCGAGCAACTGCTCGAATCTTGATTAAACTGAGCTGTATCGTTCTGCACATGACTGAACCGAGCTGTGATGATTGAGCAGCACTGCTCACTTGACCGAGCAGCATCACTCTGGCCCATGTTTAGCCGAGCAGTTGCTCGAATCTTGATTGAACCAAGCAGCGACTTGCTGCACATGACTGAACCAAGCTGCGTTGCTTGAGCAGCACTGCTCGAACAATGGCTTGGCCGAGCAGCATCACTCGGGCCCATGTTTGGCCGAGCAGTTGCTTGAATCTTGACTGAACCGAGCGGCGACTTGCTGCACATGACTGAACTGAGCTGTGCTAATTGAGCAGCACTGCTCGAGCACTGGCTTGGCCAAGCAGCATCACTCGAGCTAATGTATGGCCGAGCACCTTCTCGAATCTCGATTGAACCGAGCAACGATTTGCTGCACATGATTGAACCAAGCAGCGACTTGCTGCACATGACTGAATTGAGCTGCGCTGCTTGAGCAGCACTGCTCAAGCAATGGCTTGGCCGAGCAGCATCACTCGGGCCATGTTTGGCCGAGCAGCTGCTCGAATCTTGACTGAACCAAGCAGCGACTTTTGCACATGACTGAACCGAGCTGCGTTGCTTGAGTAGCACTGCTCGAGCAATGGCTTGACCGAGCAGCATCACTCAAGCCCATGTTTGGCCGAGCAGCTGCTTGAATCTTGACTGAAACGAGCCACGACTTGTTGCACATGACTGAACCGAGCAGCGATTTGTTGCATGACTGAACCGAGCTGCATTGCTTGAGCATGGCACTGCTTGAGCAATGGCTTGGCCGAGCAGTATCACTAGGGCCCATGTTTGGTCGAGCAGCATCACTTAGGCCCATGTTTGGCTGAGCAGTTGCTCGAATCTCGACTGAACAACGACTTGCTGCACATGACTAAACCGAGCAGCGACTTCATGATTGAACCGAGTTGCGTTGCTTGAGTATGATGTTAGGAAAGCAGTCAGCACTGAGAGGAAGGGTGAATTAGTGCAGCAGTAAAAATGACATCGGTTCAAAACTTCATTGCAGTTAAATCCGTTTCCGACGAAAAACCGTTTCGTAAAGGTATTAACTTTGAAAGCGTACGAAAGAGTATAGTGGATGTAAAGCAAGTAAATTAGTATGCAGTTAAAGTAAATTGCTTAAGAGAAACGCAAACCAGATTTTTATAGTGGTTCGGTTGTCGTGACCTACATCCACTTTGTCGATTCCCCTTTCGTCAAGGCCACCAGCATCCACTAACGATCTTCTTTCAATGGGCGGAGATCAACTACCATTTTATACCCCTCTTCTCCTTTTCATGGGTTTAGGAGACAACTCTTACAAGCACTTACTCCTCTCTTAAACAGAATTCTAAACTTAGAGTGGAGGAGGGAATTTCTCAAGAGATTGCAGCAGTGTTTTCTCACTTTTAAATTCTCTGTGCTTGTGTATGTTAACTAGAGATGAGAGGGGTATTTATAGGCCTCAAGTTGATTCAAACTTGGAGCCTAAAAATATCTCATTCCGGGTTTCCTGGGCACGGGCAGTACCACCGTCAGTGTCAATCTGACACTGACACTGCACTGGGTGGTACCACCGCTTGGCACCCTGCCACTGGGCGGTACCACCACCTGGGAGGCTATGATGGGAGGTACCACCACCCAGACTGGCGATACCACTGCCTGCGGCCTCTCGGAGGCTGTGTTTGGGTGGTACCATCGCCTAGATCGATGGTACCACCGCCTAACACAGTCTTGAAGACTGTGCCACGATGGTGCCACCTCTTGGGTCAATGTTTGAGCCTTCCACTTAGTCCAACATAGCCCAAACTTGGGTCACTGAATGAGCCTTTCTCTTGGTCCAAAATAGCCCTATTTTGGGCCTAGTTGGCCCCTAATTAAATTGGTCTAATTACATTCTAAACCGACTCAATTAGACTCTAAAACCTAACTCGATCTAGGCAAATTATTACAAACACTAATCATGTGTTGTCCGGCATGTCATTGGTTCTTTCAGCGCTTCGTCCGATCTTTCGACGCATCGTCCTCTTTTGTGGCTTTTGTCCAATCAGCATGTTGACCTCCACAACTCTGATCTCCTTGGCGTAATGTTCGCTTTTCTAGGCCCGATGTCTGAATTCTTGGCCCGAAGCCTTCTACTGACACGTCGACCATTCCTCCGGCCCGACGTCTAATATTCTAATATGTTCACTCCGGCCCAACATTCGATTCCTCTTGCTTTAATTAATTTGCCTCTCCTTATCGACGTTAGCCTACGTCACTCAAACGCATATTAGATCAACACTACAATTGGTTTCATCATCAAAATTCAAGATTCAACACATGGCACTACTCGAGCAATGGCTTGGCCGAGCAGTATCACTCGGGCCCATGTTTGGCTGAGCAGCTACTCGAATCTTGACTGAACTAAGCAGCGATTTGCTACACATGATTGAACCGAGCAACGACTTGCTGCACATGACTGAATCAAGTAGCGACTGCTGCACATGACTGAACAGAGGTATGCTACTTGAGTAGTACAGCTCGAGCAATGGCTTGGTCAAGCAGCATCACTCGTGCCCATGTTTGGCCGAGCAGTTGCCTCAAATATTGGACTGAACCGAGCAACGACTTGCTGTCACACGAATAAACCAAGCTGCATTGATTGAGCACACTGCTACGACTTGCTGCACATGACTAAACCGAGCAGCGACTTCATGATTGAACCGAGTTGCGTTGCTTGAGTATGATGTTAGGAAAGCAGTCAGCACTGAGAGGAAGGGTGAATTAGTGCAGCAGTAAAAATGACATCGGTTCAAAACTTCATTGCAGTTAAATCCGTTTCCGACGAAAAACCGTTTCGTAAAGGTATTAACTTTGAAAGCGTACGAAAGAGTATAGTGGATGTAAAGCAAGTAAATTAGTATGCAGTTAAAGTAAATTGCTTAAGAGAAACGCAAACCAGATTTTTATAGTGGTTCGGTTGTCGTGACCTACATCCACTTTGTCGATTCCCCTTTCGTCAAGGCCACCAGCATCCACTAACGATCTTCTTTCAATGGGCGGAGATCAACTACCATTTTATACCCCTCTTCTCCTTTTCATGGGTTTAGGAGACAACTCTTACAAGCACTTACTCCTCTCTTAAACAGAATTCTAAACTTAGAGTGGAGGAGGGAATTTCTCAAGAGATTGCAGCAGTGTTTTCTCACTTTTAAATTCTCTGTGCTTGTGTATGTTAACTAGAGATGAGAGGGGTATTTATAGGCCTCAAGTTGATTCAAACTTGGAGCCTAAAAATATCTCATTCCGGGTTTCCTGGGCACGGGCAGTACCACCGTCAGTGTCAATCTGACACTGACACTGCACTGGGTGGTACCACCGCTTGGCACCCTGCCACTGGGCGGTACCACCACCTGGGAGGCTATGATGGGAGGTACCACCACCCAGACTGGCGATACCACTGCCTGCGGCCTCTCGGAGGCTGTGTTTGGGTGGTACCATCGCCTAGATCGATGGTACCACCGCCTAACACAGTCTTGAAGACTGTGCCACGATGGTGCCACCTCTTGGGTCAATGTTTGAGCCTTCCACTTAGTCCAACATAGCCCAAACTTGGGTCACTGAATGAGCCTTTCTCTTGGTCCAAAATAGCCCTATTTTGGGCCTAGTTGGCCCCTAATTAAATTGGTCTAATTACATTCTAAACCGACTCAATTAGACTCTAAAACCTAACTCGATCTAGGCAAATTATTACAAACACTAATCATGTGTTGTCCGGCATGTCATTGGTTCTTTCAGCGCTTCGTCCGATCTTTCGACGCATCGTCCTCTTTTGTGGCTTTTGTCCAATCAGCATGTTGACCTCCACAACTCTGATCTCCTTGGCGTAATGTTCGCTTTTCTAGGCCCGATGTCTGAATTCTTGGCCCGAAGCCTTCTACTGACACGTCGACCATTCCTCCGGCCCGACGTCTAATATTCTAATATGTTCACTCCGGCCCAACATTCGATTCCTCTTGCTTTAATTAATTTGCCTCTCCTGATCGACGTTAGCCTACGTCACTCAAACGCATATTAGATCAACACTACAATTGGTTTCATCATCAAAATTCAAGATTCAACACATGGCACTACTCGAGCAATGGCTTGGCCGAGCAGTATCACTCGGGCCCATGTTTGGCTGAGCAGCTACTCGAATCTTGACTGAACTAAGCAGCGATTTGCTACACATGATTGAACCGAGCAACGACTTGCTGCACATGACTGAATCAAGTAGCGACTTGCTGCACATGACTGAACAGAGGTATGCTACTTGAGTAGTACAGCTCGAGCAATGGCTTGGTCAAGCAGCATCACTCGGGCCCATGTTTGGCCGAGCAGTTGCTCAAATATTGACTGAACCGAGCAACGACTTGCTGCACACGAATAAACCAAGCTGCATTGATTGAGCAGCACTGCTCGAGCAATGGCTTAGCCGAGTAGCATCACTCGGGCCCATGTTTGGCCGAGCAGCTGCTCGAATCTTGAGACTGAACCGAGCAGCGACTTGCTGCACATGACTAAACCAAGCAGCGATTTGCTACATGACTGAACCTAGCTATGTTGCTTGAGCATGGCACTGCTCGAGCAATGGCTTGGCCGAGCAGCATCACTCGGGCCCATGTTTGGCCAAGCAGCTACTCGAATCTTGACTGAACTGAGCATCGACTTGCTGCGCACGACTGAACCAAGTTGCGCTGCTTGAGCAACACAGCTCAAGTAATGGCTTGGTGAGCAACATCACTCAGGCCCATGTTTGGCTAAGCAACTGCTCGAATCTTGACTGAACTGAGTAGTGACTTGCTGCGCATGATTGAACCAAGCTGCGCTGCTTGAGCAACACAGCTCGAGTAATGGCTTGGTCGAGCATCATCACTCATGCCCATGTTTGGCCGAGCAACTACTCAAATCTTGACTGAACCGAGTAGCGACTTGCTGCACATGACTGAACTGAGGAGTGATTTGCTGCACATGACTGAGCCGAGCAACACTACTCAGGCACTGGGGACTGGACTGGCCGAGCAACGTAGCTCGAGCATTGGCTTGATCAAGCCACACTACTTGGGCCCATGTTTGGCCGAGCAAATGCTCGGACATTGGATGAACTGAGCATAGACTGATTGCACATGACTGGCCGAGCAACACTGCTCAGGCACTAGGGACTAGACTGGCCGAGCAACATAGCTCAAGCATTGGCTTGATTGAGCCATACTACTCGTGCCCATGTTTAGCCGAGCAGCTGCTCGAACATTGAATGAACTAAGCAGAGACTGATTGCACATGACTAGCTAAGCAACATTGCTCGGGCACTGGGGACTGGACTGGCCGACATGTGACTCAGGAATTAGATTGGCCGTGAGGTGTGGCTCGGGCGTTGGACTGGCCGAGATATGACTCGGGCATTAGATTGGCTACGAGGCGTGGCTCGGGCATTGGGCTGGTCGAGATGTGACTCGGGCGTTGCACTAGCCGAGGTGCACTATTGAGGCACTGTTTAGCCAAGGTGCACAACTCGAGCACTGTTTGGTCGAGGTGCACCATTGAGGCACTGTTTGGCCGAGGTGCACAACTCGGACACTTGCCATGCGGGGACAAGAGCTGACAAATCCCATTGCGGCAATTGAGGTAACGTTGATTGTCAGGCAAGCTGAGGAACATCGGGGATGATGGTCTGCATCATTCTAGCCTAGGCTTCAACTTGATGCGTGAGGCTAAGGAACGCCTCGGCAGAGACGGGAAGTGTTGAATCTCGGATTTTGATGATGAAACTAATTGATAAGTGTTTATGATTTGATCTGTATTTTAAGTGATATAAGAAACTTCGATCAAGATAAGACAATTAAAGCAGGAAGAATTATATTGGACCAGTGAAAAACATGTCAGAAGATTGGACGTCACGTCGAAGGATCAGTCGACGTATCGACAAAACACTTCGAGCCATTAGTTCGAGCATCGGGCCAAGAAGAGCGGATATTTCGCTAAGGAAATCGGAGTTGCGAAGGTCAACTGGCCGATTGGACAATAGGCCACAAGAAAAGACGATGTTCCAAAGAATTGGACGAAGCGTCGATGGGCCAATGACATGCCAGACAACATGATTCATGCTTAGTAATAATTGTCTAGATCGAAGTGTGTTTTATATGTGCAGGATTAACTACAAAAGCAAGGCATAAAGCAAAATGAAGTCCTAGAGTCAAGAACATGATTTTGTTGGGAGTTCGAGAGTTCGTCGGAAGTTCAGACATTTGATTCGGAAGTTCTATCGGAACCAACTGAGAAGTCCTGAAGCTTGCCAAAGAAGCTCATTAGAACTCCCCAAGGAGATCATCATGAAGTCTAGGAGCTTGCCGGGAGTCCGCTAGAACATTGCCAAGAGATCGTCAAAAGTTTGCCGGAAGAAAATTAGACTTACGGACTTGTCTAACTTAGTAAATATATTAGAAATCATAGTTAGCACATAATTGGGATTGGATTTGGTCCAACCTAATTAGAGGCCAGTATGACTCATGTAAGGACTGTGTTAGACCCAATGAAAGGCCCAAACAATGACCCAACAGGTGGCACCATCGTGGCACAGTCTCCGAGACTATGTCAGGAGGTGGTACCGCCTAGCACAACCTCCCAAGCGGTGGTACCGCCCAGCACAAGCGGTGGTACCGCCAGGACCTGGGAAACCTGGGATGAGATATTTTTAGGCTCCATGTTTGAATCTACTTGAAGCCTATAAATACCCCTCTCATCCCTGGTTAACTTACACACAACCAAGAGCAAAAAGAAAAGAAAACTCTATTGTAATTATGTGTGAAACTCCTTTCAAAGCTCTAAGTGTTAGTGTAGTTTGAGAGAGGAGAAAGGGGGGTTGTAAAGGTTCTCTCCTGAACTTGTCAAAAGGAGAATCGAGTTGTAAGAGTGGTTGATCTTCGCCCATTGAAGGAAGATCGATAGTGGATGTCGGTGGCCTCGACGGAAGAGGAATCGGTGGAGTGGATGTAGGTCACGACGACCGAACTACTTGAAACTCGGTTTACATTTACTTTGAGCAATTTACATTTACTGCAAACTATTTTACTTACTTACTACCTTTCACTATATATATGAACACGCTTTCAAGTCAAGCATATTTCAAGATCAATTTTCAACGAACGAAAACTTTCAAACCGACATGATTTTACCGCTGCACTAATTCACCCCCCCCCCCTTCTTAGTGTTGACTCGTTCCTAACAATTGGTATCAGAGCCAAGTTTTTCTCATTTGTTTTAACACCCAAAGAGAAAAAACTTTTTTCGGCTTTTAAGAGGGTCACTCTCTCATTCGTTCTCCCTTGTTCAATGGGACAAACTATACATATTGGAAAACTCGAATGAGAGTTTTCTTACTTTCCTTGGATTTAAATTTATGTAGCATTGTAGAAAACGGTTTTCGAAGGTCTTATCTTCCAATGAACCATTGGAATGATTTGATTTAGAGAAGAAGACTTTTTCTTTAAATGCTAGAGCTATGAATGCTCTATTTTGTGCTTTAGACAAAACTGAATTTAATCGGGTTTCTACTTGTGAAATAACTTTTGATATTTGACACATTCTTGAAACCATGCATGAAGGCACTAGTAGAGTAAAAGTTTCGAAGATTAATCTTTTAATGTATGATTTCAAATTGTTTCATATGAAACCAAACGAAACCATTGGAAATATGCACACACGTTTTATGGATCTCGTCATTGGTTTAAAAGTACTTGGTAAATTTTTTTTGGATTTTAAACTTGTAAACAAAATCTTACGTTCTCTTTCTAAAAATTGGGATTCGAAAGTAACGGTAATACAAGAATCAAAAGATTTGAACCATTTTCCAATTGAAGAACTTATAGGGTCTTTGATGACCTATGAAATGACATGCAATACATGTGAAGAACTCAAGAACAACCTTCCAAAGAACAGGAAGGATTTGAGACTTAGAACAATTGAAGACCACTTACGTATAAGCTCAAGTGATGGTGAACTTAAACTCATGAAATTTAAAAAGTTCATGAAACAATAATAAAAAATTAAAAACAAATTTAGAAAGAACACAAATTGGGACGAAACGAGTGCATCCGAAGACGAGGAGCAAACCGATGAAGACAAGGTGGCAAACTATGCCTTAACGACTTTCATCAATAAGGTAAACAACTCAAACGAAACTCCTTTAATTTATTTCAAAATTACATGATGCTTTTCATGAGTTATTTTTAATTTAGTTTAGAATAATTATTTTTCTTGAAAATTACATGTTTAAAAATGAAATGAAAATGCAAAAATAAAATTGGATCATGCTTACCTTTCTAGTGATTTTAAAAATAATTATGAAAATTACATGTTTTATGATAAACAAACAAAATGATTTTGATTAAAAATACTTTATGAAATCATGCTTGATGTTTTAATGATGTAATAATGCAATAAAATGTTAGATATAAATCTAATGCTTGTACACCTAATAAGATTAGTTTAAGAAGCATTAATGTGTATCATGTTGATTTCCGTATTATTTCTCGATTTTGATTGCAGATGCTCTATGATTAATAAAATCATGTTTGATTTGAAGTAATGCATAATGATCATGCTTAATGAGTTTATCTTTTGAAATTATGCATAATGATTCTTGAGATTTATGGATTATCGATTTTTACGATAATGAATGTGGATTTTTAGGTTTTAAAAATGATGCATGATTTGATTTGGCATAAATGAAAAATGCATGCTTATATGAAATAATCTAAGTATTATGCTTGACAAGTTTATATTTAACAAGTTGAATGATTTGAAGATAAATGATGATTTTTCTCTTGATCATAACTTGTTATATTTGTTTTATATGAATCATCATCTTGATTTCTTGATATTTGATACATGAGATTTCTCTATGAATCAAGATCTTGTTTTTGAACTCATATATTTCTTCTTACCATTTTTCTAAAAAGGAGAGATTAATGAATCTATTTATGTCCTTTTTATGAATCTCTTGAAAATGATTTGATTTGACAATTTAAATTTGAATGAGCTTTATCTTGATTTTTTGAGATTTATAACTAGAAAATTCTTATGCATTAATCAAGATATTATATCATTTTTTCTCCCATATTTCTTTTTGCTAATTGCTAAAGAGAAAATAAATGCTTAAAAATGTTGATTTAATGTTTGGTATCATGAATGCTTTAAACGATGATGAATGTTTTTATTTAGCAAAGGCATGCTTGTATGAAAAAAAAAAAGGAAATACATTTCTTGAAAATTTCTCAATTCCTATGTTATGAATTTTGTGAATCATGGAATTGATTTTGATTTTTCATTAATGAATCCATGTATATTATGCTTTTGTGAATCTCATGGATTATGAAAATGATTTAAATTTAATGGATTTTATCGAAATCATGATTTTGGTTTCTCGTGATTTATAATTTGAAATCGTTTATGAATCAAGATCTTGTTTTTTGAACTCCCATGTTTCTTCTTGTCGTTTACTAAAGAAGAAAATTTCCTAACTGAATCATTATTTTTTGGAATTACAATTTTTATGATTCATAATGAATTGATAGATTTTATATGCATAAATTAATATCTTGTTCTCCTACAAGATTGAATGAATTTTATCTATATCATGATCTTCTAAGAATTCTTTTCGTTATTTAAAGAAGAGATTTACTATATGAATCATGTCTTTTGGTATTCAAGTGGTCTTATCTTATGACATGATTTCTTTGTATTTATGGCTTGTATGCCTTGAAATTATTGAAATATTTTAAACCATTATGTTCTTCCCTTCTTCTTTCTTGTTGATAATGATAAAATGGGGAGAAGTTTTGATCATGCAGTAGGATGTAATTTAATAAAATTAGTACCATCATGATATAAAATATTTATGATTTAAAATGATGCATGCAATACTTATGATTTATAATAATGTATATGATGTGAATCATGATTAAAATTGCATTAACTAGAATTCAATTTAAATTCAAGGTTTATCTCAATTATGACATATTGAAATAAGAATGAAACTTTACCTTTGTCATAATTTGAAAATTAATGTAAAGGGAAATGACTTGCATCATTGTATTTTTATTCCCTTCTTTTTGATATTGACAAAGGGGGAGAAAAATTCATAACTTGCAAGAAAGAACTTGTTGAACATCTCAAAGATTTGCTAGCTTACATATTTGAAAATAATATAAAACTTATCATATTGCTAGCTTCCATGTTATAAAATGATGTAACATTTTGTTAGCTTGCGTTTTTACAAAGGAAGCAAAAATAATCATACTTCTCAAAAGAGAAGAAAATGCTATCTTGAACATCACCGAAGATTGCTAGCTTGCCTATGCAAACTTGCAAAATTTGTAATCTTGCACATCTTTAAAATTGATAATGATTTGATAATTATGCATGCTGTAAGGTGATGAATAAATTTGCTAGCTGAATATTATAAAACTTGCATGATGATAAAACTAGAGATTATGCAATGATTTGAACTTGTATGTCTAAACACTTGATAATTGAACTTCTCATTTTTATTGATGACGAAGGGGGAGAAGTATGATGTTATGCATAAGTTTATGATAACGTGTTGCTTGGATTTTTGAATTCAAGATTTCTATCAATATGGCATATTGATAGGGAGAGTTAAGGTTAACTTTGTCATCAATTGGTTGTCGGGAAGATTGTTGAATATCATATTTTGATGATGAAACCAATTGATAAGTGTTTATGATTTGATCTGTGTTTTAAGTGACACAGGAAGCTTCAATCAGGATGAGACAATTAAAGCAGGAAGAATCATGTTGAGCTAATGAAAAACATGTCAGAAGATTAGACATCGCACCGAAGGATCGGTCGACGTATCGATAGAAGGCTTTGGGCCATGAGTTCGGGCATCGAGCCAAGAAGAGTGGATATTACGCCAAAGAAATCGGAGTTATAGAAGTCAACTAACCGATTGGGCAATAAGCTGCAAAAGAAGACGATGTGTCAAAGAATCGGACGAAGCGTCGATGGACCAATGACATGTTGAACAACATGATTCATGCTTAGTAATAATTGTCTAAATTGAAGTGTGTTTTACATGTGCAGGATTAACTACGATAGCAAGGCATAAAACAAAATGAAGTCCCGGAGTCAAAAACGTGATCTCGTTGGGAGTTCAAGAGTTCATCGGAAGTTCTGCTGGAACCAACCAAGAAGTCCTGAAGCTCGCCAAAGAAGCTCTTCAGAACTTGTCAAGGAGATCATTGTGAAGTCTAGGAGCTTACCGGGAGTCCACTGGAACATTGCCAAGAGATCGTCAGAAGTTCACCGGAAGAAAACTAGACTTACGGACTTGTGTAGCTTAGTAAATGTCTTAGAAATCATAGTTAGCACATAATTGAGATTGGATTTGGACTTGTCTAGCTTAGTAAATGTCTTAGAAATCGTAGTTAGCACATAATTGGGATTGGATTTGGTCCAACCCAATTAGGGACTAGTTGGGCCCATATAAGGACTGTGTTGGGCCCAATGAAAGGCCTAAACAGTGACCCAACCGGTAGCATCATCGTGGTACAATCTCCGAGACTGTGTAAGGTGGTGGTACCGCTAGGACCCGGAAAACCTGGAATAAGATGTTTTTAGGCTCCAAGTTTGAATCCACTCGAAGCCTATAAATACCCCTCTTATCCTTGGTTAACTTATATATATCCAAGAGCAAAAAGGAAAGAAAACTCTGTTGTAATTATGTGTGAAACTCCTCTCAAAACTATAAGTGTTAGTGTAGTTTGAGAGAGGAGAAAGGGGGGTTGTAAAGGTTCTCTGCTGAACCTGTCAAAAGGAGAATCGAGTTGTAAGGGTGGTTGATCTTCACCCATTGAAGGAAGATCCATAGTGGATGCCGGTGGCCTTGACGGAAGAGGAATCGACGGAGTGGATATAGGTCACGACAACTGAACCACTATAAACTCGGTTTGCATTTACTTTGAGCAATTTATATTTACTGCAAACTACTTTACTTGCTTATTGCATTTCACTATATATACGAATACGCTTTCAAGTCAAGCATATTTTTTAGATTGATTTTCAATGAACGAAAACTTTCAAATAGACGTGATTTTACCGCTGCATTAATTCATCCCCCCTCCCTCTTAGTGCTGACTCATTCATAACAGGAAGTTGTCCTATGGTGGCCCTGGGGGGTAACAACCTGAGGTCCATGAACAACCGCCAATAGCGGCTCGGGGTTGCAGTGGAGGCGTTTTCTTCTAGGCTCAGGGGAGTGGGAGTCGTCCTTCGAATCTAAAGGTTGAGTGCATTGGGAGTGGCTCCTCTCCAAGGCGTTCGCCTGGATTGCTTGGCTGGGGATGATCTTGTGACATCGGGGCCCTCCTTCTAGCGTCAAAATATTGGTGAACCTTAATGCCGTAGCCAAGGTGTCAGCACAGCTCGATCTTGTCCCCGATGTACAAGATTGCCCATGTGGATGCTCAGGTGGCAAGGGCGAGTGTCGGGTCGGGTTAGGTTCGAGCCTCATCCCCCGAGTGTCATCTTTTCTCTTGGTGAGTGGCCTACTTCTCCATCACTAGGCTCTTGCACATAGGTCGGGGTCGGGAGGGGGATTTCCCGACTCGTCCCTACCGAAGCTTAAGTTAGCTTTTGGTGGAATGAGAGAGAGTTGAATGTTCGAAGTGCCCCTCCTTCCTGATTAGGGAATGTTAGCTTTTATACATATGAGAATGAGTTGGTCGTACGGGGTCAATTTACTGTGGCCGGCTCCTCAGGCAGCCAACTTAAGCTTCTGTACGAACGCCGACCGATCTGCATGGATCTGCACCGTCCCAAGCTTCCCGGAGTGGCTGTACTGTGATGATGTCGTTCATACGGAGGGGGCGATAAGCAACTACCCGTCATGTGTGTACTGTACACCACATCATACTTAAGATTCCATATCTATATCATTGTGTCTATTTACCCAGATTCATATGGGCGATGCCAAAAATATACTCTAGAGACATGTTCAAGTAGCAGACAAGGAGCACAGGCTCACGCTACTGCATCATTCAGCTTCCTGAAACAATACTAGCTGTTATTGAACAGAAACTCATTACACAGGATCAAAAGTGAAACAGTAAAATGTCAGAAACCAGAAGTAAGATACCATATAAGTTGCAGCAAAGGATCCTTGTCGGCTTGTATCGGGACAAATCAAATTTCAAGAACAATGTCCTCGGACAGTCGACTATCTAATCCTTAATATTGGGCATGCTTAACATCAAGGCCAGCAAATCCCTTTTGTGAACCTTAAAACCAAAAACAAAAAAATAGAGATCTTGGCCTCCCAAACATGATGTAATCCCTTTGGTTCATAGTCGGATACAAACATATCACATGAATTAAACACTCTGACATGAACTCAAGGTAGTTCCACTATGCAATAGTAGCATCTTACAAATAGCACATATTCAATATATAAGAAAAGTTACTCATCATGACTGGTCTGATTCCTGTGATGCAAAAACTAATCCGATAAAAGAAAATTATGTTTTGTGAGCTTAAATTTTCTGTTTTCGTTTTATCGATAGCTTATCTATCAAATCAGCACAATGAATAGGAGCATAAAAACAGCAATCTCGAATCCTATCACAATCCACTTTACCAAAATGGTCACTGACACACATCAAATACGGCAATATACAAGCCACGGGATGAGGGAAGAAACAGTAACAACAATTCGAATAAACAATTGTCAAAATGGTCACTGACACCTACTCCTGGAAGACATGCCTAATGTATGAGAAATGAGAAATGCTTGGGGACATGCTATCAGACGATTCATGTAGTGGTTAAAGTTGTGACAATGTGTATTGTCACAAACAAAATTATAAACAGAATATTTAATATAATATTTATATATGTCTATGTCTTTTGATTTGTTCATGCTTTATGCAGCATATAGAGGGACGATCGAAGGCTTAACACTCCCAATTTAATTAGATTTGGTGGTCATTTTAGACTTGTAAATAAAGGTTATGTCATATGGACACTTGTGCAAGATTTTGGTCTGTAGTGTACCATTTTGGATCCTTTGTTATGCGTTTGTTCATAACTTGTAAAGTTCATTTATAATTTACATTGATTATGAAATGTTTCTAAAATGATTACCTGTGAATCCCTTATAAAACACGCTTTCTCTAATCCATTTTTACATTACAGTAAAAGTGAAGAACTGACATCATCATCAATCACCAAACGTAGGGCACTTTGTCATAGGAACAAGGAAAACAAAAATGTGCAGGTGACAGATGAATTATAGAAACCAAATGCAAAGCTGCATCCAAATCAAATCATTTAACAACTAGGCCAAATTAGCGGTCATTATCCTATCAATTTTACAGAAAGTTAAACTTAAACAATGTCCACATTGTCCTTGCTCAAAATCATGATACAGCTGAAACAATTTGAAAGCATACAATGCAAGTTAACCATTAGCAGAAGATAGGAGCTGCCCACATTTTAACAAGAAAAATGAATGCTAGTGAAGAATATAAGAAATGACAACAGCAACACAGCATCCCAATTGAATCATTCACAATTTGGCCAAATTCAGTCATCATCTCCGCAATTCTATAGAGAATGTCCAACATTGACTGCCATCTTATTTAACATGCAAACAAACCTTCATCAGATGCTGCAACATGAATTATGTTAAGATAATTACAACAAACTCGAGGACAAATGGCTAATCAATGAGAACATCTAAAAAATGAGGATCCATTTTTGTTACTGATGTACCCAGAATCATGATACAGCTGAAACAATTTGAAAGCATACAATGCAAGTTAACCATTAGCAGAAGATAGGAGCTGCCCACATTTTAACAAGAAAAATGAATGCTAGTGAAGAATATAAGAAATGACAACAGCAACACAGCATCCCAATTGAATCATTCACAATTTGGCCAAATTCAGTCATCATCTCCGCAATTCTATAGAGAATGTCTAACATCATCATCTTAATTTTATAGAGAATGTCCAACATTGACTGCCATCTTATTTAACATGCAAACAAACCTTCATCAGATGCTGCAACATGAATTATGTTAAGATAATTACAACAAACTCGAGGACAAATGGCTAATCAATGAGAACATCTAAAAATGAGGATCCATTTTTGTTACTGATGTACCCAGAATCATGATACAGCTAAAAGAGTAAGTGCAAGAAGTATGGCAGCCAAAATCTTTCATCCAAATTTAAAGAGAACACCATCTGATTGCATACACAGATGCATGATTAAATAATATCACTTGTCATCAGCAAATTTCAAGCTTTTGTACAGCTACACCCAATAGAAGTCAGACATAGTATCATCCACTACATCAATATATATACAAATAACTGGAAGAAAATTAACAAGCAGGAACATGGCAACACCTAAAACAGCCAAGGAAAACATTTGGACATTACCAATTGAATTCAGCACTTGTTATCTACTACTATATACTCATCAGGGGATCTAAATTGTTGCTACAAGAGTGTCATCGAAGGTCGATAACATGTCCTCAGGTCTCCAAGAACGCGAAAGATAAGTAGCACAACGAAAACTACTTCGACTAGTATAAAAGACTATGTTCACTACCAAAACTTTCCAATCGAAGTATCAAACCTATGACAGCCCTTCAGGTCACGTCCCCTAAGAGCCAGTGAACTTGGTCACCGCCTTCGTCCCCTCCGACACGGCGTGCTTGGCGAGATCCCCGGGGAGCAGCAGTCGAACGGATGTCTGAGTCTCACGGGAGGTGATTGCACGTTTCTTGTTGTAGCGGGTGAGGCGGGAAGCCTCCTGGGCGAGCTTCTCGAAGGTGGTGTTGATGAAGGAGTTCCAAATAAGTCTTATATGATAGTAAATCCGATAATGCAAAACCCATTATTTGAGTAAAAGTGAAGTGAAAACCTAATATGGGGTCTGGATAAAGAGATTTATTTATCTATGATCAATTATATTTGTTCGATACACCATTGTCAATATGAATGCAATGTTGAGAAAATAAATAACAAATAAAGTAAATAAAATAAGGATTTGTATTGGGTTGGGACAACATAAATAAGAAATTTTGATGGAAAAAATAAGGAAAAGATAAAGAAAAATCTTGGGTTTATTCAATCAATAGAGGTACAATAAGCAAGATTAATCTCTTGTTTGTATTCCTATAACAAGAAAAAAGTAAATTTAAGTATGAATAGAGCAAGAAAAGGGAAAATTTTAGGTAAAAAATTATACAAAGATAGATTTTATATTAATCATCTCCCTCTTTTTTTATTAATTTTATTATTATTTTTCTTTTAATTAACTCAAAGTTTTTTCTTTAAAAAATTCTACCTTATTTAAAATATCATAAACAGTTGTATAGGTTGAGCGTTATTTTCAAAGAAATATAGAATAGTGGGAACATTTAAATAAGTTTGATTCTTTATCGGATTATAAAAACTTATTTTTTAAAAATCTCTTCTTTCTCTTTGTGATCGATCATCAATTGCAATGATTCGATAGATGACTCATTTGGATAGATGTATATAAACAATCCCCCCAGAAACATATAGGAGGTTTTTCTTGACTTGAGCTAAAGAAGAAATTATTTTAATTTCAGTATATCTTTCTGTATATAATATCAAATAGTAAACACAAAATAATGACGTCTAATTCATTATTATTATTTTGTTCTTCCTTAAAAAAAAAAAATTCATTTGTACTCATAACTCAAGTTGGGTAATTTTGATAGAATTCAAAGGGAAATCCTTAGACATTTATTGAGCCATCTCTAACCTCTTTTGTTTGTCTCATCTCGAATATATTTTTATTCCTAATTCAATTTTTGAGACAATTGAAAATAGTATTCCCTTGTTTCGGAATCCTTTATCTTTGTTTTGTAAAATCATTGGGTTTAGACATTACTTTGGTGATCCTTACTCCTTTAAAAAGGGCAGTAACATACCTTTTGTTTTTTTTATTTCTTTATATAGAAATAGAATACGAAGAATTGATTCATCTGTGATACACTTTTTTTTTATCGAAATAGTTTTATCAATTCTAATTATTTTATATTTTAAAGATATACTTACAAAGTTGGTCTAACTTATTGATTGATTGGCACTAACCCTAGATTCTTCCTCTTGATAAATGAATCAATCCTTTCCGCTGGAGCTCTATTATGTACTATCAACCTAAGAAAAATTAGATTCCTAATGGAATAGAACAAACTATGTCGAGCCAAGAGCATCCTCATTTCTATAGAAAATGGTGGATATAAAAATCCACAGCGAATCATGTCCTTCAAGTCTCTCGTTGCTTTCTATCACATCGTTTCATATGATGTTTTACCATAACATTCCTCTAATTTAGAATTCAATTTAATTTCAAACCGCATTGGAATTGATTTAATATATAATCATGAATAGTCATTGGCTCGATAGCTCCATGGGAACAACGGGAACCATATAATAGTCTATACTTTATACGTATGGATAGATAAGTATTATATTTATCCAGAGAAAAAGTCCAATTTCTTTAACTTGATATTCTATCATATGAATGAAACGTATTTCTAAAAAATATATTTGCTTAAGACTTATTTACTTTATATCTCCAACAGATTGTTCGGGATGATCAATCATGAAATGCAGAATCTATTTTTCTAGAACAGAAAAACTATAAACCTCAAATCCTTTAATTTAATATATTTTCAATCCCGGAAAAAAAATCAATTATTAGTCAAATAAACTGTTCCAATGATTAAAAAATAAAAAGGTCATAAGTTTATAAATATTATTGATTTATCATATTTCTTCGAGTACCAACCAAGAGTTCATAAAAAAATATTTTAAAATTCTTCTACTTCAACATCATGACTGGAACTATGTTGTCTAGTCATGACTAAATTGGATCTCTAATTCAATGACCAAGTCGACACAATCACAACAAGTAGCTAAAAATTTTTAACAGATATTTCGTTCCCTAAGGAGACATAAATTTTATCATGTTCAATTGAATTATCAATTGGTTTTCTTTTAACCAAAGAAGTAAATGGATTCTAAGAATCCATTCTAAGAATTCAAAACAAAAGAAAAGATTGTTCTCTTTAAGATTTTTTCCATTTTATGTGGGATATAATATGATCCCATCTCTTGTTTCTGATGGAAACGATATGGGACAAAAGGATTGAAACCTCCGAAATAATGGGACCAGAACCCGCTGCCTTATCGCGGATTCAACACATGTAGATTAGATATAGAATCAAAAAAATTAATTGATCATGACATAAAATTCAATTAAGATAATGTATGAAAGAAGAATTCTTTGTATTCTCATTTGAGAATGGAAGGAAGGATTTTTTATTTGGGGGAGTTCAAAAAAAAAAAGGATTTTTTTACTTGTCTTTTTTTATTTTTCCCTTATAAAAATAACTCAATCAAAATAAAATTATCAACGAAATGTTTGTTATGTTTAATATTTTTAGCTTAATATAATTATCTAAGCTTATAAAATAGTATATTTTGTCAAAGACTCTCTACAATGTCATATTTTTGCATTATAACTAGTTAGTAAAGCCAACTGATTAAATTGATCAAAATGATGTTTCCCTTATAGTTTATGATGCTAAACAAATTTTTAATGAAGATTTTGAAATATTTTATATTACTTAGCAAAACCAATAACATGATGGGATTCCTTGAAAAAGCTTTTTTTAAAGTTTTTTTCAAATGATGTATTTTAATTTTTTTTGTTAGATTTCTCATTTGATATTTTTATTTTCATCTAATATACTAAACATCTCACTCTCTCCTCCTAATAAAATAATTTTCGCCCACACCGACTAGTTTATATACTATAATGACTCAGCATGAGAAATGATCTATATGACACAATTGTATAGATCGATTCATTGAGATAGACCAATGCACCCTATTAATCAATTAATAAGTTGATGGATACGAACTATTTTATTAGGAATATTTAAAATCTTAAAAAAATGATACACTAAATAAAAAAATATATCATAGGAGAAAAGTTAAAAAAAATATCTCGTTCTAATTTCTTGTAGCTCACATGATATGTCTAATAATTATTGAATGGATTTTTTAGTCTTAATTGATTGGAAACAATAATTATATTTATAAAAAATATAAATATTTATACTAATATTATCATCTTAGTGCATCACTTATCATCTTTCATAATAATATATATGTTATATCTAGTACATTGATATTTGATTAGTTAAGTTATATGATAAATATATGATGATATTATATTAGATATGATGGATTTATATATTCTATGATCATTATATTATTAAGTGATTTCATGACATACACATCCTTGGGATAGATACTATGTTCTATTCATGCATAGGAATCTATTTAATAAAATGATGTGTATCTACTTAGTATAAAGCTCTTTATTTTTTCCTATTGGGTAATTATGCTTATTATATTATTTTTTTAATGGATTGCGATATATTTTGATAAAAAAAATGAAAATATCAAAACTCCAATCCTGCCTTTGGTATTTACTCTTTATAAAATAAAAAAATTGATAGAAAAATTATTTTAGGATTTTTCTAGAGAAGTATTAAAGGGGAGTTCGAATCAGATACTTTTTTAGGTAAATAAACGTGTATGATAAAAGACAATTTCAGTTTCCACTATGGATTTCATGAAGTTCATAATGGGATACACGTGGCTGTTTTCTAATGGATGAAGCTTTTGGTTTGGGCGACTTTTGGTTTTTTTTTTTTTTTTTTTTTTTTTTTTTTTTTTTTTTTTTTTTTTTTTTTTTTTTTTTTTTTTTTTTTTTTTTTTTTTTTTTTTTTTTTTTTTTTTTTTTTTTTTTTTTTTTTTTTTTTTTTTTTTTTTTTTTTTTTTTTTTTTTTTTTTTTTTTTTTTTTTTTTTTTTTTTTTTTTTTTTTTTTTTTTTTTTTTTTTTTTTTTTTTTTTTTTTTTTTTTTTTTTTTTTTTTTTTTTTTTTTTTTTTTTTTTTTTTTTTTTTTTTTTTTTTTTTTTTTTTTTTTTTTTTTTTTTTTTTTTTTTTTTTTTTTTTTTTTTTTTTTTTTTTTTTTTTTTTTTTTTTTTTTTTTTTTTTTTTTTTTTTTTTTTTTTTTTTTTTTTTTTTTTTTTTTTTTTTTTTTTTTTTTTTTTTTTTTTTTTTTTTTTTTTTTTTTTTTTTTTTTTTTTTTTTTTTTTTTTTTTTTTTTTTTTTTTTTTTTTTTTTTTTTTTTTTTTTTTTGAGCTTTGGGCCGACTTTGTTCGGCTCAGTTTGGTCAAGTTGGAGCCGAACCGGGCTTTCCATTTTATCTCGACCCGGTTAGCTAATAGGTCGAGTCGCGACTATGTGAGACGGACGGCGGGTTCAGTCTTGCTCGAACGATGAATCCGCTTCGTCGTTCTCCTCTCCTCCACCCCGCTTGCTTCCTCCTCGCCCGACCGCACTCCGCCGCGATCCCCAACCGGCCGCCCAACCCTCCTTCCCCCGACAACAACGAGCGCGACGAGGGCTTCGTCAAGATCCTGTGCGACATCCTCCGTTCCCGCCCGCAGGGCTGGCGCGCCGCCCTCGCCTCCCCCTTCGTCGCCAACCGCCTCCGCCCCCGCCACGTCGAGCGCCTTCTCCTCATCCTTCACCATCAACGCCACGACGATCCTCGCCTCGCTCTCCGCTTCTTCGATTTCATCGGCCTCCACCTCCGCTTCCCCCACTCTCCCCTCTCTTTCGCCCTCCTCGCCCACGCCCTCCTCCGCGCCGGCCTCCACTGGCCTGCGTCTTCCCTCCTCCAGACCCTTGCCTCCCACCCCGGCGTCCTCCCGGTCGACGCCTTCCGCGCCGTCGCTGAGGCCGGTCGCCTCTGCGGGGCCCCCCGCTCCACCATCGCATTCGACTTCCTGGTCCAGGCCTACGTTCAGATCGGCCGCCCCTTGGACGCCCTTGCCGTCCTCAGTCTTCTCCCGGAGCCCCGGACCTTCAGCGATGTCATACACGGATTGGCCAAGGCCAGGATGTTCGATTTGGTCTTCGCGGTGTTCGACGAGGCTGCGAGATCTGGGATCACCCTCGACGTCTTCATCTACACTGCGGTGGTGAGGGCCTTTTGCGAGCTGAAGGATTTGAATAATGCTAAAGAAATCATTACCCGGATGGAGGCCGATGGGGCAAATTCTAGTGTCGTCCCGTACAATGTGTTGATTCATGGGCTTTGCAAGAACCGAAAGGTTACGGAGGCGATGGAAATCAAGAATTCTTTGGGGTCGAGCAGGTTGAAGGCCAATGATGTGACTTATTGCACTTTGGTTCTTGGACTCTGCAGGGTGGAGGAGTTGGAAACGGCTGTGGAAATAACCAAGGAAATGATCGACTTAGGCTTGGTACCGACCAAAGCCGTTTGCTCCACAGTGGTGGATGGATTGAGGAGGAAAGGAAAGGTAGAAGAGGCTTTTGGATTAGTTCATAAGCTGGGAAACGTGGGGTTGATCCCCAATCTGTTTGCTTATAATGCTTTGATCAATACTTTGTGTAAGAGTGGGAAATTTGATGAAGCTGAATCTCTTTTTGCAAAGATGAAGGAGAAAGGTCTATCTCCGGACGATGTTACCTATTCAATATTGATTGATTCGTTGTGCAAAAGGGGCAAATTGAATAATGCCCTCCAGTTGTTCGGCAAACTGAAGGAAGAAGGTTTGCGAGTTACCATTTACCCATACAATTCTTTGATTAATGGGCATTGCCGATCAGGAGGTTTGACCAAAGCAGAGGCTCTCTTTAGGGAGATGACCGAGCAAGGATTGTCACCAAATGAATTAACTTATACTTCATTGATAACTGGATATTGCAGGGAAGGGGATTTGGCTAGTGCGTCGAAGCTTCACCGCCAGATGCCTGAGAATGGTTTGACATGGAATACCCATACTTTCACAGCCCTTATTAGTGGATATTGTCGGGCTAAATTGATGGTGAAAGCTGCTGGATTGTTTGATGAAATGGTAGAACTGAATGTGATGCCGAACCAAGTGACCTACAATGTCATGATAGAAGGATATTGTTCTATAGGAGATACGGCAACAGCTTTCCAGCTATATGATGGGATGGTAAAGAAGGGCATCATCCCAGACAATTATACTTTTAGGTCCTTGATAACTGGCTTGTGTATGTGTGGTAGAGTGGCTGAAGCCAAGGAATTTGTAGATGATCTACACAGCGAGCATCAGGCACTAAATGAGATGAGCTGCAGTTCCCTTCTTCATGGATTCTGCAAACAAGAAAGAATAGATGATGCCTATGATCTCTGGAAAGAAATGGTGGAGAGGGGAGTAAATATGGATCTTGTCTGTTACAGTGTGCTTATTTATGGATCTTTAATGCAGCAGGATAAAGTAAGATCACATTCATTATTAAGAGAAATGATCAACAAAGGAATTAAGCCTGATGTTATTTTGTATACTAATATAGTTGATGCATATTCGAAGCTAGAAAAATTTTCAGAAGCCTTAGTTATCTGGGATAAAATGGCTGCTGAGGGATGTCAGCCAAATGTCGTGACATATAACGTACTGATAAATGGATTGTGTAAAGTAGGATTCTTTAATAAAGCACTGATGCTTTGCAAGGAAATGCTAGTTAGTGGAGTTCTTCCTAATAGTGTTACATTTGGCTCCTTGCTCGACTACCTTACTAGAGAAGGAAATATGAATGAAGCTGTAATGCTGCATCGAGTGATGCTTAATGGAATTTTAGCTAATACAGTTACATACAACCTACTAATAAGGGGTTTCTGCAGAATTGGGAGAATTCAGGATGCTGCTAGCCTTGTTGGTCATATGGTTCAAAATAACATTTTTCCTGATTGCATTAGTTATTCAACACTAATTTATGAGTACTGCAGAACGGGTAATCTAAATGAAGCTTTTCAGCTATGGGATGAAATGCTTAGAAGTGGATTGAAGCCTGATACATTAGCATACAATTTGCTTATACGTGGTTGCATTATAAGCGGTGAGCTGGCTAAAGCTTCTGCTTTATACGATGACATGATCAGATGCAATGTGAAGCCAAATTGGGCGACATATACCTCTCTTATTCATGGTATATGCTCGATGAGCACTAAAGGACAGCAAACATTTCTTATCGAGTAAATGTATTTCAGAGTAACCTGTGGTTATATGCTCTCAGCAATGGATTGATCAACAGGTGGCAGGATAGCTGCTATTTCTTCTATTCAATGCATAATGCTGAGGTTGGTTTTAGTTTGTTAATCTAATAGTCAAACCATTGATGGTCAACAAGTATGATGGTTCCGATAATGCTCTGGCTTGTATTCTGTGCAGGTTACAGGTCGGTTGATTTGATATAAAACCCACCAATTAACTCGGTTACAGGTGTGGTTTTGTCTGACATATTTAAAAGTAGAGCTATTTCAATGTATTGATTCTCTCAAAACTACATGGTCAGAGGCATCTTCAGAAGGGCCCTTAATTCATATGTGGTTTCAGGTATCTCTATTTTCTTATTTAAGATCCTAAAAATTGAAAACTAAACGAAGTATGTTCACTGCATGTCGATATTGATGCGTGCCCAGGATTTTATGAAGGTCATTTTAAGATGTGAAAGAGTTTCAAAGGACAGCATTCACTGTTCCAAAAGTTCAACTTGAAGGAAGGTGATGGCTGACTCTGGCAATTGATAACCATAACGCTGCAAACTAGCAAAATCTGATCTTCCATGAGTTGGAAAGTAAAAGCAAAAGGAAGCATGTTTCAGACATTTCTTCATTCTCAAGTTTGTCTCCTGCTTCAAGTTATCCCTAAAACTATACTTCTCTCTAATTTTCCTCTGTTCAATTTTTCTGGTTGGAAATTCTTGTACAAAACTGCTTATTGATTTAGTTACACATCACAATCTTTATAAATGTTACTTGCAAGTAGTTATCGTGTCATAATGCTTTGGCAGATTATTTAATGTTTTTTCTGATAAAGTTTAAGAGAGAGAACATTGTCGCCATGGAAAGGTTTTTTGGTTTGGTTTGTGACTTGATTGTGAAAATAATCTGTCTGTGCATTTTGAACTCATAAAACCCTATGTTTCTGGTAGACTTTTGCTCTGCAGCCTCACTTTTAATCATGCTGAGGCTCATGTGTATGAAGCATGGAAATGAGCAAGAAAGTTGTATAGGGTGGGCTACCAACTGACAGGAAGCCCTCGTAGGATATCATTTACTGAAAAAAGCTAAATATGTTAAATGTCTCTGGGATCCTTCTGAACTGATTCTGGATAAGTTCTGATGTACGAAAATTTCTCCTGAATTTGTCATTGAAATTGCTTTTCTAAGTTAAAACAATCTCTACGTTTGTAACATTATACACTGTTGATCTTTGTCTCAACAAATAAATAAGTCAATCATTCCAACAGATTAGATGGTGACTAATGTATCAAAACATGTTACTAGCTTTGATTCTTGGCTATGTTACCAGCTGAGCCGCAGACCACATCAACTCATCCTACTTATTACAGACTTCAAATGCCAAGGTCGAGCAGTAGTTTTCAAATAAGGTGTCAATAATTTCTTAGATTCAAAGTTAATCTTCACACTGCAGTTGTTCCTCTTTACTTCTCCTGGGAGCTTCGATAACAGCTCTATACCTTCAACTTGCTTGGCCTCCTTCACTTTGCAAAGGACAACATCAGCAGCTAAGATTTCTCCATCACACCTGATAATGTTAACCTGTATCTACACATCCAGAAAGGGAATCCAATGAGCCATCACATTTAATAGTGAAACTGAGATCAAATTATTTACCACAGATCTAGTATTTGGAAGAAAAACCCCTTGGAAGCCCTCAGAAAGACCTGTGTGTTAAGTATGAACGTTAGTACAAGCAAAAACTTGCCCAGATGATTGTGAAACAAGGATTTGTTATGGTTAACCCAAAGAAACCAATGAGATCGCTAATTGGCTTCTTAGTGACCATGCATCTCAAAATCTGTATCGAAAATATATCAATTTATTCGAGGACCAACATCCCAATGTGGAAAAGCTAAAAAGGATTATAATGTCATTTACTTTTCATGGAATCATATCATCACACATGAGCGTCAAAATCTGAAATATCATGTCCAAGGACAAAGCAAATGCAATATTTTAAAGACCTTTTGTAGAAGAAAATTACAGGAAGCAAGAAAGGAGAACAGATAAAGAGCTACTGCATAATTTGAGATAGTAATGGCAAAGGAAACTAGCACTGAAAGCATACCATGCTAAATACTTATGCCAAGTAATGACAGAACTACCAGAGAAATACTAATGGCAAGGTAAACTAACAATGAACCATATCCATGCCAAATACTTATGCCGAGTAATGACAGAGCACTACCAGAAAACCAAACTATTACTTTCTTTTTTGAAAAAGATATGCTTGCACTATAGCAGATTCATCAGCCGATCATCTTGTGCACTACATCTCCACGTCGGCTGAGCACTTTGATCACTTGGACAATCACTAAAAGACTTAAATGTCTTGTCTTAAACAAGTTTTTGTGAAGAAATTTCAAAAAGGAGGGTTGAGTGATAATCATAGCTTTGCTTGTCCAAGGCTTTGGAACAAATTTAGAATCAGAACTGCTAACACAAACATAGGATGTAAAACAAGAACTAATTTTGCTGAATATCTGAACATCATACATCGCAAAAATGACCAAACCAATCAGCAGTGATAGAACTATAATATTGAGAAAGCAGTCACCTAGCCACATGGAAACCTGCTGACTAATTGAACTTCTACATCTTAGCTACTTTGAACTTTGAAAGAAAAGTATACTATAAGAAGTTCACCTGAAAATTGAAATATGAGGCATCTATCAGCAGGATAGCTTAAGAACAAATAAAAGAATCAAGATGATTTAAGGTGAAAAAGCACCTGTCCAGTTAGAGACGAAAACATATATAATTTCTTCTCCAATCTGATTTTTGCTCAAGTCTCCAACAAATCCAAGGACATATTAAATAGATTCTGACCATCTATCAGGATGATTGGCAGATTCTGAATCACCTGAAAATTGAAATATGAGGCATCTATCAGCAGGATAGCTTAAGAACAAATAAAAGAATCAAGATGATTTAAGGTGAAAAAGCACCTGTCCAGTTAGAGACGAAAACATATATAATTTCTTCTCCAATCTGATTTTTGCTCAAGTCTCCAACAAATCCAAGGACATATTAAATAGATTCTGACCATCTATCAGGATGATTGGCAGATTCTGATACAAACATTCATAAGCAAATTAGCCACCAAGCAGGAAGCCACATAAAAGATATTGAATCATATAATAATACCACATCCAGTAACATAAAAAACAAAGAAAAAAAGCACTTGACCAATTACAAAGACAAAAACATAGAAATTCCAATCGCCTATCAGAATGATCTGCAGTTTCTGATACTAACATCCATAAATATACATCAAGCAGAAAGCCACATAAGCATCGCATCCATAACATAAAACAAAAAGAAAAGAACCACCACGACAAAGACAATTGGAAAGGGAACACTAGATGACATACTGTAGATATGCTGAACAAATTATTCCATGGTAAGAAGCTGGAAAGAGGAAGATAGAGACATAAAGCATTGTGACAACAAGCACAAATAAACTTCCAACAGCCTCCTGCATCAAACCTTTCCTCCAAAATCCTCATAAATGTAGAGCACTTAATCTAAGAAGTCCCCCTGACCTTTTGTATCATACATTAACAAGTATAAAGTACGCTTGTTAGACTGATAAAGAGGTAATACCCATCCTTCCCAAATGTAATGTACGAAAGCGACGTCATTTTAAGATTTATATTGACTTATATCAAAAATCATATCATCAAATACCTCTTTTCCTCAACACAGCTCATAAACTTAAATGTAGCAACCACACGCCCACCATATTCAATACAAAAAGAAAGCATTATAACCCTAGCAGCCATTTGCTCACCAAAGCAGTGTAATCCTAGCGGCAGCCACGGCTCAAGAGCTGGTGAACTTGGTCACCGCTTTGGTCCCCTCAGAGACTGCGTGCTTGGCAAGCTCGCCAGGGAGCACCAGACGGACGGAGGTCTGGATCTCGCGAGAAGTGATGGTGGGTTTCTTGTTGTAGCGGGCGAGGCGAGAGGCCTCCTGGGCGAGCTTCTCGAAGATGTCGTTGATGAAGGAGTTCATAATGGACATGGCCTTGCTTGAGATGCCGATGTCCGGGTGCACCTGCTTGAGCACCTTGAAAATGTAGATCTTGTAGGTCTCGCTCCCTTTCTTCGTCTTCTTCTTCTTCCTGTCGCCGGACGCGCTGTCCTTGGAGGGGAGGCGCTTCTCGGCCTTGAGCATCTTCTCGGCCGCGGACTTCTCCGCATTCTTCTCCTTGTCCTCGGCCGGCTTCTCGGCGGCGGGCTTCTTCTCCGCTGGCCTCTTCTCGGCTTTGGGCGCCATTACAAGCGAGGGTTTCGGGAAAGCGACTTGCGTGTGGCGCAAGAGAAACGATCGATCGTGGAGGACAAGCGGCGATCGGAATGGAGAGAGCGGCAGACGTATATAAGGAAAAGGGTAGCGTTTTTATTGGAGGTGTTTCGTTTGGGATCCTTGACGTGTCACTTTCTTGGATCATCAGATTGAGCGTAAATATACGGCTATGATTGGACGTACTTTGACGGAGCGGAGGCGTTGGATACGATTCGATCCGATTACGACCGTTGTTATTGCTTTGCACGTACCGTAGGAGGCATCGAACGCAAACGGATCTGACCCGAACCCGACTTGATGACACCACCTTGGGTTTGGACTTTGAGGTGGTTTCTAAGACTGCCTCTTTTAATCTCGGGAGACAGACTACGAGCTCAGCATCGGAGGTCGCTGCGCCAATTGCCATTGGATCTCGTCGTTCCCCTTCCTTTTGCCCGTAGAATCTCTCGAATGGTACGTTCTTTGATCGTCTCTCTGCCTCTCTAGTCGATGGATCTACAGTTTTCCTGCAGTCTTGTGAATTCTGGTAGATTTTGTCGTTGTCGTGACAATCTGGCCAACAAACCCTTAGATCTAGATCTGTTCGACGATGATCATCTGGTGTTTTTGGGCTTGATTGATGCCTCTGGTCTAAGCGGAAATGAAGTACAAACGTAAGGAAGAGAATAGATCTTGAAGCAGAAAAGGGACAGCGATCTCAAAACGGATCAAAGGAAGAGGATCCAAAACGAGATGCTTCTTTGATGGGTGGTAGAACGGGTGACAGGCGCATAAGTTTAAGAATAAGAATAATGCGATCCTTTTATACATCTGAAGATTCTGGTAAGAGGGAAATATGAAATGATAATTTTGTATTTCTACATGCCGTTAATCTCAATCGTGTTCGACGATGATCATCTGGTGTTTTGGGCTTGATTGATGCCTCTGGTCTAAGCGGAAATGAAGTACAAACGTAAGGAAGAGAATAGATCTTGAAGCAGAAAAGGGACAGCGATCTCAAACGGATCAAAGGAAGAGGATCCAAACGAGATGCTTCTTTGATGGGTGGTAGAACGGGTGACAGGCGCATTAAGTTTAAGAATAAGAATAATGCGATCCTTTTATTACATCTGAAGATTCTGGTAAGAGGGAAATATGAAATGATAATTTTGTATTTCTTACATGCGTTAATCTTCAATCAGTCCTATGATTTTGGATCAATCATCAAGATATATGTGTTTGATTTGAGCACATGGTTAAGATAAATCTCTCCCTCAAATCTGCATAAATATGTATTCCCTTGATGAATGAAATCATTCATTTCATAACAAATTATTTCTTCACTGATATCAAGAAAAACTGTGACTTCTCCTTCCTTTTTTCTACACTGTAATTATGTTGATGATTGCATTACTGATTTAGATTATTATACAGGAATTTTTACTCTTGAAGCTTTGTTGCTGTACAGTTTTGTGTAGGAGAAATTGACAATTCATGTAGCTACGCAGTCAAGCTTCAAGTGCATTGAAGTGAGATCGGTGCTAGAATTTAGGACCGACATTGAAGTAGAATGGACTATCAAAAATCTGATCAGGTTGGCTAGTATCTGCTTCAACAGATATTTGTCCGGAGTCTATGGGATCTGATCTTCAGATCAACCAACCTGGTAACCTGAATGTATATATGTCTAAAAGGTCTTGTACATACATCTTATAGTATAAGCACAATGAAAATTGGTATTCCATATTCAGTTACTGTTCATACATTCTGGAGATATACATGTAGTGATAAGCATTGAAGGATGAAATGAGCTGAATTGTTGAATAAACTGAGCAAGCTTTATCTCTAACCAGTTATGTGATCTTAAACACTCAAGGAACTTAAGCATCCATTTGCATGAAGTCCTGTAGTATAGAAATATGCAAGTTTCTTTGATTATCACAGGTTGGTTGAAGATGTGTAATCATAAGTAAAATCCTGAGCAAACAGAACCTCTTTATATAAGATTGTACATGAGGCCTTTCTTGACAAGAAAATTAATTTAAAGACCATAGTAAAATCAATTGAGTGCAGCTGTCAGTGTCCCCACTTAAGAAGATTCTATGTTAACGATATGGGTTATAGGTAGGGCCTTTTCTTGTTGATTTTACATGGAATATACTTTGCTTTTGTGGTATCTCATAAATGACTATCATTTTGTTCAACTGGAGTTTGGAATACTTGGATATATGGTGTGATATATACTTGGTAGAATTTCCAATTGGTTGTATTGAGTATATATTGGTTTCACTAGACTCTTTTCCTGCTATGAGTACATTCAATTTCACAGTATGTTATTTTCAACTTGTAACCATGGTTATGTTTAAACTGTTGGTAAAGTTCAGGTTTTCATTTGCCAACAGTTTTTATGCCTTAGCTACTGTCACAACTCAAATTACAGAAACTCTGAAAGAAATTGTTAATGTTAACATATCTAAAACTTTTTCTTTTTTTTGTGATGTTTCTACTTACAATTTTTTGTCATTTGATTGTATCTATTGAATAAACCATGTGATGTACATTAAAAAAATGCTAGATTTGGGTCATCATAACATATTTTTACCTCTTCATTCGTTTCCACTCTATGCAATTTTCTTAAAAACAAATGAAGAATAATATGTGAGTTTTGATCTGGCATTCCTCTAAAATGTGGAAAATTCAGTGAATCTTCTGACTGCAGCTATTTAAGATTCTTTTTGTCTATTTCCTTGATTCTTATGGTTTAGTTTTCTTATCAGCTTTTTGACACGTGGTTTTCCACCATTTATCTATGCCCAATTATTATAATTTATGTTGCACCTTTCTGACCCTTTATCTATATAATCTATACCATCATAATCTCATAGAGTCCAACGAACATAAATAAAGTCATAAAAATTTCTAAAGTCAACCACCTTTAAGTACTGATGCTGATGACCTGTATACATATGTGTCTTGTCCATAAATGCTTATTTCACTTAAAATACTAATGCATTTCATCATTATCAGTTCCACATTTAGTCTCAAATTTTTCTTCAGTTACCATTCTGATCTCTAGATGTGTCTGCAAAGACCTTCAACCTTAGCTTTTTAGTACTTCACTTGTAATACACTTTTTAGACTGATATGAGTTTGGCTGTTCAAGAACGGCAGTCGCTTAATCAAATGACACCTAGAAATTCACTTGGCATCAGCAGGTGAGATACCAGTCTCATGCTCACTCAAGAGCACATTGGTTCTCTGTCATATATGTTAACGTTTAAACTAATTTTTGTTCAACATTTTCATTAACTTTCTTTGGAGCCATTAAGGATTTTGTTTCTTCAATTGCAACCTCTCTCTGTCTGTTTAATTTGTAGGATTGTTGCCCATCCATCAAGAATGTTCTTCTCCTTGATTCTGAGGGAAAACGAGTGGCTGTTAAGTACTATACAGATGATTGGCCTACACTTGCCGCTAAATTGGCATATGAGAAGTCTATATTTACCAAGACACTGAAAACAAATGCTAGGACTGAAGGTAACATGTCTGTCATCAGTTTGTTCTACTTTCTATTTGGTTTCTGAGTACTTACAAATGGCATTCTACCACAGTAGTCTTGAGCATACATGTTTATATTAGTATGTGCATAAATTGTGGATTAATTTTCTTTCAATGGAGGATAATTTATGTGCTTTTATTGTTAATATTTTATGCTCAAAGGAAAGATTTATTGAGATCAATTATATTCTCATATCCTTATTTCTCATAACAAATCTCTCACTGTGATTCTTTATTGCTGTCACCTTCCGTTGATGTTCTAGATATACTTATTCTAATGGTTGATTTAGGAGACTGATTCATCAATGGCTGCTTATAAATGAGTACATGCTGAACATACTGTTTATATGCCATCTTGACTACAGAGACAATGTTCCGTAAAGGAGTAATCATGTTGTTTCTGGAAGAGAAGAATTTAGCATGCTTCTCAAGTCATTATCTTGAAATTGTATTACCCATGTCGGAAAACATTATATGTCTTAACTGGGGAAGAGATTATGTTGTTTAATCATTTCCACATGCTAAAGCAATGCAGCTTCTTCAACTCTCTATGGAACATACTTGAGAGGAGCTCTCTTATTAAAATTATTGAGCATATGTGTTAGATGTCGGTTTTTAATTTGTAAGGGATGAAGAAAATTGTGGTGCCTGAAAAATTCTGCTTTATGTTGACTTGCCCTGGCTATTTTCTTGATAAGCTTGAATTGTTACTAATTCCTTCCCTGAATATCTATGTAACGCAACAGTTGTTTTTTATCTGTTTTCATCTCTTGGTCATAGCTTAAGCATTGTCATTGACTTAAGGTAGATACACTATTTCTCTTAATGCCACAGATTGTGGATAAGTTGATATGCAATCATCCAAACTCTCCTTTATCTAGTACAGGCCAGATACTTCATCCTGCTGATTTTTTTTGGATAACTCGAGCAATTGTAGTCTTCTTGAAAATAACTGATGCAGATATGTTTAGTCTGACTATAAAATAACTAAAGAATTGACCAATTTTATCATTTTATCTGTTGTTACATAGACAGGATTTATGTTTTGTTATGCTGATTTAGTGTTGTGACCATTTACAGCTGAGATAGCAATGCTTGACGGTTACATTGTCGTCTACAAATTCATTCAGGACCTTCACTTTTTTGTTACTGGAGGAGACGATGAGAATGAGCTCATCATAGCGACTGTGCTTCAGGGATTCTTTGATGCAGTCGGGCTGCTTCTTAGGTTTCTCCATTTTCATTTGTTACTGTTTTCTCACGTAAAAGAACAAAGAAATGCAATTGTCTTTCACTTCTATCTGCTGATTCACAGTTGTAACTGTGTTGCATGGCTCCAGGAACAATGTAGACAAAAGATCAGCACTTGAAAACCTGGATTTGATCCTTCTTTGCCTTGATGAAATTGTTGATGGAGGGTAAGATGCTTCTGTTTGGTTAATTTGACTTTCATAAATTGTTTGTGCTTCTGCCATTTTTCACTATCTCCTTCCATCCATGTTGCTTTGTCAACATATAACCTAGAAAATGATCTCTCTGGAAATTCGGGACTTGTTTGTAAAGGGTAAAGATATTCTTGTGGTTTAACTTTCCAAATGGTGCTGTAGCGAAGCTGAAATTAGAAGTTAATGTCTCCCAAACTAAGACCTCACTAAGACTGAACACAGAATGTTAAGAAAAAAGCCTATCGGACAAGTTTGATAAAGAACCTGAAGCTAGGATAGAAAGAACTGAAAAGAATACGACATTAATTATTTGTTCAAAATTAAATCCACTTATATTTCATTGTCTACTTGCACTTTAAACCATTACATGTGAAACCAAGATGTTATCAAAGTATACTTATGGATCTTGTTTTGACTTGCAGGATTGTCCTCGAGACAGAAGCAAGTGTTATTGCCTCAAAAGTAGCAGCAAACAGTCTTGATGGAGCCACATCCTTGTCCGAGCAGGTGAGGATCATAACCAGATATACTGTACCTTAATAAAATATTTAACATTCACTGGACCGTGCCTGAACCTTAATAAAAATATTTCATTATTTAACATTTGCAGACGATTTCTCAAGCCCTGGCAACTGCTCGCGAACATTTGGCAAGATCTCTTCTTAAGTAATGCCTTTACTTAATGGCAAGTTACTCTGGTAGAAACGAAAAGCTTGACAGTGATCAAGTTTAATCTTTCACTTGATCCATTATCCTTTTCTCTTTTCTCTACCTGATAAAAGAGCTACTCTATTTGGATTCAATTTTGTGACTGCTAAAAATGTAGTACATTTTCTATAATGAATGATTACAGTATGATGGTTGAAATTATTAATGGCTATGAAAACTAGTCGATCTACCAATTGCGTACTTATGGACCTGATGCATGCTCATATTATTCATTTCACATCGAATTGTCACACTAGCACCAATGACATGCACAGATGTAGGTTGCAATCCCTGTAGATATGGAAGGCAACACAAGTATTCAGTTAAGAGCCTACTAGACAAATTAACTATGGAATAAAAATAAGTCACACTTTTGAATCTTGCAAATCATGATGTGCTGAGTAATTGCTCATTAACATGGGTTTTTAGCCTGTGTACCAAATTTTGATACATTGGTGTCGGAATTTAAAATCATGCTTTAATAGTATTGGATTTCAATATATATATATATATATATATATATATATATATATATATATATATATATATATTATATATATATATATATATATATATATATATATATATATATATATATATATATATATATATATATATATATATATATATATATTTATTTATTTATTTATTTATTTATAATTTATAACATATTACAGATTCTATGCCTACCGAAGTTAGTCGGATCCTCCCCTTTTGCTCCGTGGATGAGCTTTAGACTCGAGCAAAGGAGACTAGGAATGATGAGATATGCTAAACTTAATAAGGAAATCTGAATCGCAGAAAAGGAAATTTCCAATGAGGTAAACTTCCCTTGCGAAGCTGCGTGAAGTCGGTCATCCATGCTCCTAACCTCCCGCAAGTTCCCATAGGAAAACGATTCCGATTCCTTGCAAAGTGTTCTCTTCTTCCTGCCTCGTATAGAAGTCCCCAGTCCTACAGATTTAGAGAGAGAGAGACGATATGGATGTGAATCCTTGGTGTCTTGCAGAGGTTTGCATCACCGTCGGCGACTTGGTTTCTGCTTGGGACTACCAAGAGGTCAGCAGCCGCTCATCTCTGTCTTCTGCTTGTGGAGACCTCTGTTCCTTCCTTCTTTTCTTGCTTGTATCAACGTTTGCCGACGAACTCTTTCCACAGACCATCGAGGACTTGAATCGCAAGATACTATGCAGCGACATGGAACTGGAGCGACTACGGATCAAAGCCCACCATGAGTTGCAGAAGGCCAAGGAGACCATCGAGAAATTGATCGAACACCTCGAGGTCAGAACCTCCGAAAGAGACGAAGCAAGGAAGCAGGTGCAGCTCTGTAGTGACTGATATCCTTGCCATGAAGAAGGCACTACCAGAGAGAGGCAAGTTTCAGCAAGCTGTTCTCCGAGCGGGTCAACTGCTGCAGACTGTCATGTCGGCTGGGTCACCACCATCACGCCATCCTCAAGTCCCTTCAGCAGCCATTAATCCAGACCTTCTGGTATGCAATCATGAGCAACCCAGTAGAAGTTCTCATGTTTATGCTGTTCATAAGATGAATTTGACGTAGACATGAAGTCTTCTTCTTCCCTTAACAGAGGAAGCGGAGGATGGAGGAGGGAAGAAGATCTCATCAGGGGTGGTGTCGAATGAAGCCTGCAGCACCTCTGCGGACATTGCCTTCCACACAGATGTCCTCCCTGCCAGATGAGTAAACACCGGGCTGCAGCAATTTCACAGACCACACATCCATTAGATTCCAGCAGACACTAGCAAGAAGAAGAAGAAGAAGAAGAAGAAGGGGAGGAATTCCGACTCACTTGGGAGTGGTGATGATGGAGAACCACTCCATTCCCTCAGCATCAGCAATCTTTGACACCACAAAGAACCGCGGCACAATGAACAGGCAACCCCCCTCCACCTTCGTCTCCAGCACGCGCTTGCCATCGACGCCGACGACCTGCACGCGACCGCTCCCTCCACCACGTACGTCGCCTGGAAGGCCGAGTCGCAGGAGAACCCCGGGGAGCACATGACGTGGCCGATCAGCCTCACGAGATCGGCGCCGAGCCCGACCTCCCCGACCAGAGGAAGGTTCTTGGTGTTCAGCACCACGACGCAGCCGCCGTACTTGATGTCCACGTCCGGGGGCGCCTCCTCGCAGTTCAGAACCGTGCCTTCCCTATCTAGCGCTGAGGGCTCGGGCATGGCGTGGCCGTCCTTCACCTTGACAATGCCGGCACTGGTCTGGCTGTGGACCAGCTTCTCGGCCTCGGCTTCGGTGAGGTCCCAGGCACGGCCCACGAACTCGGTGGTGAAACCGGTGAAGATGCCATTGGTGCCGGTGATGGGGAAGTTGGTGAATTTCCCGGCCTTGTGGCCCTTCGAGGTGTCTCCCAAGAAGAGCACCACGAGCTCGGCGTCATTGGGGTTGAACCACCATGTCACAACTCCAAAGGGAAGCGCGACGGCGTCGCCCTTCTTGATTGCGATCACCTTCTCTTTCGTGGCCTCTGGCAGCACAATCCCACAAGTCCCACTCCCTACGATCCAAAACCCCGATTGGAATCGAAGAAGAAGAAGAAGAAGAGGAAGGACGAGGAAGAAAATTCGAATATTTATTCGGTATACCTTGGAGGCCGTAGGCGACCTTGGCGGAGTCAGAGTAGCTCGGGAGGACCATTCCACGCTTGCCCAGCGCGAGCTTCCCCGCGCCGATGCTGGCCGCATCGGGAGCTCCTCGCTGCACCACGTGTAGTACTCGCCCCCATCCTCGCCGTACGATCGCTTCGACAGCCTCGGCGTCAGGTCGACGTCCATCTCTCCCCAACCCCCAAGAAGAGAGAGAGAGAGAGAGAGAGAGAGGTGGCTTTATCGGAGAACACTAGAAGAGACGACGATATGAAACAGCGAGAGGTTTTTCTACGTGATTAACGCCGAGGAATATTTATAATTGATTTGGTTTTTTTTTCTTGACTTTTATGAGTCATTATTATTACGGTAGTAAATCTGAAATGTGAGAGAAATGGATAAGAAGCTAATTATGTTTTCTTTTTAATTAAACAGTAATAGAAACGGACACAATCTTTTAGGAAGAAGATGGAAGAATGGATTCGAATTCGATGGGGCGTCGCCAAACGAGATATATTTTCTGATAATTTAGGGAGAATATAAAAAATAGAATCAATTTCGAGGTTACCAAAATAAAAATACATTTACGACCAATATGATATATATGCACATCATTATGTCCTCAATTTTCTCTTTTGTATGCGTGCAAGTGAATAATTTGTGGCTCTTAATCCAAATGTTTGGAGTTCTATAACTCAATAATAATATTTTTTTCCATCTTTGCTTCGAAAATGATGATGATCGATATATTCATGTTCTCGTCCTAAAATATATAAAATTATACTAAAAGAGCCCTTTCAAAATTTAAATTTATAAGAGATTCAAAGGATTTCGTTAGACTTAAAAAAAAAAAAAAAAAAGAACACACCTTAAAAGAGTCTTTTATAATGGATTTTAAATATCATTACCTATGCAGTATGTATCGATTATGAAGAATATAATATATCTTTTCTAGATTTAATTACCTTTGTGATGTGTTGAACTTGGAACATGATAATATTGAAATTAATTACATACTATTTTTTATAATTAGTTATCTTTAATATCTCAATCCTTATATTTTTAAAAGTTATATTGAGATATTTATATTCATAAAATATTTAATTCTTTAAAATTTTAATTTTATAAAATTATTTTTTAATTTTTATAGAGATCTCAATATTTTACTTTGTTAAATATAAATCAAGATATTAAAAAAACTAATTATAAAAAAATAATATATAATTAATTTTAATATTAAATTTATTCAGTCATATATTTAAGTGTCGGTCGTGTGATATGTCGATGACGTGACACTGAGATGTTAGACACGTGGGTGTCACCGTGTCACCGTGGCGGATAACACCGACATCTCTGCAACGTCGCATGCGTTGTCTTTTACTGTGACGGTCACACGCGCAATTCCTCGAAGCCTTGCACGCAACCCCTCCTCCATCTCAGCATGCACAAGCCCCACTTCACGTGAAGACGTGACGCACGTACGCTCTTCGTAATCTCCTCTCCTCCAATGATCTCCACTCTGGCACGTGATCACCTCCCCCCTCTCCTCCTTTTATCTTCCCACCATCATCACCACCTCGGCCGCAGCAGAACCAGTCAAGCTTTCGACATGGGCGAGCACTACTCTCCGGCCGCCGCATACATCAGACTGGTAATTACAGGCAGATCGCTTGCTCTCACTCTGTCCTTAGATCGATACATAGATCGTGCTCTTGACCCGTGCTTTTGGCCGATCAGGTTCAGCATCTCATCGAGACGTGCCTGCTGTGGCACATGAGCATGGAGGAATGCATGGAGGCGCTGCTGCTGCACGCCGATGTCAGTCCGGCCATCACCTCCACCGGTTGGTCTTTGCTACTGCTCCCTACGCTTCCCTCTTCCTTCTTTCTGTGTGATTAAGCATTCATGGCGTTGCCATTTGTGTTCAGTGTGGAAGGAGTTGGAGAAGGAGAACCAGGAGTTCTTCAGGGCGTACCGGCGGGTGCCGCCGCAGTACGTCGGTCAGAGCCGGAGGTGATGCAGAAGTAGCTCCTTTGTTTCCACCCAATTCTGGCTACGGTCTTAAGTGCAGCAGTCCTGAGAAAGCACTGAATCAGCTGCAACCTCTACTTGCTGGAGAGAGAGAGAGAGAGAGAGAGAGAGAGAGAGAGAGAGAGAGAGAGAGAGATGGGAGACATTTTCTATTGAAAGAGAAGCTAAAACCATTAAGAATTGAGATTTATTATGGCTTTAATCTCATGTCATATTTATCGATCTAAGTTTTTGGATGAAATGACATTTGATAAAAAAAATAGTAATATATGTGCTGATTAATTCGAGTTCTTTTAAGATAAAAAATATTCAGACTGATAAATATAATTTATCTCTATTTTTAAAAATATAATTTATATTGTGTCCATTTTCCGGATCAATTTTGGTCTCGCATCAGTCACACGCCGGTCTTATACGAGCTCAAATACTAACGTTTGTCCACTTAAAAGGAGGAGGAAGCGATTGTTTAACTTCTAAAGATCTGACGGTGGAGAGGCTCCCATATCGTAGCGTATGATTTGCGCGTGAAGATACCACGTTCGTTCAAAGGATCCTCTTTATCCCTCGTAGGGTTTTTGGCCTTCTCAGTTCTCCCCATTCTTCCTCGCCTTCGCCCCTTTGGACACCGAACCATGGAGCCTCTCTGCCGCACCGCCCACCGCCACCCTTTCCACCTCCCTCTCTTCTCCAAACCCCTCCTCTCTTCTCCTCCGCTTCTTAAGCCCTTCCCCTGCTCCTCCTCGCCGAAACCGTGTACCTCCCTCCGCGCGTCTTGCTCCTCCAAATCATCGTCGAATTCCCTCGCGCCCGTCATCAAGATCGCTTCCGTCGCTGCAGCCACCTCCATCGCCGCGGCTGCCCTCTTCCTCGCCCGCATGTGCCCACCCGCTCTCGCCGCCGCCGCCGCCGCTGCCCCTCCCGCCCCCGCCCCCGCCGTCCAATCCGACGCCCTGCCCTCCGATGCCTCGTCCGAGACCACCCCCCTCACCGAGGCGGAGAAGGAGCGGATCCTCGAGGAGCGGCTGGACTCCCACCCCGACGACGTCCGGTCACTCCGCGCCCTCATGGAACTCAAGGTCAAGGCTGGGAAGCTCGCCGAGGCCATCGGCATCGTCGACCGGCTCATCGCCCTCGAGCCCGCCGAGAAGGACCTCCCTCTCCTCAAGGCCCACCTGCAGAGCTACGATGGCGACACGGAGACTGCGAAGCGAGGATTCGAGGAGCTCCTCGAGAAAGACCCCTTCTTGGTTGAGGCCTATCACGGGCTCATAATGGCCACCTCGCAGTCGGAGGACGATGGCGACCTCGACGCCATCTTGAAGAGAGTCGAGGACGCGATGGAACTGTGCAAGAAGGCCAGGAGAAAGGAGGACTTGAGGGACTTTAAGCTGCTGATGGCACAAATTAGGGTTATAGAGGGGAGGTACGAGGACTCGCTTAAGATATATCAGGAACTGGTGAAGGAGGAGCCAAGGGATTTCCGGCCTTATCTTTGTCAGGGCATCATATACACATTGTTGAGGAGGAAGGATGAGGCAGAAAAGCAATTCCAGAAGTACCGGAGACTCGTCCCAAAGGGCCACCCTTATGCACAATACTTTGACGATAACATGATTGCGATGAAGGTCTTCGGGCAGATGGATGAAAACAGAAGAAAGGCTGCACTGAAAAATTAGAAGGGTTTGATGGTCAAATATTCGACCGAAGAGATTAAATTAAGTAAAAGATGGGCTTTGGACAAATTTGGAGCAAATGATCTAGTTTTCATGATCTCTGTTAGGTCAGCAAATTTCATTTTAAGAACTCGCTAGAAAAGTTGTTTGTTTTGTTATTTTAGATAGTAAGAAGAGGTGTCTAATAGTACTGCTTTAATGCACATGATGAGTTTTCTTTTCCAGCTGCATAAATCTTACTTAGATAACACCTAATCTTCTTAAGTTCATTGAATTGCATTAAGGTGCATCAGTATGTCTTTTGTTTTTCCTTCCATGCTTGTTTCCGTTAGGGGTTGTGATGGAGAGGAGATTCACTCAATAGTTTATCCTAATTGCAAGTCTAAAATGGCTTTTCATCAGTGATTTCTGAAATCTCATGTCCGCCTTGGTGTATTCGTCACTGACCTGTCGGCAAGCAGGACATTTGTTGACATTAAACACACACCAGCTTTATGATGAGAGATTTAGAAGATCAAAAAATGAACTGGGGACTTTTTTGCTACAATTCCAAATTACCTTGCTGACATTAAAATGGATGTATTTTCATTGTTGAAGCTTCCCTTAAGATCATGTTTTATCATATGCAATCCAAATAATTTCCCTATGTACTCTATATAATTCTTTTTTTTGGTGAATCCAACACTTGAATATGATCATGTCCATTCGACTATGGACAACATCCTTACAAGCATTCATGAGTTTGTCATCCGCTTCCTCTACTAGATATTTGTTACTGCTTAGTTAAGAACTTAAGTGCCTAGTTGCTCTAGTACTTTTGTATTAGTTATCATGAACTTGTGAAATGTGCCTATTCCACCTTTTTCTAAACTAGTTGTCTTGGCATTGCAAAGGTGCATATTTGTTGGTACAGGAAATAGGATATTTTTGATGTGAATGCTAGTTCAAGGGCAATGATTGTGGTGATCTGCCACCTTATGCTTTATTTTTACTGCATGTAATTTTATAACCTTGGTGTATTGAAATAATTCAGCCCCCAATCCTTCCAAGCAGCTGTGTTATGCAATTACAACATCTTGCAAAGTGTATGTGGAATAGTTATGGCCTACTGAATTTATATTAGAAAATTATTGTGTAAAATATGTACAATTAAATTCTGAGGTAGGAAAAAGTCAATTTTCAATAATGAATGAATACGTTATATTGTAAGTTTAAATAAGACATTGTTAAGCACAGAGTGACGGGTAAAGCCATAGAGATTAGTTTAATGTTCTCATGGTATATCTATATTTTGTAGGTGATATGGAGGAAGCATGTATCAATCTATTAATGCATAGTCTACATAGTGATGGATATTGTCCTGAATATATACTTATGCATGGTTCTCGCATGACTCATCTGCATATGCAGCTGCATGGGTTAATTTAGGACTCCCATATGGATGTTCTTTTTATCAATAACTTTTCTTTAGATGTTCCGATAATGGTTCTTATTTTAGTCATTAAAATTCAGGAGTCTCTTTGCTCACTAACATCTGTACATGTTTTCCACTTTTAACTCTAGTATTACACAGCTAAGATATAACCATCTAAACATTGAATGCAATAAATACTAAGGCATTACTTAGAATTGGATTTAGCTTCATAAAGCTTGCACTAATAACCATTAGCTGTGGCCGTAGCATAACCTTGAAACACGTGACCAGTATTGTTCACAATCCTTCAAACTTTATGGCCATAGATTGTAACAAATTGAATATCTAGGAGGAGTACAGATATCTTAGTATAATGAGCACATTTGCCATACTCAACAACATAAGGGTGAGCAAGTTATTTATTTGCTTTTTGATCTATTTGAATTAGTACCAAATGTAACAAAGATGTTATTGTTTGTATCTGTCTGTACACATCAAATGATATAGAGATGGTATCAGAGATATAAATTAATATATGTCTAAAGTAAATATCATAAGAGGGGTTCAATAGATAATTGAAAGTTGGGTACTGAATACATGATAGGATCCCTTGTGTCTCTTTAGAGAAAAAAAAAGGCTTTATAGGATTTATAGGATCTTGCCACTGGGAGTTGACCGAGGTGCTCTAGCACTCCTTTCCAAGGGGTGCATGTCTATCAATTTCATCTCGGGGGCTTACTGGAAACAGTAGTAGTTAATTCAAGGATTCAATATAGCACTGTAAACAATAGAATTGAATAATAAAGATTCAAGGTACATACTGTTTGTTGCTTTTGTTACTTGTAGTTAGATGTGCTATAACACTTGGCATACATGTTCATATCAAGAAAAATCATGGATAACCTTGATGATTTCTCTCTTTGAGCTTATATTAAGATGTAGGATGCTACAAATCCAGTCTCAGACCGAAGAAGACATTATTTTCGACCATGATAATTTTTTAAGCATTCATGAAAAATATCTTGTTACTTCAGTAAGCTGGGGTTTGACATAAAGTGTATTGGTTTGATCCTTTTGACCAAGGAATGTCCAGGTGCTTGACCACCTACTGAAGCACAGAAAATGCATGAGATAAGAAAACCGAGCAAGGTATTATTGGTGGGTCATCTTGGTTCTTTGATTCTACTCCAGTGTGCAAGTTTATGTGGTTATCAGAAATGATGCAAGAGTTCTTCGTTCCATCTCCACAGCTGCCAAACTTCTCTGCAACCTTGGCATGTTTGTCTGCTTTCCATTCAGCAAATAGCTGAATCCTACAAGCTTTATGCTTGCCAGTTGCTGTAGGTTTTTTCATATGATAAATAGTAGTCTATCTATGTGTCAGGATCAAGTGCCTAACACACACACACACCATCTTTTTGTGAAAACAGTATGTATTAGCTCTGAAGATTGGATTCTCAGTTTAAATTGAGATTCTTGGTAGTTGTCAAGAGAGATCATTAGATAAACTTTGGTTTTCTTGTTTACATATATTCTCTGCAACAGAGGATGGATACGAAAATAAAAGGTTAAATCCCTAACTTTCAAGTAAAATATGATCTATCAGGATTAGTATCTGCCCTCATCTGTAATATCTTCTTCCCAGGAACGTTCATAAATTGTTTTTACATGGCATTGTTAGCAATAAATTATTATGATGAGCACAGGGAGGAGTCGTCATAAATGATTGATTAAGATGTAAAAAAATGAAAGGGTGGATCATTTAATATATCTAATAATTTGGTCTCATTGGAACCTTGTCGATATTGTTTCAAAGCATATATCGAAATAATTCCCTTGGAAATGTTTTTATTTAGTCCTGTTTGATTGCTTTAAAACAAAAATATATACAAAAAAAGGGGGGTTTATAATTAAAAATAATTATAAAAGTGGAATACAGGAAGAATAATAATAATTATTTTTTGGTGAAAAATTAAATCTCAGCTAATTTTCGATTTAAATTAAAAAATCATCGAAGAAAATAAATTGTAAGAAAAAAAGCGATATTTTCTGCAATTGACCAGTTGACGAAGAAAGACGGTCAAAGACACGCCCGCTGACCAATAGCGAATGGAGTTGTTCCACATGTAACGCCACGCCCTTTTCGGTTTTCTCTGCCCTCTCGGCTTCCTCTCTTCCGTGCAAGCTTTGCATTTGAAGACGTTGACGGCTGCTCTGCTCGGACTCCCCTCTTACGCCTGCCTCCGCGACGACCAGGTTCCCCATCTCTCTCCTCCTCAGATCCGAAAGGTTCAGAGCCTATCGATCTCTCGGCCAAAGAACAGAAGGAAATCGACAAGAGAAAGAAACGAAGGTAGAGAGATGCCCAATTGGGAGCTCAAGCACTGCTGCGACCACGACCAGTCCGTCTTCATCGTCACCATTGCCGTCTTCACCGTCGTCATCCTCGCCGTGAGTTCATCCTCCCCAAAATGTCGATTCTGCCCCTTATCCTTTCCGAACAATGGGCAATTACTTTTGGTCCTTTTTTTTAAACCAAGAAATCGAAAAAAATGTACGACTTTGTGGGGGCGAAGGCCACAATGTTGAAGCAGTACTGCCGTCAAATTGGTTCCTTTGCTTGATCTTGTGCTGCTTGGTTTGATGGGCAACCTCTTTAAGCTGGATCTTTGAGGTCTATGCTGTCTTGCTGCGTTCTGATCTGTTGGTGTCCTGCTTTTGGTTTCTTGTAGTTGTGGAGGACAGTGCTGCTGACACCTTTCAAGCTCATCACGGTGTTTCTTCATGAGACGAGCCATGCTCTCGCCTGCAAACTAACATGCGGTGATGTAGGGAATTCATACTTTTCACAATGCATGAGCATACATTGTTGTTTTTGACATAGAATGATGAATCTTTGCCTGGAAATTTCTTCTGGTTTACCTCAGATGTTCCTTTTTCTCAGCTCTTAATGCTTCACTTAATCATCCTGGTGAATTTAACTGAACCAAGTGAGGTTTGTGTGTCTTCTGAAATCAACACTGAATGCGTGTCAGCTGTTTTCGGACATATGAGGTGATGGATGTGTTGGATGTAGAACGGGTTTAGATGCTAACAAAATGTGCCTTTCTTAGCAGTTTTAAGGAAAGGGATGACTATGATAATAATTTAATAGATTGCTTCCACTATCCAAAAAAGCCCATGCACTCTCTTCTTCTAAGACATGCCACTGATACCAGTAAACCAGAAAAGAGAAAAATGCTGAGGAGGATTACATTTTCGAATGCCTGACACACTTCTTAGAAGGAAACAAAAATTCATTGCATTTTTAGTTGAAGCGATAAAAAAATTTGTTCAGTTTGCCGTTGTATTGTAGACTTCCTTTCAATTACATGGCCAACTAAGAATCTTTTGAGATTTCTGATTGAATTCTTTGATGCGTGTTGTTAATTACAAATGAATTATTGAGTGGGCTCTCACTCCATATTCTTTATTTCAACTTTTGAATGCCAACTACTCAAACTGATCAACTTCTTTCTGATAAATTCTTTGTCAGATTGATTGTCTGCAAAAAGTGGCAATAATCACAAACATCTTTTTCCTAATATCAGCATGAAACTTTTGCTGATACATACAGAGTGTAACCTACATTTCACTTCCTATAAAACTATCAAATTCAGATAGACTCACCAAATTGGTATAACTTGACTAGACACAGTTGACATTAGACATGCCCAAAACATGGCCAACTAAACTTCTAGGTTCCATGACCAGTTCTTTTCTTCTACAAAGTTGTTATTTTACCATGAAATTAAATTTCTGTATTGTCCTGTGCAAAGTTGTTATTCCACAAAGTTATTCTTTTCTTCTACAAAGTTTACTTTGTCCTGTCAGCTATGTCTGAATGCTCATGGAGATTGATGACAGTATGGAGTATTATTGACTAATTATTTGCAAAATATGCCCACTTTATCTATTGTTATGGCACCCTTAAGTTGTAGAGTGGAGTCCTTATCACTATATTTATAAGGTTTCCATTGCATGTGCATAAGACTAGTTTGTTGTTTATGCCTTATGATTTACTAAGATACTGATCAATCTAATCTTGTATGGTTAACATAATCTGACGCCTACCCTGGGAATCAAGTATTTACATTAAACATGTTTCATGCAGGTTGAAGGCATACAGGTACATTCAAATGAGGGTGGAGTCACACAAACTCGTGGTGGGATCTATTGGATCATTTTGCCAGCTGGATGTAATGAGTCTTTAAACTTTCAGCTGAAACCAATCATTTGAATCAATGATCTAGATCTAATAATTCTCTGACAAATGCTCTCAATAACATGATTCCGACTGCCTTGATTTTAGAAGATTTATTTCTCCTCCCAGATCTTGGCTCATCATTCTGGGGAATGGTTTTCATTCTTGCATCTACTAATCTTCTCACAACGAGAATTGCTGCCGGTTGCTTTCTGCTTGCATTGCTTGTTGTACTATTTGTTGCCAAAAATGTAAGTGGTTGATATTTTTCGATGTTTTTTTAATTTTATTACTTGCTTCTGCATTATATAGTTGCTTAGATTGAAAAATAATCCACAGTTTTCCTAATCAATCTGATTTGTTATTGATGGATCATACAGTGGTTGCTTCGTGGACTTTGTATAGGTGTGTATTAATAATTTATTTACTCGAAAGGACTCAAAGTTAATTGGAAGATCTTAATAAAATTTTTAACTCGTATTTTGTCTAGGCTTTATCATATTTCTTGCAATTGTTTGGCTTCTGCAAGAAACTACCAAGGTTCGCATTCTTCGCTTTGTCATTCTGTTTATAGGTAAGAGTCTGTCTACTTCCCTACTTTCTTCTGTTTATGGTAAATAAGTATTACTAGAAGGTACCTAGAAGATAATTTCCATGATTCTATGCATTTGCAGGTGTCATGAACAGCTTATTTTCTGTCTATGGTAAGATTGATTTTAGATATTATCTTACTATGAGAAAACCAAGTAAATTAGCATCTTTATGTATAATAATTATGTAGAAATATATATTTGATGCCATCTGAAGCATACACTACTACAGATATCTATGATGATTTAATTTCTCGAAGAGTTCACTCGAGTGATGCCGAGAAATTTGCTGAAATTTGTCCTTGCCCTTGTAATGGTGTTGCATGGGGAGTTATTTGGTAAGTTTTGTTGATAGCTTATCCAGAAATATCATTTTTAATTTTTCTGTCATGTATATTTTCCTCAATTATTCAGGATGATCATTCTTGATTTGGTTTGTAGGGGTCTAATATCATTTACATTCCTTTGTGGATCCATTTACCTTGGTCTTGTTATTCTCTCTTAAGGTATTCTTTTTTCCATTCCAATGTATTTTTTCACCCTTTCCTTTCATTATTCTGTTTTGCCAAATTTTTTAGATACTGTTAGAACTCATTGAGCAGTCCGCTTTGACTAATGAGAATTTTGCAAAGAGAACCTTGCACCCATGTGAAAGATGGATACTTTTATATACTTCGTAGTGATATGCAATTTAACTGCTCTCCATAGTAGATTTCAAAACTCTTAATAACATAAATTAGAGACATACCCTTGGCATGCAGAATGGTATATTTTCTGTTAGCTTCAGAATTTTCTGAAAGGCTATCATGCAGTGCTTCTGCAGTATAGTGACCAAAGAAAATTGAGAAAAAAAAAAAAGTGAAGTGGATTTCTATGGATTTCTGCGAAGCAACAATTTGGTGACTATCTTCTCCTTGGCTCCCCAGGTTTATAAAGGACTAATCAGTTTTAGTTGAAAGCATGAAAGAGACAAAAGGGATAAAATGATATGGTCTTCAAAGGAATGACTAAGATGTGCAAAGCTGTAGGTTCTATGCCATGCATAGTTGAAAGAAAGGTCTACCACTTCTGTATATGTAACATGGGCTTTAGTATCTGCTGAAAGTCAAACATCAAAATGGCAACACTTTGGGCTTTGCATACTGCTTTTAACTCTGTTCAGAATGTATTATTATTTTTTTCAGTTGATGGATTTTATTATATTTCATCTAATACTTTAGGTGCTTTGTCTTTTTGTTTCCTATTGGATGTGTCATTCCAGTTTGATATCTCACAATTTTCTTAACATCAATGCTCAATCTTTATGTTAGTTCTCTTCTTACAACAGTTGCTATTTAATTTTTTCCCCAATATCTTGATATTACACCGAAAAGAACAAAGACCATGATATTAGGTAAAAGAAGTTCTAAATACACTCAGCAATTTTATCTAGCCAGAGTAAATTTATCATATGAATCAGTAGAATGCCCTTTAAATGTATACCTATAATATATAATCATATTATAGTTCTTGTATTTCAGCATTGCTTTGGCATAAATAACTTGCAACATTTTTTCCTTTTCTCCATCATTTGATTTCCAAAATGTTTGGTTGGAGGTGTTATTATGCTACATGTGTAAATTACCAAAGTTATAGTCTTGTACACAGACAGTTCTAATAAGTAGAGGAGCTTTGAGGTTAATCTTTGTTCTTGGTGGATCCAATAAGATTTTTCTTCTTCTCTTAAAATTTGTTTCTGTATGTTCTGTGTGCCTGATCTGAGCCTCATTGCTTCAGAACCTATATCATAAGATTGAGTGCCTTTTGCATCTTGTTATTTTACTTTTAAGCGTGTGAAGAGCTTATTAAAGCTGACCTTTTTAACTGGAATCATGCTGCATCATTCTCTCTATGTTCGACATCATTTTTTGCAACGTCCCTGTTTACTTATACAATCAGGTTCTTCAGACTTTATTAGCACATGACCATTAGCAATGTACCTCTTGCCAGCTGCTATTCATGATGAAATAAAACTGTTTTGGTTGTACTGCTGCTAATCCTTAGCACCTGTTGTTGAAAAGCATGATAACCGGCAACTTCTTGGTTTGGTTCTTTTTATTCATTTTAATATCTATAATTCTCATGCTATTTAGTAAATTTTAAGATGATCATTGTGGATATTGAAAAAAAACACTATTTTTTCTCTTTCTTTTTCTTTTTTATTTTGTGCTTTTCCTAGTTAAAGCTAAATAGCGACTAATTTGCCTTCATCAATTGCTGATGAAGCCAGCTTTGTGCGCTGATCTCTCTTTCCAACCTGTGCAGGTCTCATGGGTATGCCTCGATCCGGATATGCTCAGATTGGATTGAATGTGCTATTCTTGGCAGATTGCCAGTAAATTGAATAGTGCCAGATTCATATGACTTTCATCATTTCTGGGTTATCATTTGAGACTTGGGTTTCTCTTGACAAAACTGATGTTTCCTGTAATCTGCATAGCAAATCATTCTTTGCAACTTGTGCCACCACTCTAATTTATTGCTTCATTTGACACTAACACTTGGTAATGTTCATGTCTCCTATCATGTTGGATTCCATGTCAGATTGAAATAGTTTCTCAAGTATCATAAATCTCCACTGTATTACTCCAGTAAATTTATGATTATAGTCACAAGCAACCACATTGACTTCCATTTGTCTACATAGTTCTAAATACCGTTGGCATGATCCATACCTGATGGTATATACCCATCGACGGCATGGGGATACATGGACTAGCTGTTTTCAGATGGTTTAGGACTAACCTCACTCTCTCTCTGTGTCTGATTAATTACTTACCTTTTCTTGTATGAAACAATGACAGCTTATCAAACATGTTGGTGCCATATGATTCACAGCTCATCTTTCCTGTAACCTTTGCCATAGGATCATGAAGAACAGAGTCCAACTCTGACCTCAGTAGACAAGTTGAGTTACTGCAGACTTCTTTTATCCATTGGCAGGCATCTTATGGATGATGCACACCACTCAAAGTTGCTTTATGACTCCTCAAAGAAGCATGCTGCCACAAAGGCGGCCTTAACAGGCTGCAACTTCACCAGTTTTTGAGTCGTGAGAGAGAGCAGAAGACATCCTCCAATCCACCAAATCTTCTGTAAACTACTTCGTGATGTGAAAAAGGTGCACAGAACTTTCAGAGAGAGAATACTGGTGGCATCATTGGCAGCAGCCATAGTAGTACTTGAAGCAATCTTAAGTAGTAGTGGTAGTATTACCTCAAGTAGCAGTATCATTTGTTATGGTCTTGGAGTAATCATATATTCCATGATTTAGATGTGTTCTATGATGCTGTATTGGTAAACACCGATGAGGTTCAACTTCTAACATCTCATATCCAATTCATTTCATTCCTACTTATCCGACTGACCTTACGCAAATAATATGCATTCTTAGATTACATAAATGCAAAATGGGAATCTGTATGATTGATTTTGACCATTTGGCACTGAAGTCAGAGTCCACCCAACTCAAGGGGATGATCATTAAAGAAGGATGATCCTCATCAGCAGGCATCATTACTTGGGTAAACACTTTTAAGCATGCCCAGAGGATTAATCATGAGACTTCAACTGGCAGATTAACAATAGAAAGTTGTTTCTAACATTTCCTTGTTTCCTGCAATCTCTGATCTTATTTATAGAACAATGTCCAGGCAAAAGCTGCAGCAGCACCTAAACTTGTATTCATACTGTATCAGTATGACTTCCATCAGGTCCTTCTATTTGTCAAAAAGAGAACACCACCAACAACGAAAGCAAACTCAACTTGCATAATTCATAGACATTTTTTTCTTCATCAAAAGGTAATCACTATCTCTGTTTGTGAAGCCAACCTTCTCTTGTCCTCCTGCAAAGTCTGGTGTGCATGAATTTAATTTTCTGGATCCCTTCCCATCATCATTACCCAAGGTTGCTTCCATGGAATGTGAGCATCACTTCCTTTATCTTAACCTAATATTGCTTTGTTTAAAGGCCTTAAAGCAAACCCATTTGCCAGTCCATGTGTAGGGTACCAAGATACTATAATTGCAAAGATAAGATTGAAACCTCAGAAAAGGCATGTAGAGGGTTGACACACACTCAGAGGATGCACAAACAGAGGTCAAGATGCAAAAGAGACCTCCAAATATAAATTTGATGTCAAAAGTGGATGGCTGAAGTCCGAACAATCCTATCTTTCCAATCCCTAAAACACCTCATTGGCTACGAGTATTCCTGAGAGGAGAACACAGGAATCCACAAGTCTCAAGATACATAGCACAAAGATGAGTTGTGAATGCTACTGATATGATGTAGATACCAAAAGGAAACAAAACAGTGGTGTTGCATGAGAGGTAATCTCAGATCAGAGGATTGTGCTGAGATGAAACACAGCCCACAGTGAGGGAGTGCTCAAAGCAGCAGCAGCAGTAGTAGTCACAATGAGCATCAGATTCCAATGTTGGGTGGGAGAGGAATCTTGAGGATATGGATAGGAAAAGAAGAAAAAGTGGATCTTTGTCTTTATTTTACTGATTTGCTACCTAACTCTGCACATTGTTCTCTCCACAGTTTCTCCAGAATCAGATCAGCCAAAGTGTCTTTACAAGATCTACTTAGTTTACTGATTTGTTACTTAACTCTACGCATAGTTCTCGCCCCAATTTCTCCAGAATCATGAATCATCAGATCAGGTAAAGTGTCTTTACAAGACCCAGCACATATCACCATTTTTTGCAATGGTTTCTCTTTCTTCTTAGAATTCCTAGTTGCAAAAACAAAAAAGTTTAGTTAGATGATCTGATATGATAATCGAGATAAATCGATGATGAGTTACTCGAATAGAATTCTGAAGCTAATACGAATCCCTTGGTCCGAAAAGAATTCTTTTGTTGGATAAAAGGAAGGATCACCAGGAGGAATTCATTGTGGACTATTCATGCAGCAATTAACCTTCCTCGAGAAAGGAAACATTACACATCAGGTACGATATTATCATTTGTTTAGTACAAATCGCCGCTTGAGCCGTTCCTTCTTTATATTTGGCTTAGTAGCGTCGACAGGACCAACAGCATCACGACACACATGGCCACAAATCAGGCTTAAAACGAGCACCGATGTCTGTATCAGAATCAATGTCGTCTTCTTCTTCTTCTTCTTCTTCTTCTCCCTACACATACAACAGGAAGAGTCACTGAATCGTCTCAACTCTTGTTTAAGACCAGTAGGTGCTGGTGTCGTCAGTGCAAAAACGTAGTCAACGTGGCCGAAAGGTTTCAGCCGTAGCATTTGTTTTGTAGGGTTTGCTTTTTGGATGACAAGCTTCAGCTCTTCTTCTTCCCCTCGCTGTAAAAGCTGGAGGAGTAGTGTTCGATTGGTGTCGGTCATCCCTACATAAAGTTGAACTCGATCATTGAGGCATCCTTTCACTCACCTGAAGGTCGTGGCCCTCGATCTTGCACTGTTGTCTCCTGCCACCATTCTCCTTGTTTAAGAACACATCCACCCGAGCACCCCTCGTGACATCTCTCCTCCCTCCGTCACCAAACGGATGCTCCTTCTCACTGAAAGATATGGCTCCTTTGCTCTTTAGAGAGATCAAAGCTGCGGGCTTCTCCTGTGCGTCTCCTTCTTCTGCGGCCGTTTGCTCGAGCATACACCAGAGGTCTATAGTTCAGCCTGTGACTGGAAGAGCCATCGATCGCCACACGCCCCACCTGAGAGACCCACAGAGAACGAGGTCTCAGTTCACCTCCAAGCCACGAAGCCATAACCCGAAGGCCGGCAGGAAAAGCTCCGCGAAACAAGCTGACCTTGTCAACCCCGCCGACTCCTCCCGGTGTCTCCTGAGCTCATCCAGATTCAGACTTGACGACGCCGCCTTCTACGATATATTCCCTGGCCCTCACCCGATTCCGCCGCCGTCTCCGTTCCCGATCGAAACGCTGAGGTCGCAGCACTGCGTGAGAAGCTGTAGCGAACGAGCCGTTCGTAGGCCATCTTCTTCTACCAGAACACAGGATCAGGTACCGCGTCAAACTCTCTTCCTCGTTTCCCATTGCTGGAAGAGGAGCGCCTGACTTCGTCACTCGTCAGGTTGTCGTCCTGAGAGTGTCCTTGCACTGCAAGGGTTGTGAAGGGAAGGTGAGGAGGCACATAGCCAAGATGCAAGGTGAGATCATCTGGTCTTGTCATGATCGTACTCGGATAACATGTAGCTGAAGAAACCAGGGATTGCTCGAGCAGGGGTTTCATCCTTCAGCGTGGACTTGGCGACGAAGAAGGTGACGGTGGTGGGGGACGTGACGCCTCTGGGCGTGCTCAACAGCATCTCCAAGGTGAAGCATGCGCAGTTCTGGCAGTCGCCTCCCCGGGCATCGGCATCATTCTAATGCCATGCAGCATATCCATCATCTCTTCTAGGCTTGGGTGAACACAAGCGTCACCATGTCACATCTCCTGCCTGCAACTAAGCACTGTAGCTTCTGCCGTCCAAGGAGAAAACTTGCCGGAGTATGGCTTTGTTTAGTGTACTCGTCGAACTATGTCAAGCTGTGTACTGCAATCTTGCTGTTACTTATGGTGCTCGACATGATTAGTGCCAGTGATACATAACACCATGCGAACGACTACAGTCGACCATAAAGCATTGTGTATGTCGTGAACCATGGATGGATGACAGCTCCATCAAAAGGACCGCAGGATCGAGGAAGACTCGAGAGTAATTGGAGACGAAGTAAAAACCATGGGTGATATGATGCATAAGATCATCATCACATGTATCAGTCGGCAGGCAGGCACGCACTCTATCTGTCAGAATTATTGCTTCATTCCCTTTCTTTCCTTTCCGAAACAAAGTTAGAGGTGATATGATGAATATTTTCATGGAACCTATTCGAACTTGACGCTCGGATCCTATTTCTTTGACTATATTAATTGAGATCATAGAGAAAAACATCATCCGTAATAATAGATAAGATTTTTTTAACTTTATTAAGAGAATTCTTTTCTCATAGTCTTTACAAATAAGAAGAACATATCAATAAACTTCAATAAAAACATATCTTCTATCGGTCCGAATAGAAGATAGAGGTCTTATTGATAGATAGAGGTCTCTTTAGATATGAAGAGTTCTTTGACTCTCAATCTTATTTGAACCATCTTTACTTTCGTATCATCTCGTATATTTGAAATACTATGATCGAGAATAAATCTTCTTACGACATAGTTCGAAAAAAACAGATAAAGATCGAAACAATTTCAACATATATTTGACAGTGACTTCAGAAGATTGACAAGTCTGCTTGAGAACCAAAAAAAAAAAATTAACCTCGTATGTGTCGGTGTTACAGCTAACTGTTCCCACCAAGAAGGTCTCATTGGAATCCATGAGAGAGAGACCAACCAACCAACAGGGAGACCGCAATCAAAGCAGCAGATGCAAGAGCTCAGAGCCCGATGCTCGACAGCAGGAACCACAACTTGAAAGGATCAGCACCATATAAATACAGATAGATAGAAAGAAGACTCAACGTCCTAGGCTGAAGAGGCTGACGTGAAACCCTAATGGTCCCTTGACATGAACTATGTCCTAAAATATGCTCTTCTTCCCCATTGTTGTCGTGTGGTCTTCAGACAAGAATTCTTTGACCTCTACAGTACCATTCGTGCTCTTCTTCCCATGTCCTTAGTGTTTGATCAAATGCTAGCTTTCTGTCTCCGACATACGGGCCAGGGGTTACAGATTAAAGATGGCTCGCTTCGTTCTTTTCTCTTCTTCCATTCGTTCAAATTTGAATTGAACTCTGGAATAGAGAAAAACAACAATCAATGCCGAGAACAATGATCATGGTGCCAAAATTCTTTTAATGTGAAGTCTGATAAAAGATCATGGCATAAATAAATATGGAATGATAATTTTATATATTTTATTTCTTAATTAATATATAATTCGAAGATCAATTATAAATTTAATTACATAATTTGAACGTATGATTAAGAAAAATCTTTCCCTCATAACTTTTATACATACACATTATCTTAATAAATGAAATCATCTTTTTCATATTAAAATTTTTATCTTATTAGAGCCCTCTTAGTTTAAACAAAATATTTTTTTTCTTCCTCCTCTTATCTCTTTTCCATCGAAACTCTCTAATCTACCCAGCGTTGATAATCTCCTTGTCATCTGCTATCGCTATAACAATAATCTCTTTCCTTGGTTATCTTAACCAGCATTGGAGTTCCTCGAGGGAGCCTCCTTCCTCTCTTTCTTACCATTGACTCTATCCACTACCACCCTGAATATCCCTCGTTACTATTTTTTTAGGGGCCCCGGTTGGAACCCCAGCCTTCCGCCTCTTCCTTTCCTGCCTTTTCGACCCCATCCACCACTCCATCTCCAACCATCGCTCGTGGTTGAAGTTCGTCGACCATTCTGCCTTCTCCCACCTAGATTTCATCACGGGCGTTGCCTCTCGCTTCCGCAAGAACCTCATCTATTTCCATGTCAACTATGTGATTATCATCGCAACCATTCTCATATCTCCATAGTCGATCATCAACCTTCTCATCGGCCACGAACGTCGCTATCGATTTCGCTAGTATCCTTGAATGCCTCCTTCGACGCAGGTCCCAGATCCGAGGATCGTTAGTTAAACTTCCCTCGATGCCTCTTTCAATCAATCGTCTACCAAATACTCCTCTATTCGTGCCCCTTGCACCTTGTTATCACCGTCGGCGATCAACAATCTCATTCATATAGTGCTAGCGACTTGTCTTCGATAATGAATTATATCACTCTATGGATAGCTTAGTGATCATTCTTCTCTCCTTATCGTAAAGCACTAGCTATCGTTATTGATTACTTTGCTCGACAGTCTTTATTCTAATTTGTAATATATATCTTAGATCTACAATTTTCTCTTTTATGACTCCATCATTGTCATTGCTCTCATTGTCATTGTCAAAAGAAGGGCCTTCTCCATATCTCCTCGAACAATAGATCAAATCTCCACTGTATGCCAGATCATCAATTAATTTTGAATTTTCTTTAGTAGATTACAATATCTTCTCAGCATATCTTACACTTCTACATCTTATGCTTCAACTATTGTTTCCTTAGGAAGCAAAAGTTCATCTCAACTTACAAGACTTATATATATAAATGCAACAAATTTGATGCCCTTCAAACTATCCAAAAATGATAACTATGCATCTTGATGGGCATAATTCATCGATCTCTTGTTTGGATATGATCTATTAGGCTATATCATTAGCTCTCTTAGTTGTCTACTAGAAAAATTTTAATATCAGGAGAACCCATCCTAATGGTAAATATTGATTATAAGTTATGACTACGACAAGATTACCTTATTTTATAAGTCATTCAAGTCTCAATCATTGGCTTCATAGCACCATTAATCTCTTTGTGCAACACTACGGTAGAAGTATGATCCAAGTTACAAACCATCCTCACCAATCTTTTTCACACTCGCATGTTAAGTCTTTTATCTACTCTAGTAAAAATAACACAAGAAAGAAGTAATATTATTGATTATATATAAAATCTAAAAGTTATTATAAATGACTTAGCTTTAATAAGTCATCCCTTAAGTAATGAAAAATTCATTATTCATACTCTCAATAGCCTAGAAGATGAATATAAGAAATTGACGATAGTAATTCGAACACATGACTGTCATTTGAAGAATTATATGATAAGCTGATTAATCATGAAACATATCTGAGATGAAAAGAGAGGAAGACGAGACCAAATATTATAGATCAATTCAATAAAAAATCTAAAGAAAAAGATAATCAAAGCAATAAGAACTTTAATAAAGGACTAAATAATATGCCTCATACACATGAGTGATACACAAAGTCATCATCCATCCTTCGTTATACTATTAACTCTCCAACTATGATGGCAATTTTAACTTAAACAACTCAGGAAATAATTTTAACTATAACTATCAGTAGCATCTCAATAATAATAATCAATAAAAAATCATATTTCAGCTTTATAACAAAATCATATATATAACAAAAGTTTATCGATCTTGACCTAAACCCACTGCTATACCTAATGAGTTCTCAAGTAAACATCATAATTGCTCCAACTATTTATCTGAGCAATTAGATTATTAACTCTTATATTTCTCATCATATCACTTCTTATGTATAGAATTTATCTATTCATACCGACTATGGAGGTAACGAAGACATGTGATGGTAATAGAATTCCTATCAATCACACTATCCCATAATACTTAATACACACAAATACTTTTATATTTGATGATGTTTTGTATTCATTTCACATTAAAAAAAAATATTTGTCTCTCAATGCTACAAACAAGATAACACCTTTGTTGAGTTCTTTCCTAACTCATTTCTTATAAAGGATTTGAGTACGAGAGTATCCTTGGTCTGAGGCCAAAGTAAAAACTATTAGCATAAAATATATAATTATGTTATCTGTAATACGAAAAAACTTTTATGTCAAGATTGAAATCAAATAAAATTAGATCTAATAATATTACGATACATACCTTCATTGCTACCTTCATTGCTATTCAGAAGAATAAACCTTATCTGATCTACAAGCACATCATTGTTAGATCTAAGATATCAATCTGCAAAGAAAACTAGATCCTTCTCCTCTCTTCCTATCCTTTCATAGGACCACTTTGATTGATGGATTAGGGAGATTGGGAGAAAAACCTTAATCTCTCAATTGTGTTTAGATGCATCTATTTAGCCCATAGAGATCCTGCCTATTTATAGAGGTCTAAGATAAGTTATTACAAGAGTTCCTCTCATCAAGGTTATCTCCTAAGAAATCCTACTTTAATATGAACTTCTTTTCCATTAGCCAATAACCATAATCAGAATCCAATCATATTTATAATATATTTTACCTAATTAAATAGGGCCATATAATATAACATTTTCCCACTTGGCCCATTAATTAGTAAGATACAAAAATACATAAAATCAAAAATAAATAAATAAAGTTTATTTAAAAAATAATTTGACTCAATTGGATTTTAAAAGTTTAGAAAAATTATATACATGCACGTGAATTTTAAAAATAGGCTAATAAGTCCAATAAATATAATAATACTACATTAAGTCTAACTAACAATATGAGTCATAGTGATTGTAAGTCATCAATGTCACATTTCCTTTTATGTACCACAATACTGGTAGCATTTCCTAATACAGTCCAAAATGACCTCTATAATTTGTCTTGTGAAGACAATCCTATAACACATTCAATCATAATATATACATACATAATTATGAATATGATAGTAGAAACAAATAACTTTAAGTACGTAAGCAAGAATGCCAATTATAGTATCTATTTAAACATGCATCACCATATTCTTTATGGGTTGCTCACAAACTCAATCATAAGAACATGTTCTTTCAAAATACTTTCGACTGTAAATCTTAAGTGAATAGATTAACAATCAATATAGTGGAACTCAAGTAACTAATTGACATTAGATGTTTCTGGACTCCTCTTCTCTAACCATTACATACTTTATACCATAATGTATAGAGATGAAATAGTACTTATCATTCTTATAGAAGAAAACTACTACAATATCATAAAATATCTTCAACGACTTGGTAATTGAGTCTAACTATACCAAGTCCTAAAATAATATTTTATAGTCAAAGTTTGATCAGTGGCCTCAAAGCATGCCACAAAATCAACTTCTATCATTAATCATAATAAATTGCCCCTCTAGTTGATATAGATATTAACCGTAAGGTAAACTTCCTATTATCAAGGTAATTTATACAATTAACATCTGAAAAAATATCATCATTTCAAGTTGATATAATTTCATACATGTGAGCATATAATCCTTTATCCCTTCTGGATATCTTATTACTTTTTTTGTAGTCCTTTAATGTTTTTACTTATAGGTAACTTCAATATATACACAGTATTTTAACTGTAAAACTAATATCCTTTTCGACCTAGGCTTGAGCATAGACTTCCAACTATGCATATACAAAGAATATCTTCTTTATCTAATTTTTTCTAAGTTATTTTAAAGTATTTACTATTAACTAAAATTTTACTTTTATGATTTACTAAACAAAATTGTATATTAAATCTTTTCAAGACTCGATTGATATATCTTTTCTAAGACAATCTTTATAATCATTGAGGTCTATCTTTGAATTACTTAATATTAATAATATAAGATGTCACATTTATATTAACCATTTTAAAACTCTTAGTGACAAATTTTTTGATTTAGTATAATAAACCAAGATCACTATTGGTAAGGCAAAATATTATCTATAAACAAGACCAATATAATAAACTGGTAAGACAAAATATTATCTATAAACAAGACCAATATTATAAATACTGATCAATAGTATTTTTCTTAAATATGAAAATAATAATATCAAGAACCTTTATATATCATTATCTTGAAGCTTATTTAAGGTCATATATGGATTCTTAAATTTGCATACCAAACTTTATAATTATTTCATTTTCTTTGTAAATCATTTAAAGTAACCCATGTAAAACTAGATCTTAATAAAAAATATTTTCATATCATTCTGATATAATTCAAACTCACAATGAGTCACTAATGTCATGATGATTCTTAATGAGTTTATTAAAAATTAAATATCTCATTATGGTCGATATATTCTTTATGAGTAAAACTTTTAACCACGAATCTGCCCATTATATCATTCGACATTGTCCTTTGAGTCATATTTATATAATAGACTCTTTTATAATTATTGGATAATTCGATAAATTTATCAAATATTATTCTAGTTATTTATTTTAACTATTCTTTTATTGCATCATATTACTTTTCAGAATCATTATTTTTCATAACTTGTGAAAATAATAAGGGATCCATTCTGATTCCTATATCATAATATAATTTTTGTAAATATATCACATAATAACCATAAATGACAGGATTCCTTTCCTTTTGAGATATTCTCAATGTTGTCAATTATGATAATTCTACAATACCATTAATAGTGATATCAATATAATGTGGGAGTTAGTAATGTTATTTTGTTGTTCACTTTTATAAAATTATTTAATGATTTGAGTAACAACAATCTCTCGAATAATAAAGGAGTATAAACTTGTATATCTTTTATATCAAAATTGAATTTTGAGATTTTTACTCCAACTGATTTGTTATTTTATAGGAATCTTACATTACCAGATTTAATTGTCCTCGTACTATGATTAGAACAATAAGATATGTACCCCTTTAAACTTTCTTGAATTGATAATAAAATATTTAAAAATAGTTATTAAATCTATTTTTCTTTTATATGAGTTGAAGATCCTTATCTCTATATGATAATCTCAAATATATAAATATCTTAAGTTAAGTTTCTTATTATTTTATAACTTTAAAAAAAGCTATGTAATTTACTTACTAGGAACATCATTCAAGATATACATAATTGTCCTTTGAGCTTCTTCTCACATTGATTTGGGTATAAAGGTACGATTATATCTTTCAGCAATCATATTATGTTGTAACACTTCTGGTAAATCATGTTAAACACATACCTTATTTTTCCAAGAATCTAGCAAAAGAATTAGAATTATAATTGGGTTCATCATAAATACCATAAAATTTATTATCCTTGTCGAATATAATGATCTTGACTTTTCCATCTAATTATCTATCGATTTCATTTATGTCCACTTCAAGAGTGTAAACGATTATAGATTTTATATGAATTAAATATATATAATCATATCTTAACAAGTTATCTATATGGTGATAAAATGTCTCTCTTTAATGGGACGAAAGTATAGAGTGACTCATAGATATTAGCATAATTTCAAGGAGTTTATAAAACTACATTTCATTTCAATATTTAATTATATGATCATTGTAAACTTAAGATTCATATTAATTATGTATAGACTATTATACATAATTCAAAGGTTATTATTTTTTTTTATTGAATCACAATAAGTTTACAACCACCAAAAGGGAAATAATATTCTAACAATTCTAGGTAAAGAACTCAAATTTCCAAAATTATAAGAATACAACATGGATCCTTAATGATCTATCAATTGAATTATCTTTAGATGTAGGCGATAAATACAAAATAATATCATTTTTACTTTAAGATGATTCCCTATAATGATGAATATCTCATTCTCTTTTAGTTTTATCCCCCTTCATTTTTTTTATTTTAATAAATATCTATTATTCGTAAAATATGTTGAAGCATCAAATTAATTCATCAAGTATTAGAAAAATAATTTCTGTAATATTTGATTTGAACCATATAAAGGTTATATTTATATATTTTCATTTCAAATCATATCTTATAGTTTTTTTTTTCTTTTTCTTCACATAACTTTCTTTGCTACATAAGTAACATTTTATTGTGAAGATATTCTTTTATGAGTTTATATAGTAATTATAAACTCATATGACTTATGCTTCATCTTTATTTTAGTGTTATCGATTTCTTGAGTAGTACCCAAAATATTATGATTAGTCACCTCAATTATTTATTCCATAGAACTTTCAATAATTAAGTTTGTGTTCTGTTCAATTAATCTGATCAAGGTCTCATTCACTCGATACAACTTGCATATACTCAAGCCATTTATTTCAAAAAGTATAAGGACATTTACAAAAATACAATGAAGAAAGTACTACAATAATAATATAATATTAATACTTTGAGTTTCCAAAATATGATGAACTATTGATATCATCTATATTTCACCTTTGGATGAAATATTGACATATCTATTGTTCACTCAAGATCATTTATAGAGGACTAATACTATCATTGTGGAATAATATTGTTGTCTTTGGGTATACAACCCTAAATTGTAAGGATATCCAAAATAGTATCATCCTACCCTATTATATAATATTTGAAATAGATTCTCCTTTGGGATTATCTAAAATATCCTAATTATGTGTGTCATCATGAATATTATTTTATTTAATATCATTTAGGATCAATTTCATAATGTATTTTATAGAATATTGGTCCAGGTTACTTTGGTGACTGCAGGACCAATACAAAAAGATAAAATACAATCTAAAATATCCCATGAATGACATAAACTTTATTATAATTCATATTCTATAAGCCTATCATCCCAAGCTACTTTGGTAGCTATTGGTTAGATAAAACTTAAGAAGATAAATTACAAATAATATTCACTAAATTTTTTTATCTTGATTCATGCTGCAATTGTGAATATTATTTTATTTAATATCATTTAGGACTTATTTCATAATTTATTTTATAAATTATTGGTCCAGGTCACTTTGGTGGCTGTAGGACCAATACAAAAATATAAAATATAATCTAAAATGTCATATAAATGATAAGGTCTTTATTGTAATTTATATCTCATAAGTCTACCATCTTAAGTTACTTTGGTAGTTATTGGTCAAATAAAACGGAGATAAATTACAAATATTATTCATAAATTTATTTATTTTGATTCATGAAGCAGTTCAATAATAGAATAACAACCATAATAATTATTGAACATTAATCAACAAAAGAAAAAACTCATATAATAATCATAATAACATATAAATCATGAAGAGCCTTTATGTGAAAAATAACTATCATTTCATAAATTCAAATATATACATGTGAATAACCAAATGAATATCCAAGAACAATAATTAGATTTTATTTACTGCATGTTAAAAATATAATCAATAATTCATATGAGAAAACTATAAAAATAAACCATAATTTATTTTTTTAATCAAAAATTAAATCCAATCAAATAATCAAAAAATATAATCATGAACAAATTCAATCACAATTATAATAAATCATATTTATCAATTTTATAATTGAGAATATAAATTAGAATTCTCAATTTTATAAGGGTAAAATTATAAATATGTTGATAGGACATAAATTAGAATTATAAAATTTAAAAAGGGTAGAACTATAATTTGGCAAATCTAGCTTCGAGAGTAAAATTGTAAATATGTCAAAACCCTAGCCTATGCAGTTGCCTGTGCGCGGCTCCTGCTCACGCGCGGCCGTGGCCTGGGCATAGCCACTACCGCTACCCTCTGCCCACAAGGGGCAGTGGTTGCCACCATTTGCGGCCACCGCCCTTCCATTGGTGCCCTCTACGGGCGCCACCATTACGCGTGAGGGCGGCCACCGCCTTCACACGTGGTGCAGCCGCTGCCTTCCGCAAGCTCCGTGTTCACAAGTGGTGCGAGATGCCCGTGTCGTTGGCATCCATGTGTGGCTGCTGCGATGCACATGCTGCATGGTGCAGCCACCACTCGCAAGCGAACCGCAACCATGATGTATGACTGCGGGGTGGTACATGGCCCTTGACGATGATCAACAGAGACCACTGCCTTAATAACATCGATAGTAAACATTAAATTCATCAATCAAACACAAAATATACATTGCTCACAATCAGTGATAAAGCAAATCATATAGAAAAAATAGATCAATAATATCTGATGAATCATTCATGCTTCGTAAACAAAAATAATAGATCTAATATATCTGTAATGCGGAAAAAACTTTTATGTCAAGATTGAAATCAAATAAAATTAGATCTAATAATATTACGATGCGTACTTTTATTGCTATTCAGAAGAATAAACCTTATCTGATCTATAGGCGCATCATCATCAAATCTTAGATATCAATCTGCATAGAAAACTAGATCCTTCTCTTCTCTTCTTATCCTTTCACAGGACCACTTTTATTGATGGATTAGGAAGATTGAGAAAAAAACATTTTTTATAATTGAGAATATAAATTAGAATTCTCAATTCTATTTAAGGGTATTTAACATTATAAATATGTTGATCGGACATAAATTTAGAATTATAAAATTTAAAAAGGGTAGAACTATAATTTGGCAAATCTAGCTTCGAGAGTAAAATTGTAAATATGTCAAAACCCTAGCCTATGCAGTTGCCTGTGCGCGGCTCCTGCTCACGCGCGGCCGTGGCCTGGGCATAGCCACTACCGCTACCCTCTGCCCACAAGGGGCAGTGGTTGCCACCATTTGCGGCCACCGCCCTTCCATTGGTGCCCTCTACGGGCGCCACCATTACGCGTGAGGGCGGCCACCGCCTTCACACGTGGTGCAGCCGCTGCCTTCCGCAAGCTCCGTGTTCACAGTGGTGCGAGATGCCCGTGTCGTTGGCATCCATGTGTGGCTGCTGCGATGCACATGCTGCATGGTGCAGCCACCACTCGCAAGCGAACCGCAACCATGATGTATGACTGCGGGGTGGTACATGGCCCTTGACGATGATCAACAGAGACCACTGCCTTAATAACATCGATAGTAAACGGCGCATCATCATCAAATCTTAGATATCAATCTGCATAGAAAACTAGATCCTTCTCTTCTCTTCTTATCCTTTCACAGGACCACTTTTATTGATGGATTAGGAAGATTGAGAAAAAAACATTAATCTCTCAATTGCATTTAGATGCATCTATTTAGCCCATAGAGGTCTTGTCTATTTATAGGTGAGGAGCAGAGGGTCTAGGATAAGTTATTATGAGAGTTTCTCCCATCAAGGTTATATCCTAAGGAATCCTACTTTAATATGAACTTTTTTTCTATTGACCAATAACCATAATCAGAATCAAATCATATTTATAATATATCTTACCAAATTAAATAGGATCATATAATCTAACATTGACAATATATATGAATGACCATCAGCTTTAAAATACCCAACCAATCACTCTTACTTCAATTGCTACTCTAATCAATGTGTGTCATCGTTGCCTTGGTTACCCATCATCCTCCATTCTGTTGGGTTGTTGGGCTGGCAGCCCACATATTCAGCCCATAGTGGGCTTGGGTAGCCCACAGCCCACACCCCCTCTTAACCTAACCCTAATTAAGATTAGGGGGGTGTGGTGGCTGCGTTTGAGAGGCAGAAAAAGGCTTAAATAAGGCAGCAACTTGGGAGATCTGCACAGCCACGGGATTCCAAAGAGAAGAAGGAGAACAAGGCAGAAAAGGAAGAGAAAGAAAGGGAAGAAGACAAGGACAACGCAGAGAGACTGTTCTCAATCATCTAGCAGTATTCTCATCTCAGGTTAGATCGAATCTACAGTAGACTCTTGCTGTGATTACTTAGGGAGGTTTTAGATATTGTGAGCAGTGACGTGATCCTTGTATCCCAGTTATTCTCTTGTGGTTGTTGCTAGGGTTTTGGGCAAGAGATTGAGATTTGTATATTCATTATTCTTATAGTGGATTATCTCTAGTTTGCCCCGTGGTTTTTACCCTTCACATTGAAGGGATTTTCCACGTATATCTTGGTGTTCTGTTTGATTGTGTTTCCATTTAATTCCGTTGCGTATTATGGTCTTCTAGTACTTGTTCATATACAAAGGTTATTTCTGCGATATATTTCCATCAACTAGTATCAGAGCGGGGTTTTGGTGATTTAATTTTTGTATTTGAATATGGAGGCTAGTAATGTTTCTCGCATGATTAGTTTGAATGGAAACAATTGGATGCTATGGAAACCAAGAATGGAAGATCTCTTGTACTGCAAAGATTTATATGGACCTTTGCAGGGGGATAGTGCAAAACCCACAACTATGACAGATGATGAGTGGAAGAGGTTAGATCGAAAAACAATTGGGTTTATTAGACAGTGGCTTGATGATAGTGTCTTTCACCATGTTTCTACTGAAATTTCTGCATATTCTCTTTGGAAAAAGTTGGAAAGTCTCTATGAAAGAAAAACAGCTGGCAACAAAGCTTTTTTGATCAGAAAACTTGTGAACTTAAAATATAGAGAGGGTGCTTCTATTACTGAGCATTTGAATGAAATGCAGAGTATTACTAACCAGTTATCCTCTATGAAAATGTCTCTTGATGATGAGTTGCAGGCATTGTTACTTCTCAGTTCATTACCAGAAAGTTGGGAGACACTGGTGGTTTCCCTTAGTAATTCTGCGCCAGATGGTGTTGTCACCATGAGTCAAGTAATAAGCAATTTGTTGAATGAGGAGTTGAGAAGGAAGAGTTCAGCAACATCTCAGAATGATTCACAGGCACTTATCTCAGAGAACAGAGGAAGGTCAAAGTCTAGAAGCAGTTCACGCATGGGTAGGAGCAAGTCAAGATCAAGAAAAGATATTGTTTGCTATAATTGTGGTGAGAAAGGACATTACAAGAACCAATGTAAGCAACCTAAGAAGAGCAAGAAAAAGGGAAAAGAAGTGGAGTATACAGAGTCAAAGAATAATACTACAGTTACAGTGCAGGGTGGTGATTATTTGATTTTGTCTCCTTCTGATGATATTTTTTCTTGTGTGTGTCAGGATCTTGAGTGGGTGATTGACACAGGTGCTTCTTATCATGCTACACCACGGAGGGAGTTTTTTTCTACATACAGGTCTGGAAATTTTGGTATTGTCAAGATGGGTAACTATGGCACAACAGACATCATCGGCATGGGTGATATCCATTTAAAGACCAACCTTGGCTGCAAGTTGGTACTTAAGGATGTGAGGCATGTGGTTGACTTGAGGCTGAATTTAATTTCAGTTGGAAGACTGGATGATGAAGACTATGAAAGCAGATTTCATAGAGGGCAATGGAAGCTCAGTAAGGGTTCTCTTGTTATAGCTAGTGGAAAGAAATGTCATACTTTGTATAGGTTGCAGGCTAAAGCTTATGGTGAGCAGTTAAATGCTACAGAGAAAGACTTCAGTATGGAGTTGTGGCATAGGCGATTGGGACACATGAGCGAGAAGGGACTGCAAGCTCTTTCCAAGAGAGAGGTATTACCAGATCTCAAAGGTATACATTTGAACCCTTGTATTGATTGTTTGGCTGGTAAACAACATAGAGTTTCATTTGCTAGTCCTGCTTTGTCTAGAAAAATGCATGTCTTAGACCGTGTTTATACAGATGTATGTGGTCCTTTGAGGACAAAAACTCCTGGTGGATCTGTTGATGTCCTTGGTATCAGTGGTGCACTTTATTTTGTCACTTTTATAGATGATTTTTCCAGGAAAGTTTGGGCCTATGCTTTGAAGACCAAAGATCAGGTGATTAATGTCTTCAAAGAGTTTCATGCCAGGGTTGAAAGGGAGACAGAAAGGAAATTGAAATGCATAAGATCAGATAATGGTGGTGAGTATACAGGATTGTTTAATGATTATTGCAGGTCACATGGGATCCAACATGAGATGACAGTTCCTGGTACACCTCAGCATAATGCTATTGCAGAGAGGATGAACCGCACCATCATAGAAAAGATCAGATGTATGCTTTCACAGGCCAAGCTACCCAAAAGGTTTTGGGATGAGGCTTTGAGGACTGCAGTTGATGTGATCAACTTATCACCATGTACAGCCCTAGATGGTGATGTTGCAGAGCATGTATGGTCAGGAAAAGATGTTTCCTACAAGCATTTGAGAGTATTTGGTTGTCGTGTATTTGCACATATTCCAGATAATGAGAGGTCCAAGCTGGATGGTAAGTCTAAAGAATGTATTTTTCTTGGTTACTCACATGATCAGTTTGGTTACAGGCTTTGGGATCCAGAAAAGCAGAAGGTGTTCAGGAGCAGAGATGTGGTCTTCTTTGAGGATTAAACCTTTGAGGATTTGAAGAAGAAGGCACCAGCCAAGACTTTTACAGAAGGATTAGCAGATTGTGACCCAGTTACTCCTCCAGTATATCAGGGTGATGGGGGGGATGTGCAGGAAGATAGTGTAGAGCCTAATGTTGATATACCTACAGGACATGTTGAGCAAGAAGAAGTTGGAGAGCAAGTTCCAACAGAACCTCAGTTGAGAAGATCTTCTAGACAACGTCAACCTTCCAGAAGATATTCTACAGATGAGTATGTGATGCTTACTGATGCAGGTGAACCAGAGTGTTACCAGGAAGCAGTTGAAAGTGAGCAGAAAGAGAAGTGGTTAGTTGCTATACAGGAAGAGATGGATGCTCTTCAGAAGAACCACACTTATGATTTGGTACTGCTACCAAATGGAATGAAGGCCTTGAAGAACAAGTGGGTTTTCAGGTTGAAGACTCAAGAATATTGTTCTCAACCAAAGTACAAAGCTAGATTGGTTGTGAAAGGCTTTGGTCAAAAGAAAGGTATTGACTTTGAAGAGATATTTTCTCCTGTTGTTAAAATGTCTTCTATTCGTGTTGCTCTTGGTATTGCTGCTAGCCAGGACTTGGAGGTTGAGCAGTTAGATGTGAAGACAGCTTTCCTTCATGGGGATTTGGAGGAGGAAATTTATATGGAGCAACCAGAAGGCTTCAAAGTCAAAGGTAAAGAGAACTTTGTCTGTAAGTTGAAGAAGAGCTTGTATGGGCTGAAGCAAGCTCCAAGACAGTGGTACAGAAAGTTTGATTCATTTATGACAGAAAATGGATACAAAAGAACGGCTTCAGATCATTGTGTGTACATCAAATGGTTTGGTGAGGATTTTATTATTCTCTTACTTTATGTTGATGACATGCTTATTCTTGAAAAAGATATGTCTAACATTGACAGGTTGAAGAAGGAACTGAGTGAGTCTTTTGCAATGAAGGACATGGGGCCAGCAAAGCAAATACTGGGTATGCAGATTTCTCGTGATAGGAAAAATAAGAAGATTTGGTTGTCATAGGAGAAGTACATTGAAAAGGTATTGGAAAGATTCAGTATGAGCAATGCAAAACCAGTTGGTTCTTCTCTTGCAGGTCACTTCAAGTTATGCTCAGAACAAAGTCCGTCAAGTGATGAGGAGAAGGAGAAAATACAAAAGATTCCTTATGCTTCAGCAGTCGGAAGTTTAATGTATGTGATGGTATGTACGAGGCCGGACATCGCATATGCAGTGAGTGTTACTAGCAAATTTCTTGCAAATCCAAGTAAAGAGCACTGGGCAGCAGTGAAGTGGATTTTTAGATATCTTAGAGGGAGCTCTAAGGTTTATTTAAGCTTTGGAGGTGGACCACCTGTGTTGACAGGTTACACAGATGCAGATATGGCAAGAGATATAGATACGAGGAAGTCTACTTCAGGTTATGTACTTACTTTTGCAGGGGGAGCTGTGTCATGGCAATCCAAGTTGCAAAGGTGTATTGCTCTCTCTACCACAGAAGCAGAATATATTGCTGCTACAGAGGTATGCAAAGAAATGTTATGGATGAAAGAATTCTTACAAGAATTGGGGCTGAAACAGAAAAATTATGTGGTACATTGTGACAGCCAGAGTGCCATCCATTTATGTAAGAACCCAATGTTTCATTCCAAGTCAAAGCATATAGATGTCAGATACCACTGGATTCGAAATGTATTTGAAGAGAAGCAGTTGCAGCTTCAGAAAGTTCATATAGATGACAACGGAGCAGACATGTTGACGAAGACCTTACCAAAAGAAAGACAGGAGATATGCCGACAGCTGGTCGACATGGCTTCACATTGAGGAGTCATGGGACAGCCTCCCTTATGGGCTGAAGGGGGAGGTTGTTGGGCTGGCAGCCCACATATTCAGCCCATAGTGGGCTTGGGCAGCCCACAGCCCACACCCCCTCTTAACCTAACCCTAATTAAGATTAGGGGGGTGTGGTGGCTGCGTTTGAGAGGCAGAAAAAGGCTTAAATAAGGCAGTAACTTGGGAGATCTGCACAGCCACGGGATTCCAAAGAGAAGAAGGAGAACAAGGCAGAAAAGGAAGAGAAAGAAAGGGAAGAAGACAAGGACAACGCAGAGAGACTGTTCTCAATCATCTAGCAGTATTCTCATCTCAGGTTAGATCGAATCTACAGCAGACTCTTGCTGTGATTACTTAGGGAGGTTTTAGATATTGTGAGCAGTGACGTGATCCTTGTATCCCAGTTATTCTCTTGTGGTTGTTGCTAGGGTTTTGGGCAAGAGATTGAGATTTGTATATTCATTATTCTTATAGTGGATTATCTCTAGTTTGCCCCGTGGTTTTTACCCTTCACATTGAAGGGGTTTTCCACGTATATCTTGGTGTTCTGTTTGATTGTGTTTCCATTTAATTCCGCTGCGTATTATGGTCTTCTAGTACTTGTTCATATACAAAGGTTATTTCTGCGATATATTCCCATCACATTCAACAACAGTTTTTTTTTTTTGTTACTCCCTTCCAACTTCCAAATGAAGTAGATTTATAATATATTGTGATGCTTACCTTAGTAATACAAGTTATAAACTATCTTTTGGTATGTCCTCCATATCATTCTTTAAATTATTTAAAATTATTTATAGTGATGTCTAGAGCTCTATCCTAACTAATTCCTTTGATAATTTTAGATTTTATGTCATTTTAGTAGATTATTTCACTAAATATACATGATTATATCCTCTCAAATATAAATATGAAGTTACTATAGTCTTTACTCATTTTAAAAGGCTGATTGAGAATTTATTTCAGTCTACCATTAAAATAGTTTACTTTAATATAAGAGGTGAATATCAAGCTTTAACAACTTATCTTTTATCATGTGGTATACAACATCTTAAGTCACCACCATACATACCTCAACTAGTTTGCTCCATCGAACAAAAATATATATAAATAGCTGAGACTAGTCTTATCCTCCTAAACTAAGCCTCTATGTCATTAACTTTTTGGTTAATAGCATTTTAAACTATAGTCTATCTCATTAACCGCATGCTCTATCCAATCCTACAATACCAGTCATCATTTAAAATACTATTTTATAAAACCACCAACCTTCATAAATCTAAAATATTTGGTTTCTTATGTTATCCTTGACTATGCCCGTATGCTTTACATAAATTAATACTAAAATCTAAACCTTACATCTTAATTAGGTTCTCCCTTGAACATAATATTTTTCAGTGCTATGATCCTTAAACTTAAAAGGTCTTTGTATCATGACATACTATTTTTGTTGAGTCTATATTTTTCTTCCAAAATTTTACTCCCGCAAGACGAGCCACCATAATAACCATCTATTACTAAGTCCATATGAGTACACCTTAAACCCCCTCAAGCATATCTCATCACGTCAACCAATAATGCTCCTCTAGACTTGTACTCCCTTATTATTCCAATTCACTAGCACCTCACTGTCTCTCCTCTACAACTTCTTCATCTACCTCTACTCTTAATGCTCAATAAAGCAACGCCCTCGGTACCACAAATAATGTCTTTGTCCTTTTCTCAACTAAGTGATATCGAAGTACATTAACTTGATCAAGTGCGTGTCACTAACTATTTAGTAATTCTCATACTATTAATACAACTCAATAATACCATCAAGCTTGGACATCACATAACAACACGTTTCAAAAATGATATCTTCAAACCATATCAAATTTTTTATTTTTATGCTATCATAAGCTCCAAGTTGGTTGAACCTACAACTATTATCTAAACCCAAAAATATCCATAGTAATGCCAAGCTATATGTAAGAATACAATACCTTACTTCCTAAGGTCACATGGACCTTTATTTCATCTCACATCACACAAAATATTATTGAGTGTAAGTGGATTTTTCGAATTAATTCCAAATAGATCCATTATCAAATATAAAGTATGTCTAGTGGCCAAAAGATTTTACCAATAACTAAGTGTTAATTTAATAAAGACATTCAATCCTTTTATTAAACCAATAAATAGATCCATTGTCACATGGACCTTTACTTCATAAGGTCACATGGACCTTTATTTCATCTCACATCACACAAAATATTATTGAGTATAAGTAGATTTTTCGAATTGGATGAATTCCAAATAGATCCATTGTCAAATATAAAGTATGTCTAGTGGCCAAAGGGTTTTACCAATAACTATGTGTTGATTTCATAAAGACTTTTAATCCATTTATTAAACCAATGATAATTCGATTCATCTTGAGCTTGACTATCAATGCTTTCTTATAAAGAACCTTAACTTAAAATATCTTTATGCAAGAATCCTTAGCTTCATTCACCATATTCAAATCATATTTATAAATTATGAAAAACTATTTATGAACTTTGTTAAGTTCCAAGAGCTTAGTATACTAAACTTGACTCATTTTTAATGTTAGTCAATTTCATCAACTTCAAGTCTGACACTTCCTTATTCCTACGAGAATAAATAAGATGTATTATATATCTATTAATTTATGTGGATGATATTATTATCACAAAAAATAATTCTATGGAGATCGAGCAATTCCTTAAGCAATTGGCAGATTGATTCTCCATAAAAAATCTATGAACCTTAAACTACTTTCTAGGAGTGGAAACAATATTCATATCTTTTGGACTTTTTCTATCTAAGAAAAGTATATTCGAGATCTATTACAAAAATGAACGTGCCAAAAAAGTCATCACCCAACTCTCTATAATTCAGTCACTCAAATTATATGATGATAGCTTTATTATGGATCCCACAGTATTGATAAATACTTAGTTCCTTGTAGTATTTATTTCTCACATGCCCAGATATTTTATTTACAGTTTACAAATTATCATAATTCATGCATTGGCTCTCCACTATGTATTGGTCTGCACTAAAACGTATTCTGCAATATCTTAAAGAGCTCTCAATCATGAACTTCTCATTCGTAAACAGTCATTATTTCATCTTCATGCTTTAGTTGATGTTAATTGGGTAGAAAACATTGATGATAGAACATCTATATTAGTCTACATTATCTTCCTTAAAGCAAATCTGATCAGCTAGAGTTCCAAGAAATAAAACACAATTGCAAAATCCACTAATGGAGTTGAATACTGAGTGATCACTACCATCACTACAATATATTGTGATAATATTGATGCCACCTACTTATACACTAATTCGATATTTTACTCATGTATGAAACATATTACTATCAAATTTTACTTTGTAAGAGATCAAGTTGTCAGATATCAACTACATGTTTATTACATCTATACTTTTGATCAACTAGTAGACTTCCTTGCAAAGCCTCTTACCCATAGAAAATTTTAGTTGCATCGATCCAAAATTGATATCCTTGACAGAAGCTTAATCTTGTAAGACATAATGGAATATCATCATATAAATAAATATGAAATAAAAATTATAATCCTTAATCAATTTATGATATGAAAATTTAAATGTATGACCTAAACGAAGATCTCCGTCATAATCTATATAAATATATATTGTCTCAACGAATAAAATCAATCCTTTCATAATAATTTTTTTAAATTCTTGGATCACATGGAATTAATCTTTAAAAAAATAGACTCAAATTGATTCGTGGACCATCATGCATGACAAAACAATATTACCTATCATGATGGATCTTTAAGTGAATGAATTATCAGCATTGACTCTGGCTCATGATTCCTTAGATTAATACATACACATTGCTGGCTCATGATTCCTTAGATTAATACATACACATTGCAAAGATCACGCTTGGAAATGCATTGATTCGGTCTTCCAGCCGCGAGTGAAGGTGAGGTTGACCTCTACATGTTTTGTGGATTAATCCGATGGGGCGACGGATTTATTAACATGATGAGCATAAATTATTAGGAAAAAATATTTAAATTTAAGTTAATATTTTTATATTTAATATAGAAATAAGTTGAAGTATTTATTATAAGGGTTCGTGCCCAATCGAATCCATCAATTTTTTCACTTTAATGACGACTTCATACCATCACGCTATCATAAGCTTTCAATTTTATTCACGAATAATTATATATATATATATATATATATTTATGTATGTATGTATGTATATATAAAATCAGATTTGATCGTTGTAGATGGTATGTGGGAACGGATCACTTGTTTGTAATCAAATCAGTGGTTGACTTTTTCCTCCTTTTTCTCTTACATCTTCGTCAACTTCTGGACTTCCGACGTTTCCAAGCCAAAAACCACACAAGCGAAGACACATTTCTACAGCGTTCTTCGACCGGCAATAAATTATTAGAGAAACATTGACCTTTACGCCATTGACAAACCCATCACCTTGTGACGTACAATGCATCTCAAGAATACCTTTCCTGTGAGAAAAGCCAAAGCGTGAGGTCTCGAAGAATCACCGTCAACAATTTTCTCGGGAAAGCAGTACTTCAAATACGGGTTTGATGACTTCTTCTTGTATTACATTAGTTCTTACGAGAATACGTCATCCTACCTTTCTAAATCTTCACGTGGACCCATAAGAATGGAGCAGCCAAACCCACTCTGGACGTCTGAAGAAACTGAATTGAATTATCAGGCTTCCACCACAGAAATGAGTTATCGGTTGTACAAGATAAACATGTTGATTGACTTGCTGCTAAGATCAACATAAAAAAAGTCCAATGTCCACGTGTTCGACCATCTATCCATGGCTCTCGACTTATTTCAGGCTGCTCACGCGACGATGATAAAGATGGATATGGAGCCTCCTCCACACACTGCTTCGTTCTGACGTGGTGGCTGCTTCCGATCTACATGGATTTTTGAGACTTGTACGAGCTGTCGTTTGCTTTGTCACCGGGGCGCGTTGACCTCAAAGACGCTGTCAGCTCCCAGAGCGGCAAAGTCAGACACGGCATCACGATCTGTCGCCCTTTGATGGGTGAATCTAACCCGTCCATTTTTGTTTAAGGCTCGTCTTCCCGGCTTTCTTGGCGTTACAGCAGCCGCCGAGCACATCTCTGCTGTTGGCGCGCGAGAAGATGACGAGACAAACGTTGCGAAGCCTCCTGTCGCACAAATCCTTCGGCCGTCGCAGCAATCACGACCTCCCTGCTTCCTCGTCTTCGTTGGACGTGTCGATGATGGAGGAGAAGGTGGCAAGAGGTGAGGCAATCATCGTCAAATGGGACCCTGACGCCTCTGCCTACGCCAAGATCACTTCCCTCTTCTACGAAAGCCGCTCCGAGGCTCACCGCTTCCTTGCTGAGGTCTCCGACCTGCAGCGGAACATGCTCGCCTTCGTTGCGGCCGCCGGGCCAGCTCGCCTCGCCCACCCTTGCCTCGTCCGGGCGCAGACCCTCATGCAGGCCGCCATGCGTCGCCTTGTGAAGGAGTTCTACCAGATCCTTGCCGCTAACCGTGACCTCCTCGACCCCGAGTCCGTCTCCGTCCGCTCCGCCTGCTCCAGCGTCTCCGAGGAGCCCGACTACGACTCCTGGGAGTACCGCTCGCCCGAGGAGGAGGCGCTCGCCGCTGGGGAGTCCATAAGCGACGTCGAGCGCGCCGCCACCATCGCCATGGCCGACCTCCGGGCCATCGCCGACACCATGGTCTCCGCCGGATACAGCAAGGAGTGCGTCACGACGTACCAAACCCTCCGCAAGTGCATTGTCGACGAGGGCCTCTGCCGCCTTGGCTTCGAGCGTCTCTCCCTCGCCCACGTCCTGAAGTTGGACTGGGCGATGCTCGAGCTAAAAGTCCGGTCTTGGCTTGGCGCCTCCAGGGTTGCCCTGAGGACCCTATTCCACGGCGAGCATGTCCTCCTCGACCACGTCTTCGCCGGCTCCGACACCGTCAGGGAAGCACTCTTCGCGGACATTGCGGGTGATGCCGCTCTCCACTTCCTCAGCTTCCCGGTGTCTGTCGCCAAGTCGAAGCGGTCACCTGAGAAGCTGTTCCGGCTCTTGGACCTGTACGACACCATTGTGGAGCTGTGGCCTGAGATCGAGCTCGTTTTCTCCTTCGAGTCCACCGCAGTAGTCCGGGCGCAGGCCCTCGCTTCTCGCTCCAAGCTCGCGGAGACAGCCCGCGCCACCCTCGCTGACTTCGAGTCGGCGATCCTGAGGGAATCCTCTCGTTTGGCGGTCCCAGGCGGAGGGGTCCATCCGATGACCTGCTACACCATGAACTACATCTCGCTGCTAGCCGATTATGAGTCCTCCCTCGCCGAGATCTTCGCCAACTGCCCCCTCCAGACCCCAAGCCCCATCCCGGATTTCTTCTTGGACACGTCTCAGGTGCCGGCGGTGCATCCTCCTGCCTCATGCCCATCTTCACCCGGAACCACCACCTCCTCCTACAACTCGGCGGTCGCCGAGAAGCTCACGTGGCTCGTCTTCGCGCTGCTCTGCAAGCTCGACGGGAAAACGGAGACGTATCAGGACGTGGGTTTGTCCTACCTCTTCCTCGCGAACAACCTTCAGTACATAGTGAGCAAGGTACGGTCTTGCCAGCTGCTGGAGCTGCTGGGCGAGGAGTGGGCGGCACGGCACGCCGCGAAGGCGAGGCAGCACGCGTCGGGGTACGAGCGAGTGGCGTGGGGAGGGGTGGCGACGGGGGTTCCAAAGGGGGAGGTGTCGGCGGGGGAGGCGGGGGAGTGGATACGGGCGTTCATCGCGGCGCTGGAGGCGGCCTGCGCCACCCAGGCTGGGTGGGTGGTCACCGACCCAGGGATGCGGGAGGAGGTGAAGGAGGCGGTGCGAGGCATGGTGGTCCCGGCGTTCCGGGGGTTCTACGCGCGCTGGCATGCGGTGATCGAGGATGTTGCGGTGGCGTCGTACTCGCCCGACGATGTCCGAGACCAGCTGGGGAAGCTCTTCTCCGGTTCCGGTTCGGGCCCGAACCGGTCCGAGGCGAGAGAGAGAGAGAGAGAGAGAGAGAGAGAGAGAGAGAGAGAGAGAGAGAGAGAGAGAGAGAGAGAGAGAGAGAGAGAGAGAGAGAGAGAGAGAGAGAGAGAGAGAGAGAGAGAGAGAGAGAGAGAGAGAGAGAGAGAGAGAGAGAGAGAGAGAGAGAGAGAGAGAGAGAGAGAGAGAGAGAGAGAGAGAGAGAGAGAGAGAGAGAGAGAGAGAGAGAGAGAGAGAGAGAGAGAGAGAGAGAGAGAGAGAGAGAGAGAGAGAGAGAGAGAGAGAGAGAGAGAGAGAGAGAGAGAGAGAGAGAGAGAGAGAGAGAGAGAGAGAGAGAGAGAGAGAGAGAGAGAGAGAGAGAGAGAGAGAGAGAGAGAGAGAGAGAGAGAGAGAGAGAGAGAGAGAGAGAGAGAGAGAGAGAGAGAGAGAGAGAGAGAGAGAGAGAGAGAGAGAGAGAGAGAGAGAGAGAGAGAGAGAGAGAGAGAGAGAGAGAGAGAGAGAGAGAGAGAGATACGCTTCCATATCTAGCTTACAGCAGCTTACGCCTCTTCTCTCCTAACAATAGATAATACAGAATAGAGAGAGAGAGAGAGAATATAAATAATTATAGCTTGATGTAAAATTCCCTAATAAACGTGAGAACCGAATTAGTTCATAGTAAATAGAATATAAACTAATTTGCCTCGGCATTGCGATCGATGGGTTCTTAGTCCGATCACATGGAGGAAATTTGAACTCAATTTGCCTAATTTATGTGGTGATGAGGATAATATGGTGACGAGACGGGCTGACGTCAGCTGCTCCAGATAACGCCCCACGCTTCGCTCGACCCGGCAGCACTTGGTCAAAAGGACCAGAATGCCACCCGAGGCATGACCTGCTCAGGCCCGATCCTTCACGCCACGCCAACATCGCTGTCAAACGTTGCCGGGAGTACGATCCCGCTCCCTGCAAAACAGGCACGTCAAACACGGTAAATCACCCTACATAAACCTCGCCCCTGAGAAGAAATAGGGGGGAACCCAATCGAACACACACGGGGGAGACCTCTTTACTTCATCTGACTCGATCGTTGGAAGGGTCGGGCCGAGCTCCGACCCGACTTGTGTGCAGGTACGAAGACGAAACGAAGCTTTTTCCCCCGAGGCCGAGGAGGGGGATCCTTCCCTACGGAGCGTCCCGACGAGCCCCATCGTGACCCGATCCACGCGGCCGCCCACATCAGCGACCCCGAGAGACCTTGAACGAGATCCCCGCCATTCGGACCCGAAACAAGTCGCGTCGGCCCCGAGGCCACGGCATAAAGTTGTTCACACGATCAGATTGACACTAGAAGAAGGGCCCGGATGTCGAGGGATCCTCATATTGACCCCGACGTACCCCCAACCGAGGGATTGTTGTTAATGGGGATGCCGGTCGAGCACCCCTCGCGTGATGGGCAACGGGCAGACGACCCCATCATGACCTCGGAACGTTATTGGCGTCTGTTCAATGACCCAGGTCTGCTTCCACTAGAAGGCATCCCCAGCATTCCTTCGCCCGTGTCGTCCGAGGCCTTTCAGGACTTTGCCCATCAGGTCCGAGCTTTGGCGGGAATGGTGCAGGCCGTCATCCCACTCATTTCCCAATCAGCAAATCCGTCGGCGGCCCCACCTACGAGTCAACTGGGGCCATCTGCACCGGTTCACGTAACCACTTCGGCACTCCCAGGCTCACCCCGGACCCGGGCGTTTCCCCTTGGAGACCAAGCAGTGGGAAACCCTCCCGACCAATTCGAGCTTGAGACGATATCTTCGGACCCAACGGACTCCTTTCGGGCTCAGCTACGCCTTCTCAGTCAACGACTAGAAGAGGTGTAGAAGGAGGTCCGTAGTTCGAAGGGAGAGCTATGAGACGATTCCCACCAGGGATCGTCGTTTGTGGCTGAAATACGGGACAAGCCGGTCCCCGCAAACTTTCGACTTCCCTCCCTGGACGCTTATGATGGCGCCACCGACCCGATGGACCATGTAGCCGCCTTTCGGGCTCAGATGGCGCTATACGGAACTTCAGACGCTCTGATGTGCAGGGCGTTTCCTACGACCCTGAGAGGACCAGCGCGTACATGGTACAGCGGCTTGAAGACCGGGGGAATCGCTTCCTTCGATCAGCTCGCCAGGGAGTTCGAGCTCAACTTCCTGGCTCTGTCCCGACCGAAGCCATCCGTCGCCCTGCTCCTTGGACTAAACCAAAAAGAGGACGAACCCCTCTCCCGTTTCGTGAATCGATTCGCCACGGAAATTCGGGGTTTGTCGGATGCTCACCCTTCTTTATTGATACAAGCATTCATGGCGGGTCTCCGCCCCTCTAGGTTCTTCTGGTCCCTCGTGGAAAGCCCCCCCACCGTAGTTTCGGAAATGCTTCAGCGAGCCAACCAGTATGTCGCGGCGGAAGCCTGGATGTTGAGAAGGGGAGAGGAGCATAAAAGGCCCCGCACAGAGCCACCACGAGGGAAGCTACCGGGCCCGTCGAGGCGCAGAACGGACCAGCCCGACTCGTCTACGCCGAGGTCGCCCCTCCCCGCCTTGGGAGCATCCCGAACACATATATTTATGCAGATAAAGGAGAAGGGGCTGCTACGAACCCCCAACCCGATGAGGAACCCACGGGAGCTCGCAGACCAGACGCGTTATTGTCATTTCCACCGGCAAAACGGGCATGATACAAAGGAGTGCCACGAATTGAAGAAACAGATCGAAGAGCTGATCCGAAGAGGGCACCTCGGTCGTTATCTACGATAGGATAAAGAGCTTTCCCCACGGCCTGAAGGCCCCATCGAAAGGCAGATCGACGTGATTACGGGCGGCCCAGCGACCGGGGGAAATAGTATGTCTGGGCGGAAAGCATACGCCCGTGCTGCTGCAGCCGAAGATCCTGGGCCCGGACTCGAGCCTGAGGTCACGTTTCCTACCGAGAGAGCTGAGCATCCCGATCACGACGATGCGTTAGTAGTTGCTGCCAGGATCGCCAACGCCCAAGTAAAAAGGATCATGGTCGACACTGGAAGCTCGGCCGACATCCTTTATCTCGACGCTTTCTAGAAGCTCGGGCTCGCCCGCGACGCCCTATAGCCTATGAGCTCTGCCCTCACCGGGTTCACCGACGAGTCAGTCTCGTCGCTCGGCGCAATCACCTTGCCCCTGACCCTCAGGGAAGTACCGAGGACGAAGACGGTAATGGCAACCTTCTTGGTAGTCGACCTCCCCACCGCTTACAACGCCATTCTAGGGCGCCCCACCCTCAACAAGTTTAGAGCGGTTATCTCCACCTACCATCGGACCGTGAAGTTCCCGACCCGTGCTGGGGTCGGGGAAGTCAAAGGAAATCCCCGCGAGTCAAGGCAGTGCTACCTGGCTGTGGTCTCCCTACACAAGAGGAAGAAGGCTGAATTGCCCTTTGAAGATCCTCGAGAAGCGAAAAGGCCGTTCGCGCACCCCGAGCCGACGGGGTCCACAGTGGATGTACTACTACAGGAGGGACGCCCAGATCGAACGGTCAAGCTCGGGTCAGAGCTTCCTGAGCCCGAGCGAGCCCAGCTCATCAATCTTCTCCAAGAGAATGTCGAAGCCTTCGCATGGTCGCCCGCTGACATGCCAGGCGTCGATCCAGAGATATCTCAGCATCACCTCTGCATCTCCCCCGACGCACGGCCAGTAAAGCAGAAGCCCCGACGTCTTGCTCCCGAACGTCAGCAGGCCGTCCGAGAAGAGTTAGAGCGGCTTCTAGCGGCAGGCTTCATTGAAGAGGCCAAGTACCCACGCTGGTTATCCAATGTAGTCCTCGTGAAGAAGCCTAATGGAAGCTGGAGGATGTGCGTTGACTACACCGATCTCAATCGCGCTTATCCAAAGGATTGCTACCCCTCCCACGAGTCGACCAGTTGGTCGACGTAACAGCCGGTCACGCCCGCCTTTCATTCATGGATGCCTTCTCAGGTTACAATCAGATTCGGATGGCACCCGAGAATCAACAGCACACCGCATTCCTCACCGACCAAGGGGCATACTTCTACAAGGTTATGCCATTCGGGCTAAAGAACGCTGGGGCAACGTATCAGAGGACCGTGAACAAAATGTTTGCTCACCAGATAGGAAGAAACATGGAAGTCTACATAGACGACATGATTGTGAAAAGTCGCACGACTACGACTCACTTGTCCGACTTGGCCGAGACCTTTGACACGCTACGAAGGTACAACATGCGTGGGCAAATTCCTTGGGTTCATGATACATGAAAGGGGAATCAATGTGAACTCCGAAAAGGTGCGGGGGCCGGACTGGTGCTACAAGCCCCCGACGGGCGCTCGTTCGAGCGCTCCCTTCGCTTCGGATTCGAGGCCACCAACAACGAGGCGGAGTACAAAGCGCTGCTGGTGGGGCTCAGATTGGCCATCGAGATGCAAGTGGGCAGCATACACGTCCTCACCGACCAAGGGGCATACTTCTACAAGGTTATGCCATTCGGGCTAAAGAACGCTGGGGCAACGTATCAGAGGACCGTGAACAAAATGTTTGCTCACCAGATAGGAAGAAACATGGAAGTCTACATAGACGACATGATTGTGAAAAGTCGCACGACTACGACTCACTTGTCCGACTTGGCCGAGACCTTTGACACGCTACGAAGGTACAACATGCGACTAAACCCCGCCAAATGCGCCTTCGGTGTCAACTCGGGCAAATTCCTTGGGTTCATGATACATGAAAGGGGAATCAATGTGAACTCCGAAAAGGTGCGGGCAATCGTCGACATGCAGGCCCCTCGGACCATCAAGGATTTGCAGCGCCTGAATGGGAGGCTCGCCGCCATGTCTAGGTTCCTATCCCGATCGGGCGATCGGTGCCTTCCTTTCTTCCTGGCCCTGAAGGACCCCAAGGGCTTCGAGTGGACGGCAAAATGCGAGGAGGCTTTCGCCCACGTTAAGGAGCATTTAGCGTCGCTCCCTCGGCATGCATTAAGTTCTGTCTTGATCAAGGAAGCCTCTGGAGAGCAACTATTGGTCTACTACACCAGTCATGTCCTTAACGGACCCGAGGAACGATACCCCCCGATCGAGAAATTGGTGCTGGCGCTCGTGTTGACCGCCCGGAAGTTGCGCCCCTACTTCCAAGCTCATCCGATCAAGGTAATCACCGATCAGCTGCTCCGGCAGGTTTTGTCTAAATTTGACCTTGCAGGACGCCTCCTCAAGTGGTCAGTAGAGCTCGGTGAGTTCGATATTCAATACGTACCGAGGACCGCCATCAAAGCACAGGCGGTGGCCGACTTCATCTCAGAGCTGACCCAGTCGGAGGACGAGGATCCGGAACGCGTGAAGGTAGAGTGGCTCCTCTACGTAGATGGATCATCCGACCGAAAAGGTGCGGGGGCCGGACTGGTGCTACAAGCCCCCGACGGGCGCTCGTTCGAGCGCTCCCTTCGCTTCGGATTCGAGGCCACCAACAACGAGGCGGAGTACAAAGCGCTGCTGGTGGGGCTCAGATTGGCCATCGAGATGCAAGTGGGCAGCATACACGTCCTCACCGACTCGCAACTAGTAGCCAAGCAGCTCACCGGCAACTATGAGGCCCGGGACCCCATCATGTCGAAATATCTAGCGGAGGTAAGAGCTCTCATCGACCACTTGCCCCACTTCACATTATCCAAGGTACCGAGATGACAGAATGAGCGGGCAGACACACTAGCGAAACTGGCCTCCAAATCGGGTCCCGAGGGTGAGCCCGACGTAGAGGAGCTCCCCACCCGCGCCATCATGGTCGCAGCAGTCGCCACCGTTGGCCCTCCAGCAACATGGGTGCAGGAAATGTTGCAATACAAATGTCACAGAATGCTCCCCAAGGATGAGGCTGTGGCTCGGCGACTCCGCCAGACCCAAGCCTGGTACTGCGAAATCGATGGACGTTTATACAGGAGGGCGTACTCACGCCCCCTCCTACGCTGTCTGGAGCCCAAAGAGGCTCAGTCAGTCCTCGCCGAGGTCCACGGCGAGATCGGCGGAGAACACATAGGCGAGCGCACCCAGGCGTTTAAGGTGCTCCGTCAAGGGTACTTTTGGCCCACCATGTGTCGAGACGCGAGATCATATGTGCAAAAGTGTGATGCGTGCCAGAGGCACGCACTAGCACCCCGGCAGCCGACGGTACCGATGACACCCGTGGACTGCGCATGGCCTTTCACGCAATGGGAGATGGACTTCCTCGGCCCTTTTCCCCCAGCTTCGGGGCAACGAAGATATATTGTCGTCGAGGTAGACTACTTCACCAAATGGGTCGAGGCCGAACCGCTGGCAACGATCGCGGAGCGTCAGGTTGAGAAATTTGTATGGAGGAATATCATTACCCGGTTTAGCCTGCCCAGAGTCATCATCACTGACAATGGGACACAGTTCGCCAGTGCTCGATTCAAGGAGTTCTACGCGACCCACGGGATACAGCTAAAGTTCAGCTCGGTTGCTCATCCCCAAATAAACGGGCTGGCTGAAGTGACCTACCGAGCTATCCTGGGCGGACTTAGAAGGACGCTCGCGGCCCGATCCACTTGGGTTGATGAGCTCCCAAGCATCTTATGGTCCCTACGGACCATGCCTAAGACTGTGATAGGGGAATCCCCTTACAGCCTAGCATTCGGTGTCGAGGCCGTCCTACTCGCCGAGGTGGAGATCGCCACTCCACGGACAGAGTCCTACGAAGAAGGGCCATCAGCCGACGGGCTCCGAGCCGGATTGGACTTACTCGAAGAAAGGCAGGCCGACGCGCACCTAAAGAACATCTCCTACAAGAGAGCTGTCGCCAGGATTTATAACAGGAGTGTGCGTCCCCGACCTATCAAGCTGAGTGATCTAGTGCTGCGCAGGGCCGAGTTACGTAACCCGACCCGAGAGCATGGTAAGCTTACTCACAAATGGGAAGGACCTTATCGGGTCGTTAAGGTCGTCCGATCGAGCACATATCGGCTCGCGACTATGGCCGGCTGTCCATTGCCAAGGACATGGAACGTCCAGAATCTTAAGAAGTTTTTCATATGAAGCGACAAACGTTGATAATATATGAGAGTCTGAAGTAAAACTTTCTTTCATTAAAGAAAAATTGGGGTTACAAGACCCGATCCTGACTTACAAACTGACCGACCCCTTAGAAAAAATGACAAAAATTACAGGGCCCTTCTATTTCTTCGGGACCTCTAAGCGGTCGTTGAAGGGAACATCCTCGGGCATGTCCACCTCTAGGTCCTCGGGGTGGTGGGAGAAAGGATCCTCCTCTATCTCCGAGCCGGGGTGACGCACACGGAAGCGGCATAGGGCGATTCGGTATCCATATTCGTAGGAAACACGTCCCATCCGAGTTAGACCGAGTTCGAACCCCTCGGACTTCTTATAAGTCTCGATCGCTTCCTTGTCCTTTTTTGGTCGGAGACGGGCCTCCTCGGTAAGCGCCTTGGAAGCTGCTTTCGCCTCGGCCTTCGCCTCTTCCAGCTTCTTGCTGAGAGTACACGCCTTCGACTTCAACAGTCGGAGCTCGACCCGGTCTACTCTGAGAAGCTTTTGGAGCTCCTTATTCGAGCCTTCCGATGACTGGAGCTCCGATTTGAGGCGCTCCACCGCCGCTTCCAAGTCCGCCGCGCGTTTCTCGGCGGCCGCCACGGCTTCTGGGCCCGACCCAGCCTTGATCTCTTCCACTTGGTGACGCAACTCGGAGTTGCGCTCGTTGAGGTCCCCGATGACCCGACCGGCATCACACACCCGATCCATCAGCGTCGTCGCATAATGTAGGCCCTATAGGAAAGAAGAAACGTCAGGAGGGACACTGTTAAATAGGTAGCGAGAAGAAGCAGACACGATACGTACCAATGTCAAGGACTTGGCCGACTTCCCAAGCAGAGCCTCCGAGGGCAAAGTGTACAAATCCCGAGCCATGTTGGGATGTAGCGCGCCCTGGAGGAATGCGGCGGAGGAATCTCCTCCGGCCCACACTTTGTCCCCCCGGGACAGGCCCCCCAACGGGCGACCAGGGGGTCGCTTGCCTCCCCCGTCGGGAGTTCACCGACCACCCGTGACAGAAAGGGCTCGTCGGCACTCATAGGTAGTCGACACAGGTCGCGTACGGCGGGGGGACGCGGACCCTTCTTTGTCACCTCCCGGTTGGGCCCCGCCGCATCTTGGTGGAGGTCTGCCTCTCCCCGATCCGCCCGCCTCGCGGCAACAACCCTCGGCTGGACCGGAACCACCTCGACTCTCTCGGAAGCGGTGATCTTCGCCTTCTTTAGGGGGCGCCCGGCCTCGACCTCCAGCGGAGCGCCCTTCGACCCGGGCTACGTGCCCACCCACGGACGTGGGGAAGATGCGGACGACGCCCGACCGCCTCGAACGGATAGAAGATTCACCATTCCTGTGATAAACCGGGGAAGAGTTAAAGCTCAGGGCGAACCACGAAATACATGGACTGGACGCTGTGAACGTACCCTGAGGCGTCAGACTGAGACCTGCCTCTATCAGCCACCGCTCGATCATGTTCCGGATGGATTGGGACCTAGGGAGAATCTCTCGGAGCCTTCCCAGATCCCTACGCTCTTCGTCGCTCAAGCTCGGGACGGTGTTATCAATCACCCTTGCGGACCACCGAACCTCGAAACCCCAATCCTTTACACAACTGACATAGAAAAACCTCCCTTTCCACCCCTTGTTACTAGAGGGGGCCCCGCTTACTCGAAAGCCCATTCGGGCTGATAGAAAGTAACCCCCTGACCCTTTAGAAAGATGAAAGCAGGAAAGAAAAAGGTTTCGGGTGGGGGTGATATTTGCATAATGGCATTCCCCCAGGAACGCCACTAGGTAGCGCCAAGAGTTCGGCGCCACCTGAGACGGCGAAACTCACCACAGGGAGAGGCAAGAGACTATAACGGGGTGAAGGGGAAGGCGCAGCCCCGCCTCCAGCGCGTCTAGAGTCAATGCGAAACCCTTTGGGATCGGGTCATAGGCCCGCTGCCCCGGTTTAGGAGCGCTGAGGATATAATCCTCCGGGATGCTGTAGCATTCCCGAAGCCTCCTCAGCGATGACCTGCTCACGGTGGAGTCGAGGTAATGCGGCCACATTAAGGCCTCGAGGGCCCGCATCGCTTCCGCGTCAGAGGACCGGTCAGAGGACGGCGAAATTGATCTCACCCTAACCTTGTTGAGAGATGAGGAAGAGGAAGAAGAGGAGGAGGTCATCCTCACTGACCTTAAAAGGAAACAGGAAAGATCTACTTGAAGAAGAGCGAAGACACCGAAGGCGAGGAGGACGACCGAAGAGGGGATGGCGAGATCCGAAAAAGAAACCTCGGCGGTGAGAAATGGGAAGGAAGCCGCCCGTGACCTATCTGAAGAAGGGTTCCCGCCAAAACCAGCATCCCTTCGTCTCCCAAGAGTGGGCGACAGCCCGCTCACGTGCCTGCCCGCACGCCATGTCGCATCGGGGAGCCCAAAGGACGGCCCCACAATAAATGACGCGGCGACTCAGGGGGCAAGCAGAGTAAACGACAGAGCCTTTGCGCCTCGATTTCGATGCCTGAAGGCATTATGTTGACGTAAAGAGCTGGCCCCCAAGAGCTCACAAGATAAAGAAGTTCTCAGCCCCCCATCGGGAGTAAGTTGGTACGGAGGCACAATAGCACAAGATGTACCTCGGTCGCCGACTGCCCGAGTATGTCTCTGCGTAGCCTGCCTGCCTGAGCATGTACCTCGGCCGTCGACTACCCGAGTACGCCTCTGCGCAGCCTGCCTACCTGAGCCATGTACCTTGGTCGCCGACTGCCCGAGTACGCCTCTGCACAGCCTACCTGCCTGAGCATGTACCTAGGCCGTCGACTGCCCGAGTACGCCTCAGCGCAGCCTAGCCTACTTGCCTAAGCATGTACCTCGACCGCCGACTGCCCGAGTACGCCTCAGCGCAGCCTACTTGCCTAAGCATGTACCTCGGCCGTCGACTACCCGAGTACGCCTCTGTGCAGCCTGCCTGCCTGAGCATGTACCTCGGCCGTCGACTACCCGAGTACGCCTCTGCGTAGCCTGCCTGCCTGAGCATGTACCTCGACCGCCGACTGCCCGAGTACGCCTCTGTGCAGCCTGCCTGCCTGAGCATGTACCTCGGCCGTCGACTACCCGAGTACGCCTCTGTGCAGCCTGCCTGCCTGAGCATGTACCTCGGCCGTCGACTACCCGAGTACGCCTCTGTGCAGCCTGCCTGCCTGAGCATGTACCTCGACCGCCGACTGCCCGAGTACGCCTCTGTGCAGCCTGCCTGCCTGAGCATGTACCTCGACCGCCGACTGCCCGAGTACGCCTCTGCGTAGCCTGCCTGCCTGAGCATGTACCTCGACCGCCGACTGCCCGAGTCATGTACCTCGACCGCCGACTGCCCGAGTACGCCTCTGCGTAGCCTGTCTGCCTAAGCATGTACCTCGGCTGTCGACTGCCCGAGTACGCCTCTGTGCAGCCTGCCTGCCTGAGCTTGTACCTCGGCCGCCAACTGCCCGAGTACGCCTCAATGTAGCCTGCCCACCCGAGTCGTGCCCCTCGGCACATGTCGCCCGAGGCAAAGGTCAACCCATTCCTCCAGTGTCAACTCCGTCCCCTCACCACCAGTGACGGACCGGTAACCGCTCGGTAAGTATAATTTCCTAATACTGAAAGCCATGCCTCGACGCCCCCTTCGTAGCACCGACGCATAGCTTCTTTTGGGGGGGTGGGGGATATATGGTGACGAGACGGGCTGACGTCAGTTGCTCTAGATAACGCCCCACGCTTCGCTCGACCCGGTAGCACCTGGTCAAAAGGACTGGAACACCACCCTAGGCATGACCTGCTTAGGCTCGATCCTTCACGCCATGCCAACATCACTGTCAGACGTTGCCGGGAGTACGATCCCACTCCCTGCAAAACAGGCACGTCAGACACGGTAAGTCACCCTACATAAACCCTGCCCCTGAGAAGAAATAGGGGGGGAACCCAATCGAACACACATAGGGGAGACCTCTTTACTTCATCTGACTCGATCTTTGGAGGGGTCGGGCCGAGCTCCGACCCGACCTGTGTGCGGGTACGAAGACGGAACGGAACTACTTCCCCCGAGGCCGAGGAGGGGGATCCTTCCCTACGGAGTGTCCCGACGAGCCCCATCGTGACCCGATCCACGTGGCCGCCCACATCAGCGACCCCGAGAGACCTTGAACGAGATCCCCACCATTCGGACCCGAAACAAGCCGCGTCGACCCCGAGGCCACGGCATAAAGTTGTTCACACGATCATGTGGAAAGGGAAAAAGTGTTTTATTCTTAGATGTGAATTGTAAATTTCTTTGGATTGAAATCGTAAAATATATTTCGATTATTTGAATGGGTGATTTGAATGTTGTGGCATGTTTCATCCAGCGGTACCAGCCTCACATTTTATTGATGGAAGCATATATGGGGAGGATTAATTCTAATAATTTATTGAAGGATATTTGTGTGATTATAATTCTATTGTAGTTAGGTGTCACATCGTCCGCCTAAAAATTATTCCTCCATAGTGATCGAGTTGGATTGGGATCCTCTCCAATGGTGCATGGAGCAACATCTCACCGATGGTTTAGGTGGGACCCACGTAAACTGACGGCCGTAGTGGGGGTTCGATCGTCTCGAATCGGAGGTGTGGTTGGAGAGGATCCCTGGTCGTTTCCTTTTCTTGCGTCCTCTCCCTCTCCACTTCGACGGGCTTTTGCGCCATGGCTATCTCTTTGCCCCCCTTGAGCTGATCGCTCCCAAGCCGCTCGTGCGCTTCCAATAGCAGCGCAGGAGGAGGACGAGGAGCAGGATGGGGCTCCAACTCGAGAAAGGTGTCGCCTTTGCGCTGCTTGCACCTTGATTTCGGTCCCATGTCTCGATTTTGATCGGTATCGGCGCTTGTGCTGTCCAACTCGGGGAAGCGGATGGAGCAGGCCACCTCGGCGGCGGCGTCCCCGACGGCGGCACCGGCGCTTGTGCTGTCCAACTCGGGGAAGCGGATGGAGCAGGCCACCTCGGCGGCGGCGTCCCCGACGGCGGCACCGGCGCTTGTGCTGTCCAACTCGGGGAAGCGGATGGAGCAGGCCACCTCGGCGGCGGCGTCCCCGACGGCGGCACCGGCGCTTGTGCTGTCCAACTCGGGGAAGCGGATGGAGCAGGCCACCTCGGCGGCGGCGTCCCCGACGGCGGCACCGGCGCTTGTGCTGTCCAACTCGGGGAAGCGGATGGAGCAGGCCACCTCGGCGGCGGCGTCCCCGACGGCGGCACCGGCGCTTGTGCTGTCCAACTCGGGGAAGCGGATGGAGCAGGCCACCTCGGCGGCGGCGTCCCCGACGGCGGCACCGGCGCTTGTGCTGTCCAACTCGGGGAAGCGGATGGAGCAGGCCACCTCGTCCAACTCGGGGAAGCGGATGGAGCAGGCCACCTCGGCGGCGGCGTCCCCGACGGCGGCACCGGCGCTTGTGCTGTCCAACTCTGGCAAGAGGATAGACCCGTCGGTGAAGAAGAAGTACGTGAAGCAGGTGACGGGCGGCACAACGACACCGAGCTCCACCTGGCGGCGCAGCGCGGGGACCTCGCGGCGGTGGCAGATTCTCGGGAGATCGATGCTCAGGTTACTGGCACGCCGGGCGAAGCTGAGTTCGACGCCGAGGTGGCGGAGATCCGCGCGGCGGTGGTGAACGAGGTGAACGAGGTGGAGGAGACGCCGCTGTTCATCGCTGCCGAGAAGGGTTTTCTTGATATCGTGGTCGAGCTGTTGAAGTACTCCAATCGGGAGAGCCTCTCCAGAAAGAACAGATCGGGTTTTGATGCTCTCCATGTGGCTGCAAGAGAGGGGAACCGAGGTGAGTAGGGATATCTATGATCAAGTTTTACTCATACTATTACTGTTGCTTATGTCAAGTGATAAAAAATGATACTGAACACTAAAAGCTACCCGTAGTTACAAGTTTTTGGTGTCTAAATTTGATTCCATTGATTGTTAGATACGTAAATTAAGGAGGATGGATTTGGACATGACAATCTTGTTGACTACAATTCCTGTATTTCATGCATCATATCTCCAGCACTTTAGGGTTTACTTTCCCATCTTAGAATTGTTCTATCTGTGAAGAAATGGTCAAGTAGCAGTTGCTTGCTTTTAGAAATGGCGACATGGCAAAGCTGATTCTTTAGAGATGATAACATAGTAGAGAAAACATAGGATTTTATAAGTTGGCACATGGTCATGTATGTTGTAGGGTATCCATGCATTCTTCTCAATTAGCTAGTCAACATATTTGTGCGGTTAACAAGAATCAAATATTAAATGAGAATTGGTGTTTTAGTTTATGTGAAGTCTGCTATTCGGACAGCTAAATGACTTGCATTTGTTCAGAGTATGAATTTTGTGGCCCTTGAAATCTAAGCTTAAGATGCACTAGCTGCTCTGTTTATTGGCTGGAGCACTGGATTTTTACTTGCTGACAGCAGTACTGGATTATGAGGCCTTCTGTTTGTTTTTCTTTTCAAGTGTAATCATTTAAGTGCAAAAGAATTTGTATGCTATATCATGTGTTTACTTGAGAGTTATAAATTGATTTTCCTCTCTCTTTATTATGTTTGGATCTAAATAAGGCATGTGAATGTTATTCTAATTGTATTCTTTCTAGAATAATTTCAGTCGGCTTTGACTACTGTTGGCTCTGAAGTGTTGAAAAATCCACCAAGTTGTTATCGAGAGTTAATGTTCTATGAACATTTATGTTGCATGTTTGTTATACAAATTGAAATTGACTTGCATATGTTTCTAAATGTTCTATCATGTTCTCTTTGGCACCCTTTGCAACATATTGAGTAATCATAGATAAATGACATGAGCTGCAGAAGCAATATGCCTGTTGTGATCAACTGAATTTCTTACAAGCAAATGTTATCCATTTGTCAAATTTGTTTGTTTGCTTAGTTGATGTCTGTACCCCCTTCCCTCTCTCTCTGTGGCCGAGTTATTTTGCCTGCAGAGATATCACTAATAAGTTTCATACAGAAATTGTCCAGGTACTTCTAGATCATGATCCGACTCTCATCAAGACATTTGGTCAATCCAATGCAACTCCCCTTATAACTGCAGCAATAAGAGGTCACACCGAAATTGTAAACTTGTTGCTAGAACGAGATGCAAGCTTAATCGAGCTACCAAAAGCCAATGGGAAAAATGCTCTGCATTTTGCTGCCCGGCAAGGGCATGTTGAAATTGTAAAAGCATTGCTTGAGAAGGATCCACAGCTTGCTAGAAGGACTGATAAAAAGGGGCAAACTGCTCTGCACATGGCAGTCAAAGGAACAAATTGTGAAGTTGTTAATGCCCTTGTGGATGCTGATCCTGCTATAGTTATGCTACCAGACAGAGCTGGCAACACAGTTTTACATGTGGCTACAAGAAAAAAAAGAGCAGAGGTATTGCTTTTAGTGCATGCCATTGATTGCGTATCATAATCAAGTTTTGTTCTGATGTTCTCATGAGGATTGGTCTGCATTAGCTTCATCAAATAATGGATGTTTACTCCAGATTTTCTTTTGTTTTCTGCTCGAATTATGCATATCTTTTCATGATATTTCTTCATGGAAGTAGAAGTTAAGGTTTCTGATAGGCGCTTCAGAAATATTTTGCTTTCTGACAAGTTAGTCAGCGAAGATCATTAAGCAAGCTTGGTCAGACTATCTTGGTAGAGTAGTTACACCAGAGAAGATCCAGCCTACCAACAGTTACACAAACAATTGGAGCAAGTACCTCCGGAAGGGAGGGTACTCCGCTTATTGAAGATCAAATACGAGACTACCGCACATCGGCGAGAAGGCGGTACGAGGCCCAAAGAATTGCCAGAAATATTGGCAATATTGGGAGGAGAATTGTCGGAAGACAACCGAGAGAGCACACTCTGGCTCTCTTAATGGATCCTGAAGCTGAACTCCAAAGATCCATGAGGGAAAGAGCAAGGACAGTCCCGGCGGAAGTCCTTTACATGACACAACAAGATGACATCCATCACAGGGTCTACTATTTCAGATCGGAAGAAAGAATGCTGGTGATAAACTCAGACCAGCAGATTCTATTTTGGTAATTTCCGCATGATTCAAGTTGGCATAATTTGCGCAAAGATCCAAGTTGGCATAATTTCCGCAAGATTCTAGTCATTGTAAGACCTACCATAATTTGCGCAAAGATTATCTTGCAAGGCGCCCCCTCTCTAAAAAGGACGTAGAAGAACTCGTTCTACGTATCAGTGAATAGCCAAAGTTCATTGAACAACAGACGGAGGCTTTGACGGTGGAACTATCCCGAAAAGTGGATAAGGTGGAAGCTCTAATCCACCAACTTGAAAAAGTAATTGTCGGATGAGCCTAGCCAACTCAAAGGCTAGCCCATTATACAAAGAATCCATAACAGCCACTGCTAACGGCTGGGAAGACCAAGGAATTGGATTCACTGAAAAAGGAACTGTAACATTAGCTACCCTTACAAGGCAGCTAAATACTCTCATCTACTCCATAATCAAGATCAACTCTGACATTGAAGATCTGAAGGAGGAAGTTACCCGAATCCACCAACGGGTAAAAACTATTGAAAAGAAATCAGGGCAATCATCAGAAGGAGCCCCTGATTACAAGGCGGATCTCGACGAAATCACTAAGAGGCTAAGCACTCTTAGTATCAAAGGAGAAAAGATCAAAGAGGTTGGAGGAAACCTCAAGGTGTTCAAAAATCCATACGAAGTCCTCCGATCCCTACAATGACTACAAGAAGATCCAGCCTACCAACAGTTACACAAACAACTGGAGCAAGTACCTCCGGAAGGGAGGGTACTCCGCTTATTGAAGATCAAATACGAGACTACCGCACATCGGCGAGAAGGCGGTACGAGGCCCAAAGAATTGCCAGAAATATTGGCAATATTGGGAGGAGAATTGTCGGAAGACAACCGAGAGAGCACACTCTGGCTCTCTTAATGGATCCTGAAGCTGAACTCCAAAGATCCATGAGGGAAAGAGCAAGGACAGTCCCGGCGGAAGTCCTTTACATGACACGACAAGATGACATCCATCACAGGGTCTACTATTTCAGATCCGAAGAAAGAATGCTGGTGATAAACTCAGACCAGCAGGATAGGACGTTCATTACAGAAGACTCCTTTGAAAGATTACAACGGGCGGAGTTCGAATACATCCACCTGGGAGTTCTTCAAGTTCGGTTCCAAATTCTGCACCGAACGTTTGCCGGAACAATGGCTCTACTAGTGTTCCGAGACACAAGATGGACTGCGGACGACAGATCCATCATAGCGGCCATGGAAGTTGATTTAGCTGAAGGGAATCAGCTAATATACATCATCCCCAACATCATGCTAACCATCCGGGATTTCTTCAGACATGTGCAAATATCAATAAGAACGAAGGGCTATGATTCATGGGAAGGAGGAGAGGCGAACCTCCTTATCACAAGAAGTATTACAGCACGGCTATCCAACACCCCAAATGTTGGGTTTGC